>CAJQZP010001172.1:1007500-1435000 GCA_907164705.1 Parnassius apollo
CTACTCCTTTTTAAAAGGCCGGCAACGCATCTGCAATTCCCCTGTTGTTGCCGTATTCATGGGCGGCGGTAATCACTTACCATCAGGTGAACCGTATACTCGTGTGCCCCCTCTCCTATAAAAAAACTATTAGCTAACATAAATAAAAAGCAAATACTACGCCATATTCTATCAAAATCCAGTCTCTAACCTGTAATTTGACACAAAATGCATTGTTATGAAAGAGAAATGCATTGTCGTCAATCTAGTTATTGAAAATCTATCCAGGATAGATGAACCGGAATCACCACTTCAACCAACAATTTACCAACCAGCTTGTCTTTTTATGAGATAATCGTCTAAGCAATATCTATTATTATAGATTTCAAAAAGTGTGTATAATAATATGACATAACTGTTTATTTACAAGCAATAAGAGAAAACGTGGTAGGGCTGTAGCAATATTATGGTTGTAGTACGAATGGGTCGGCTCGATCGGGGTAGGACCACGTTCTCACAATCGTCACAATATCAGCGTAAATTAGCAGCCTAATGCTGCTGTTTCACATGGTGAGTGTAGAGAACCGAAAACCATTTTTACTGTAAATGAGGTATTCCATCTTAGTCCTCAGGGGTGACAACGCATCTGCATTTTGAATTTTAATAGATGTTTGTATGTCTATGGACCACAGCAACCACTTACCATCAGGTGGACTGTACGCTCGTTTGTCACTCTTATTCTATATAAAAAAAAAGAAATAACCATTTCATATTAAATAAAAAGCGGTTTAGGTGCGACCCGAAAGGTTCACACGACTAACTTCCCATTGGAAATAATGAAACAATATCATATGTTTTAATATTTTATACAATTTTTCATTCGGTACAAAAAACGACTTGACCGATTTTGCTCGCAATTTAATGAGGTCTAAGCTACATAATTATGCGTTAAATGAAACTACTCCCATGTCAATATCACTCTTTGTTCTCGAGATACACGAGGCGAAAATTGAATCCGAATATACATACATACACGGACATCCTTTTAAAAACCATACTACTCGACGCTAAAGACCTTGAGACGTGGAGATATGGTAAAATTTCCAATTTGCAAAATCGGACCCATTACAATAAAAATAACCACTGGGAAGTGAAAAAGCGGACATGAATTTTATTTTTTCAACATTGGATACACGTCGAATGCTCTGCTAGATACATCATGTTGATTGTTGCAATCGTGTAGTCGTACTTTATCGAGGCTAGTTGAACGCACCAAACGCGGTTGCAGCCGCGACCAATATTACCTAATAGCCTTATGTGTCTACAGCTCAAAGCTATCATTAACATGTCGTAGGCACGTTTCTCCCGTAGAAAGTGGCACTTGCTGTTCGATGACTGTTAATGCAGTTTTTAGTGAAAATTGCCTACTCCTGCTATGGACGTTCCGGTATACGTGATCTACGGTAGCCCCATAGGTTCGTCGACCTGATTCACATATGAAATATCTAGCTGGTTAAACTCTTCCATAAACTGTTTTGGTCTTTTAATAGTATAACAAACAGAAGAAAAAATGCAGTATAGGTCTTATTTCCATTACGCTAGATTCTGTTTATATTACTATAAAACAAAATCAGAAAAAAAAAAAAAAAAACAGAAGCAGTAACAAATCTATTAAAACAATATTTGTAATACATTCCTAAAACCAATATCAAAATCCCAATCCCCAACATATCGAAGAAGTTATACTCATTGCTTCATTAATCTCAGATGAATTTTTTTTCCTCTAATGCATTCACTATTACGAAAAAACCAGCCAATCCACCTATAATTGTACCAAAAATTAAAGGATTTTTGCTCTGAGAATGGTATAATAAATTGTCATATAAATTAGTAATATTTCAGTTTGTTGTGTCGTCAAATAAAATACAAATATAATTTTATTATTCAATATAAATAAAATATTATAAAAATGGAATAATATATATATATATATATATATATATATATATATATATATATATATATATATATATATATATATATATATATATATATATGCGTCTTATATCTTATGTGTACAATGGGAGGCCTTATCGCATAAAACAATGTCGTTCAAGCAACCTTTGAATGGTTAGAAAATTAAAATACGGCAAAAATTAAATAAAATAATAATTAATACGATGTAGATCACAGTAGTTTCCAGCAACCAAGGATTCGGAAATTGTCAGAGATGTGACATGGCGGACAGAAGCAAAAAAATAATTTTATAGTTTCAGATCATACCTTGACATAGTCGTCATTATAAACCTGTTGAACAGTTTGAAGTCCATAACTGGAAGCTTCTACAGAAACTATGAAAACGTTCCTTAAGTAAGAACGGGTAGATTAAAAAGTGCCTATGTTTAACACCTTAACGCGCTATAAAATTTTCTGCGCAGTTAATAGCTTCCAATAACATTTTTATTAGGCGGTAGAACTTATTTTCTGTCTAAGAGTCCGTAGATACGTCTAGGTAGGTACCATTCTCACTTATTTCTGCATACAGCAATACGTGCAGTGCATACTTTTTTTTATAGAAGAAGGGGCAAACGAGCATGCGGCTCACCTGATTTTAAGTGACTACCGCCGCCCATGATCAACCGCAACACCAGGAGAATTGCGGGTACGTTGCCGGCCCTTTAAGTAAGCTCTTTTCTTGAAGGTCCCCAGGTCGTATCGGTCCGGAAACTACGCCGGTGGTAAACTTGGAATAGTTTAGAGAGGTTGTACGTGGAAGAAAACTCCTTGTGAAACGTACAGTGGTGGACCGCCAAGCATCCAGATGGTGTGGATGGTATCGGGACGTTTGACGTGTAGTGCGTTCACGAAATTTGGCGGTTGGGATTAATCCGAACAATTCCTCAGAGCACTCCCCGTGATAGATGCGATAAAATACGCAAAGAGATGCAACGTCTCTTCGCAGCGCCAGTGAATCGAGCCGATCGGAAAGCACTCGGTCGTCGACGATTCGAGCCGCTCTGCGCTGGATGCGGTCAAGTGGAAGAAGCTGGTACTGGGGAGCCCCAGCCCAGAGATGGGAACAGTATTCCATGTGCGGCCGAACCTGCGCCTTGTAAAGTTGCAGGCGGTGTGCCGGCATGAAATACTGTCCCGCTCTGCTGAGCACGCCAAGCTTTTTAGAGGCCAATTTGGCCTTCCCTTCCAAGTGACCACGAAACTGCACGTCACTCGATATGTCGACGCCGAGAATTCCGATACTGGCTGAGGCAACAAGGGGGAGTGCCTTGAAACTGAGGGGATACGACAAAGGGGTTCTTTTTAGCGGTTAACGCGCAAACTTGTGTCTTCTGGGGGTTAAACTGGACTAGATTTAGGCGCCCCCAATCCGAGACTCTGTCCAGCAGAGACTCGACTTCAGACACAAGTTTGTCCCGGCACTCGGAGACGTTTTCCCGAGAAATATTGGCTCGGCCGGTGTAAAGAGCATCACCAGTGCTGTCATCTGCATAGCAATGAATGTTACGGGTATGCAACATGTCATTGATATGCAGAAGAAACAGCGTTGGCGATAGCACGCAGCCCTGTGGAACACCAGCATTAATAGGCTTGCAGTCGGAGCTTGCACCGTCTACAACGACCTTGATGCTCCGATCTGCAAGAAAGCTGGTGATCCAATCGCACAATTTCTCGGGAAGCCCATAGGAAGGGAGCTTCGAAAGAAGCGCTTTGTGCCAAACCCGATTGAAGGCCTTCGCAATGTCCAAACTAACGGCCAATGCCTCCCCCTTGAACTCTACTGCCTCCGCCCATCTGTGAGTTAGGTAGACCAGAAGATCACCAGCTGACCGACCACGGCGAAAACCGTATTGGCGATCACTAATCAGTTGGTGATCTTCAAGGTACCTCATGAGCTGGCAGTTTACAATGGACTCCATTGTTTTGGAGAACAAGGAGGTGATGGCGTGATTGGCGATTGGTAGTTGGACGGGTCAGAGCGGTCGCCTTTTTTAGGGATCGGGTGGACTTAAGCCGTCTTCCATGATTTTGGGACTACGCCTAGGGAGTAGGAGTACCGGAAAAAGACGTGTTAAAACCGGTGCCAACTCTGGAGCACACGTCCTCAGCACAATTGGGGGGATTCCGTCAGGCTCACTCGACTTGTGGATGTCAAGGGAGAGGAGTGCTTTGCGAACCGAGCGCTGTGTGAAGTGCACTTACGGCATGAAGCACTCACACCGCGGGATGGTCGGCGGAGTACTCCACCCGTCATCGAGAGTCGAGTTAGATGCAAAGAAAGAGCCTAGAAGATCGGCTTTCTCCTTTGCGGCATGGGCCAGTGAGTCGTCCTCCCTGTGCAGAGATGGAAGAGATGGCTGACAGAAATTCCCCTGGACAGCCTTGGCGAGAGACCAGAATGCACGGGTTCCAGAAGGAAGGCGAACTAGTTTCTCGCCAATTCTGCCTATGTGCTCTGACTTTGCCTTGGCAATGACTCTTTTGAAGGACCTAGAGGCGGAATTATACTTCTTTTTTAGAGCACTGGTGTTTACATTCCGGGACGCTGATGCATCAGCCCAGGCTTGGTAGCACTCCTGGTTATAGCATGATGCTATTTTACAGAAGCGACCAACCACGGCTGAGACTTGTCTCCAATGGGCACCACAGAGGAAGGAATAAAAAGTTCCATACCCTGAAGTACCACATCAGCAACAGAATCCGCAACAACGTTGGGATCATCCGGCGAGAAGCAAACCCGCCCCCGAGGGTAGGATGCAAAGAAAGACCGCATCCCATCCCAATCGGATGACCTATAGTGCCAAACACGGCGGCAGCCCGCAGAATGCAACCGCGATTTCAGCGTGAGTGGCACCACACTCCGGACCAGACAATGGTCCGAGGAGCCTAAAGGGGCGTCAACGGAAATCTGATATCCGTCCGGGTGAGAGGTCAGCAGAAGGTCCAACAGGGAAGGTGCATGATCCTCCACATCTGGAATCCGCGTACGCGAAGTAACCAGTTGTGTCAGACCATATGCCAAGGCAAAATCATGAACAGATCTCCCCACATGATCGGTTAAACGTGAACCAAGCCATTCGGCGTGATGGGCGTTAAAGTCGCCGAGGATCAAACGTTTAGACTATCGGTCCAAAAAGTTTGCACCGTCATTATTTATTTATTATCTCTAGTTTGAAAAAGTAAACTAAGGTTAATTGCCCTAATGTACGTCGGCGGCCTACACAAGTACTATGCGTATATATTATGCAGGGTGCTTGACGATGTTTTCCTTCCCCTCCAAGCACACTGTAACATTTAAATTAGTGCTAATGAGATTGATCTCGACTCGCTCGCGTCCTGATCTAAGTAAGTAATTTAAATAAATAGAAATTTTAGATCTACGCCACACGAAGTGATTTATAAGACTTCACAAAAATAACTACCTATCTATGATTACTAAAGTTAATTAATGATACAAATCACTTCGTAATTACGTCCAAGGCAATTTAATTCATCCGTTGGAAAGTCATAAACAGATAGCTGTGGTAAATCATTCATGACAAGGAAAATATGGTATATTCATAGAAAGTTATATTAAGCTGAAGGATTACCTGAAATAAACATGGGCCAAGGGTCGATTTACATACAATTTCCGACAGTAAGTAGGCCGCTAAATTATCGCCCCCAAAACAGGATGAAAGTGATTAGCTGCAAAGTATAAAAATAAGTAATTTTTTGTATTTGTGACAACAATACACGAGTTATAGTATACGAGTTATTCAGGTCCATAAAGAAAAAAATGAAGATATTTTGACCACCTGTGGGATCTCAGCGTAACTATGATGTGTGACCGCAATTGATCAATTCTTTCAGAAGTGTCACGATCATTAGACGTACAAACTATTGAAACAAAGATATTCATTTGAAACATTGATTAGAAAAAATGAACAATGAAATTAAACACGTCGCAATAAAAACACAATTTTTAAATGGTGCTCAGAGAGCTTCTCTTCCACTTCAAAAAAATGATTTCCCGCTTTTCCTATGGTGTTTTGCATTTATTCCATTTTTTCTCAAACTTTAGCCCATAAGTCAGTGTTCACCAACTTAGCGTTTTGATCTTTCGAATAAATTTTAGCTTTGAATAGCTACACTTCCTCCCTCCCTCATATCCCACACTTCCCAGTTAAAGATTTTTTATTGATCTGAGAGTGACATTTAAACACAGTGTTAACCTCATGGCAAGTTGATGCCGTAGCTCAAACAAGCATACGTCTACCTTCGATTAATAATTAAAACACAGAAGAATTGTCAACTATGAAGACTAAGATGGTATCTCTCATTACAGTACAAAACACGGCAGAATTTTGCTACTATTTTACCGCATTTTCTTTTCAGAATAAGGGTGACAAACGGTGCTCTGTCTCACCAGCAAAGCAAAGTCAGAAGTTTGCATTTATAAAAAGCCCAAATTAGGGACTTTTTAGGTGCTAATTAGGTGCCAGGTTTAAAAATTAGAAAGAAAAATTTAAACAAGAGAAGAGAACTATTAAAATTTACGTTGCTGGCAAAATGTATCGCCAACAACGCAGTGGCGATAATAGAGATATGATAAATATTTTTAAACTTAGCACCTAATTAATACCTAAAAAGCCCTCAATTTTGGCTTTTTCTTAATGAAAATTGCCTTGCGCTGCTGGTGAGATACAACTGACTGAATACTGTGGCCCATAGAAATCTACATCCATATCCGATTAAGAACAATAACGCAGATATGTTGACACCCCTGAGGACTAAGATGGAATGTCACGTTTCCAGTAAAAAGGGTCTACGCTTCTCTACACTCACCATACGAAACACAGCAGCTTGAAGCTGCTATTTTACTATGGTATTCTGTGAGCGCGTGGTCCTTCTCTGGTTGAGCTGAACCCTTCGTACTACAACTATATAGCTATGATTCTACCACTTATACCACATGGTCTATGGTAATGAAAACATCGTGACGAAACCCGCCGGTCAGCGAAATATAAAATTTTCTTGGACATATGAAGTCCACCAACAGTAATATATATGATATTTCACATGTCCTAGGTAGTGTGGTAGACTCTTGACTGCTGCAAAACTCTCGGAAACGATTGAAGGCCTGTGTCTGGGAGTGAAATTTATGTATGATGTTACATTTCTTTTTTATACTGAAATTATGATTACGAAACACAGTTTGGAGAGGTTATGAGCCTGTATTTCAGAACATTCATGTTTCTTGTTTGAAAAGCATTGCAAAAATGAAAATCACTTAGAAACCACAATAACTTTTTCTTATTAGTATAATCCAACAAAGTCCGTTGTTATACTCTAGGTATCAAAGCAGTATACAGATGGATAATTTCTAGCACGCGTGACAAACATACCACCTCTATTGATTATGGCGTTACTCCGTGTGTGCAAGCCTAAATTGTATGGGCGATATTAGAATTTAATTAAACTGTTTATATCAAAGCGACCATGTTACAAATATCCTTTGTACGCTTTTGTTAGTAAAGAGAAATATGAAGATAGTCTAGCGACCTCATTTATTCTATATTGATTTCAAAGTATAACTCACGAAAACATGTCATAATTATACGTCCCACGTTTTCGTTTATTATCTGTACCCGATTATTATCCAAATTCGTACATTACACAGGGTTATTTTTCAAAGAATAGTCTAATTTTAAACTTAATTTCAAATATGTATAAATAATGATATACCATAATTGCAGTTTTTGAAAATACGAGTAATAAGGCTTCTACTTTTATTTCAAATCATCCCAAATTGAATGTAATTTACGGGCAACCATCTTTTTGCCTACTCAGTCTTTATGAATGTGTGCACGATGTGCACGCAGTAAAATTGGTTAAAATGATGCATTACCGCGCCTCTTGAATTTAAAAGATAAAAGGACAGAATGTTTGAGATTTTTGCAAATTAATTTTTCTTCATCATTTGCCTATATTACTTATTGTGAACCTTCTCTACAAATTTGGTCGGTTATTCCAAAATAACGTGCCAAATGTCATTCTATGTTTTACATCTTTATATTATTATTATTATGGGGTCTTAGTAGTGTATTCTCATCTATACTATCTGCTTGGCCTGCATAAATATATAAAAAGAAATGATAAATATACATAAATATATATTTCATATACTAACATAAATAAATAAAAGCCCAACCAGATGGAGGCCCTCGGCAGGAGAGATCAAACGGCCGAGGGCGATGTAGGCGGTATCGAGGAGCACCGCCTTCTGTATTTGAACCTGGAGCGGTCCGTCACGGAGTCCCAGCTGCCTTAGATGACCCGAGAGGCTGACTGGGATTAGCCCGTTTGCAGAAACAGGAATAACTTCGGTCGGCAGACCACCACACATGTCGGTCACCTCGTGAGCCAGGTCCAGATATTATATATAGACAAATGTCCAAAAAAAATGGACCAAAAATATCCGTGTCTGTGCCCGGTCCATCAGCACAATATCAGGCTTATTCGCAGGAATAGTCCTATCTGTGATGATGGCCCGGTCCCAGAAGAGCCTGGCGCGAACATTTTCGAGCACTGCTTCCGGCAAGTACTTGTGATACGGCAATTTCCGGTCCACGAGACCGTATTTCAGTTTCGTTCGTTTTCAATTTATTATTATTATTATATTGGTGGTAGGACTTTTTTCTGCCTAGCAGTTTGTCTGAGTAGGTATTAACCTCTTTTCTCTTCTGGCACCAAAAAGCGGTGCCTGCGCTGCTGAATACCGTACGTATCTTAAAGTCTAGAAGGCAATTAAGTGCAAAAGTCAACTTTTGAGTTACAAGCAAAAAACCGGGAATCGATGTTTTGTAATCGGTCGATACCTCTCTGGAATCGAGAGGAATGTAAATATTAAATGTTAATAAAAATAGATACGGTATTAAATCCTTTTAAATTTGCGGTATATTCCAGTTACTTAAAAAAAAACTTAAAATTTATCTTTTTAGATTAGCATTTTATGTTTATGCTAATTAAGTAGACGACACTAAACACTTTCCAACATACCATAGCTGCCTTAGAGTGTATAGATTTTTAATTACTTCCATTAAAATTGTTTCTAAGCGTAGTTACGATCTAAAACTTAGCTAGAGCACAGATTTAAAAAAAAAGAATAATAACAATGCTATAAAAATTACTAATATTCCCCTTAACGACTCATGGTAAGCTTAAATTGCTTGTGTTACGAGTGGTTCACGCCAGTAGTCGAATGGCGGATTCGAACCCACGACCTTTTTGAGTTCGGGGTCCACACCCTGCCATTAGGCTACTGTCGCTTAAGACGACACTAAAAACTTTCCAACATACCATAGCTGCCTTAGAGTGTATAGATTTTTAATTACTTCCATTAAAATTGTTTCTATGCGTAGTTATGATCTAAAACTTAGCTAAAGCACAGATTACTAAAGGCAGTTTTGTACCTTTTCATACTTTTACCACTAGAAGTGTAACAATTCAGTCACTATTACTTTAGGTAAAGTAATAGTGACTGAATTGTTTTTTCAAAAATTTTACTATTGTTAGTATTAACACACCTATCTCCATTAAAATGCAGATGCTTGTCACTCTCCATTCACTTTCTCAATTTACAGCTGCTCTACTTTTATTATTTTCAAAATTATTAAAGTAAAAGACCACTACTCGGTAACAAACCACCCTTTCTATCAGAAACCATTCTGGATATAAATGGTGAGGTCTACGGGCCACATCATCCATTTACTATCAGGTGGACTGTATGCTCGTTTTTCATCCTTATTCTAGAATTATTTGCTACTGCAAAAGTGTCAAAATCGATAAAATAATAAATGTTACCATTATTTAATGGAAATTCTATTTGATGGCCACGCTTGTCTCAATAACAAAAAATGTGAATATTTTTACATCGCATATTGAATAAAAAGGTAGTACAATGAACTCATCATCAATGCGGATAGTTTAGAGTCCTCTATGATTTGATCGACGTCTAAAAGTTTGGAATCGAAGCTGTAAAATAAAAATTTATTGGTTATTTTCTAATTTATTAAGTATCTTCGATGTGGTGCATGCACAAGACAGTATTGAAAATCAGCTGAGTTAAATCCTAAAGAAGCTAGGTGTCTTTACTTAGGTGGTCGGTATTTCTCAGCGTGCCAACTTCTAACAATATGAAAAGTACATGCCCGGTCGTACGTTAAGTTAGTATTGTTGTGACATACGCTCTGGTGATGTCAAACTCTACTACTCAGATGTTTCAGACAGGTTGATATTTGTTACGCTTTTGTAAGTAAAGAGAAATACGAAGATAGTCTAATAACCTTATTCAGTAGGTAAATATTGATTTCAAAGGATGCGAAAATATGTCCTATGACTGAATTTAATAAGATATATTTTCACATGTCACACAAGTGAGGCCAAAACGATATCAAAAATCCTCGACAGATAAATAATATTTATATTTATTATCTGTCGTTGTAGTCGTCTGTCGTAGTATCTGTCTTTTAATTTTTCAAACATGACAGAATTTCTGAAGATATAAATAATTTTATAATTAATTATATATATGTAGGGGGGATAAGTCGCTCGCGTCCGTAGGCTCTGACCACCTATTCCTAGGCCCACCCTACACGTGTCCCCCCGGGTGGTGCTAAATGAGCGACAAGCCGATAGCACAGACTCGGCTCCACGCCCTGGTAGAGGCGTAAAATATACCACCCTTTATCCGCACCATGAGGAACAATATAATAGAAATGGCCCCGAGTTCCCGGCGCCCCTTTAATGGGGCAGGGGTGCGAAGAATCTCCGGGAGGAAAACCGGCGACGAGGTTCGCCACCCGTCACGTTCTGTCTCCCGGAGAGGCGAAAAGTGGATTGCAGAGGTCCGTCTGGCTACGTTGAATGTATGTGGGGCAATGAATGATAAAATGGATGAAGTATGCGATATGATGAATGATAGAGGAATAGATGTGTTATGTGTAAATGAGACGAAAAGGAAGGGAAAGGATGTCACTACACATGGCATGTATACCGCATACTGGTCTGGTGTAGACGAGATCGAGCGGGCATGCCAGGGAGTAGGTATCATCCTTTCAGAAAGAATGGGCCAATGTGTGAAAGAGTATGAATGTGTAAGCCCAAGACTGCTGTGGATACGAATGAAAGTGGGCTTAAAGAAGTTGTTTGTGTTAGGGGTCTACGCCCCAGACATGTCTAAGCCCACTTATATCCGAGAGCAGTTTTTTTTTTTTTTTTTTTTTTTTTTTTTTATAGAAGAGGGGGGCAAACGAGCATGTGGCTCACCTGATGTTAAGTGACTACCGCCGCCCATGATCAACCGCAACACCAGGGGAATTGCAGGTGCGTTGCCGGCCCTTTAGAAAGGAGTAAGCTCTTTTCTTGAAGGTCCCCAGGTCGTATCGGTCCGGAAAAATCACCGGTGGTAAATTATTCCACAGAGAGGTTGTACGCGGAAGAAAACTCCTTTTGAAACGTACAGTGGTGGACCGCCAAGCATCCAGATGGTGTGGATGGTATCGGGACGTTTGCCGTGTAGTGCGTTCACGAAATTTGGCGGCTGGGATTAATCCGAACAATTCCTCAGAGCACTCCCCGTGATAGATGCGATAAAATACGCAAAGAGATGTAACATCTCTTCGCAGCGCCAGTGAATCGAGCCGATCGGAAAGCACTCGGTCGTCAACGATTCGAGCCGCTCTGCGCTGGATGCGGTCAAGTGGAAGGAGCTGGTACTGGGGAGCCCCAGCCCAGAGATGGGAACAGTATTCCATGAGCGGCCGAACCTGCGCCTTGTAAAGTTGCAGGCGGTGTGCCGGCATGAAATACTGTCCCGCTCTGCTGAGCACGCCAAGCTTTTTAGAGGCCAATTTGGCCTTCCCTTCCAAGTGACCACGAAACTGCACGTCACTCGATATGTCGACGCCGAGGATTCCGATACTGGCTGAGGCAACAAGGGGAGTGCCTTGAAACTGAGGGGATACGACAAAGGGGTTCTTTTTAGCGGTTAACGCGCAAACTTGTGTCTTCTGGGGGTTAAACTGGACTAGATTTAGTCGCCCCCAATCCGAGACTCTGTCCAGCAGAGACTCGACTTCAGACACAAGTTTGTCCCGGCACTCAGAGACGTTTTCCCGAGAAATATTGGCTCGGCCGGTGTAAAGAGCATCACCAGTGCTGTCATCTGCATAGCAATGAATGCTACGGGTTTGCAACATATCATTGATATGCAGAAGAAACAGCGTTGGCGATAGCACGCAGCCCTGTGGAACACCAGCATTAATAAGCTTGCAATCGGAGCTTGCACCGTCTACAACGACCTTGATGCTCCGATCTGCAAGAAAACTGGTGATCCAATCGCACAATTTCTCGGGAAGCCCATAGGAAGGGAGCTTCGAAAGAAGCGCTTTGTGCCAAACCCGATCGAAGGCCTTCGCAATGTCCAAACTAACGGCCAATGCCTCCCCCTTGGACTCTACTGCCTCCGCCCATCTGTGAGTTAGGTAGACCAGAAGATCACCAGCTGACCTACCACGGCGAAAACCGTATTGGCGGTCACTAATCAGCTGGTGATCCTCAAGGTACCTCATGAGCTGGCAGTTTACAATGGACTCCATTGTTTTGGAGAACAAGGAGGTGATGGCGATAGGCCGGTAGTTGGACGGGTCTGAGCGGTCGCCTTTTTTTAGGGATCGGGTGGACGAAAGCCGTCTTCCATGATTTTGGGACTACGCCTAGGGAGTAGGAGTACCGGAAAAGACGCGTTAAAACCGGTGCCAACTCTGGAGCACACGTCCTCAGCACAATTGGGGGGATTCCATCAGGCCCACTCGACTTATGGATATCCAGGGAGAGGAGTGCTTTGCGAACCGAGCGCTGAGTGAACTGCACTTAAGGCATGGAGCACTCACACCGCGGGATGGTCGGCGGCGTACTCCCCCCCGTCATCGAGAGTCGAGTTAGACGCAAAGAAAGAGCCTAGAAGATCAGCTTTCTCCTTTGCGGTGTGGGCCAGTGAGTCGTCCTCCCTGTGCAGAGATGGAAGAGATGGCTGACAGAAATTCCCTTGGACAGCCTTGGCGAGAGACCAGAATGCACGGGTTCCAGAAGGAAGACGAACTAGTCTCTCGCCAATTCTGCCTATGTGCTCTGACTTTGCCTTGGCAATGACTCTTTTGAAGGACCTAGAGGCGGAATTATACTTCTTTTTTTAGAGCGCTGGTGTTTACATCCCTGGACGCTGATGCGTCAGCCCAGGCTCGGTAGCACTCCTGCTTATAGCATGATGCTATTTTACAGGAGCGACCAAACCATGGCTGAGATTTGCCTCCAATGGGCACCACAGAGGAAGGAACATTTTCACTCAAAACACAATTTCCGTAAATGTAATTATGTTAACATAAATAACTTTTTAAAAAGAGTAGACTGGGATCAATTATTATTAAACACAAATACAGTCGACCAAGCCGTTGAGATTTTTTATGAAAAACTCCACGAATGTTTTACTTTATTTGTACCACTATCTTCCCAAATTAGTAATCGTTACCCGTGTTGGTACAGCCGCGCACTTATTAAAATAATTCGTGAAAAATTTAAGGCACACAAAAAAATGGAAAAAATTTAACAACCCTCGCGATTATGAGGAGTTTAAACTTCTCAGGGATAGACTACATAGAACAAAAAAAAATGTTTTGATGACTTTATTCGTAATACTGAGAAAAATTTAAAGAATTCGCCTAAGTATTTCTGGAAATTTATTAAGTCTAAAAAGGGAAGATCTAATTATCCTCGTAATTTTACCCTAAATAACGTTATTTACACGGAGGGACAGGATATTTGCTCTGCCTTTAATGCCTTCTTTCAAAGTGTATTTGCTGATTCTCCTTTGACTGATTCTAGTTCACACTTTTGTAATACTGTCTCTTCGTCATGGAGTGATGATATCTCTCAAATTGACGTTTCTCAGGATTTTATACTAACATATCTGAAAAACTTAGACACCTATAAGGGAGCGGGTTACGATGGAGTACCTCCAGTTTTTCTGTCAGCCTGCGCCGAGAGTCTTAGTTATCCAATTACGTTGCTCTTTAAGCTTTCCCTCAGAGAATGTGTGTTTCCCACACTTTGGAAAAAGGCATATATAATACCGGTTCATAAAAAAAGGTTCTAAAACAAAAATTGATAATTACCGTCCAATTTCTATTCTCAGTACAATTGCTAAAATATTTGAGAGACTTATATTTAATAAAATTTATGCTACAATAGTTAGACACATCCCGAGTACGCAACATGGTTTTCTGAAAAAGCGTTCTACTATTTCCAATCTTGCAAATTTCACTAATTACGTTCTTCATGAAATGGAAGGTGGCGGTCAAGTTGACGTGATCTACACCGACTTTGAAAAAGCCTTCGACCGTGTGGATCACGTCATACTTCTTCAGAAGCTGCAGTCCCTCGGCATTCATGGGGACTTACTGAGATGGATTAGATCTTATTTGACTAACCGCTCTCAAGCTGTGGTTCTAGGCGGTTATAGGTCAGATTTCGTAACGGTTCCCTCTGGTGTTCCTCAAGGTTCCCACCTTGGTCCTCTCTTTTACAACGCTTATATTTATGATATATGTCAATATATAAAAAATTCTCAACATTTACTTTATGCTGATGATAAAAAAATATATCTGCGTGTACGCACTATCAAGGACTGTGAACTAATTCAAAATGACTTAAATATATTATACCATTACTATGTCGCTAATAAAATCACGGTAAATGTTGGTAAGTGTCAGTGTATTTCATTTACGCGGAAAAAATAATCCCATAGTTTTTTCATACAATTTCAATGGTGTTGTAATCGAGAGGACTACGGTGGTGCGCGATCTTGGCGTATATTTTGACTCCCGTATGTCAATGAATGAGCATATTGATGCTATTTGCAGTAAAGCGTTTAGTAATTTGGGATTTGTAGCAAGAACTTGTCTTCCTTTCTCTAATCCTCAAAGTCTAAAAGTAGTATATTTCGCATATGTAAGATCTATATTAGAGTACTCCTCTCAGATATGGTCGCCATTTTATGCTAAATATGTTCATAAAATTGAAAGGATTCAAAATAAGTTCATTTCCCATCTAAATTTTAAAATTAGACGTTCTGGCTCTTCATATAGAGACGATTGCAGATTTTACGGTCTGTTAATGCTTGAAGAAAGACGTATTCTGCTGGATATGGGGCTTTTATTCGATATATTACACGGAGGAATTGACTGCCCTGACTTATTGGCTTTCATTAAATTTAATGTCCCATTGAAACGTACCAGACATACCAGAAACTCTTTGTTTTACATCCCCTTTCACCCGACCAATTATGGGAAAAACAATGTTCTAACGCGTTTAGTAGCAACTTACGACAAAAAATTTAGCGCAATTGATCCTTTTAATAATACCAAAAAGTGGATTTAAAAATAAAATTAACAAGTTTTTATTCTATGCAGCTGAAGGTAATCAGTAAATTGTAATTAAAATAGTACCCAAATTAATATTTGTGCCCTCGTTTAATACTGTTATTATGTATGTATATGTATGTATGTATTTATGTATATATATGTGTATGTATATATATATGTATATATATATATGTATGTATGTGTATCTGTGTATGTATGTATGTATATATTAGTGTCTCTTTTTAATTTTTTATCTATTTTATATAATAACAATAACACCAAAGTGTATTTGCATTTATAGATTCATATATGTGTGTTTGTAAGTGTAATTATGTATGTCTTTTGTACGTATATACATCTGTACTTGTATATATATGTACGTCATGATGGTAATATTATTACTTCAATTAATTTGTTACTGTTTAGTAATAGTTCTTACCGATTTTCTTTTGTAGTGTATTAGATTTTCAGTGTTATGTTTGGTTATCTACTTTGGGGATAACTATAATTGGCTTTTTCATGTTTAATTATTTAAGTAATATTGTTTAAGTATTAATAAGCTGTTGTTATCCTGAATAAATAAATAAATAAATAAATAAATAAATAAAAAGTTCCATACCCTGAAGTACCACATCAGCGACAGAATCCGCAACAACGTTGGGATCATCCGGCGAGAAGCAAACCCGCCCCCCAAGGGTAGGATGCAAAGAAAGACCGCATCCCATCCCAATCGGCTGACCTATAGTGCCAAACACGGTTTTGGGAAATGGTAAGGATGGTGTTAATGGAGTGTAAGGGAAATGAAAATATTATTATGCTAGGAGATTTTAATGGAAGGGTTGGGGTGAGGAGGCTTGGTTATGAAAGGATATTGGGAACGTTTGGTGATGAAAGTATAAATGAGAATGGTGAAAGTCTCCTCACCGTATGTATGGAAAAGAATCTTTTTGTGACGAACACTTGCTTTCGCCACAAGAGGATTCACATGTATACTTGGGAAAGAGGTGACGATAGAAGCATGATAGATTTAATAATTGTGGATGAAAGATTGAGGGGCGCAGTTGTAGATACAAGGGTTTACCGGGGTTCTAACGTAGGAACAGATCATTATTTGGTTCTATGCCGAATTAATGGTCTATTCAGGCGTTGGCGCCATCGGTCATCTGTGTCTACCACTGCGTTACAGCGTATTAGAACAGAAAGGTTACAAGATGAAGGTGAGAAAAAGAAGTTCAAATGTAGACTGAAAGAAAATATAAGTGGTTTGGATGAATTATGTATGAAGGAGTTAGACTTGGAGAATGTATGGCAAAATGTAAAGAAAGGTTTAGTGGATGCAGCTACCGAAGTATGTGGTGTTAGTTAGAGAAAGAATGAAAGGAAAAATAATACGTTATGGTGGGATGATGAGGTACGTATGGAAGTTGAAGCAAAGAAGAGAGCATGGCTAGATTTACTAGCAACAAAGGCTGGTAATTCTAGCGGTACGAATGATGATATTGAAAGAAAAAAGGCAGTCTTTAGACATCTTAATAAGAGAGTAAAAGAAGTAGTTGAAAGAAAAAAGCAAGAAAGAACGGATAAGAATGATAGAAGAATATCGGATAATTTCCAGGCAAATATTAAAATGTTCTGGAAACTTGTAAGAACTGCCAGGGGACATTCAAAACAGCCTATGATGAATGCTATAAGAGACGAGAATGGCTATATTCTGAATGATGAAGTTTTGAGTTTAAAGAGATGGAAGGAATATTTTGAAAGCGTGTTTATGAGTGAGGAGACAACGTGTGTACTAAGTGAAGTAGAAATTCCGAAAGAAGAGGAAAGAGGTAGCGAGATTAGTGTAGGTGAAATAATGAAAGCAATGAAAAGCATGAAAGCAGGTAAGGCTGCCGGATATGATAGAGTTTCACTCGAAATGCTAAGGGCTGGAGAGGAAGTGGTGGCAGGCCTGCTGCACACCTTGTTTAATTTATGCTGGGAACTGAAGCGGGTACCGGTAGACTGGTGCAAAGCCGTGATAGTCCCAGTATATAAGGGAAAAGGGTCGCAGCAGGACTGTAAAAACTACCGTGGCATCAGCCTTCTTAGCATTGTGGGAAAACTGTATGCTAAGGTACTGATTGAAAGGGTCATGAAAGAAACTGATGGAAAAATTTGGGATGTGCAAGCAGGATTTAGAAAGGGAATGGGATGTACAGATCAAGTCTTTTCCATGCGCATGATCGCGGCGAAGTTTTTGACCAAAAACCAAAAGGTTTTTTGTGCGTTCATGGACTTGGAAAAGGCCTATGACAGAGTGAATAGGGATGTGCTATGGCAAACACTGAACTCATTTGGGTTGAGCGCTGGCTTGATACGGGCATTGGAGTCCCTTTATAGGGACTCTAGTGCTTGTGTTAGGATCAACGGGGTCTACTCGGACTGGTTTGACATCCATAAAGGTGTCAGACAGGGCTGTGTAGCTTCCCCGTGGCTGTTCAACCTATTTATGGACAGTTGTTTGCAAAATTTGAAAGTTGAAGAATGCGGATTAAGAATGGGTGAGTTAACCGTCAAATGCCTTTTGTACGCCGATGATCAAGTTATACTTGCGTCGTCGGCGGCCGAGTTGCAAATGATGGTTACATTAATGAACAGATCATTAAAAGAAAGGGGTATGAAAGTGAACGCAAGTAAGACGAAGGTTATGGTTTTTGAAAGAGAAGAAAGTAAAACGATTTGTGAAATAAGAATAGAAGGGGAGTTGATCGAGCAAGTAGACGAGTTTGTATATTTGGGCTGCGTATTTAGCAGGGATGGGAGATATGATAAGGATATAGAACGACGAGTGAATGCGGGAAATAGAGTAAATGGGGCCCTGCACTCTATTGTGAAGAGTCAAAATGTGTCGAAAAAGGCACGTATGGCAATTCACAATGCTGTGTTGGTCCCTACTTTAACATATGGTAGTGAAAGTTGGGTGTGGCAGAAGAAGCACGAGAGTAGAATGAACGCAGTAGAAATGCGGTCGTTAAGGAGTATGTTAGGGCTGAATCTTAATGACAGGGTAAGAAATTGTGTAATAAGAGAAGAGTGTGGTTTGCAAGATGATGTTGTGACCAGGATTAAGAAAGGAATGCTTCGGTGGTTTGGTCATGTGGAAAGAATGAATGAGGAAAGAGTGACAAAGAAAATTTATGTTGCAGAAGTGAATGGCAGAGTCGGAAAGGGACGTCCTAGGCGAAAATTTATCGACCAAATTGGCGATTTATTGAAAACGGGCCAAATTAGGAGTACCCTTAACCGACGAGCATGTATGCGGAGGTGTATGGATGTGAAGGAGGCGAGAGAGGTGTGTCAGGATCGTGCCAAATGGAAGTCTGTAGTCTCTGCCTACCCCTCTGGGTGACAGGCGTGAGTGTTTATGTATGTATATATATGTAATTATATGTTCAGAAATTTTGATATTGTTTTTGCACCCGATTGCAAGACCAATTTCGTACCTTACACATGTCGTTATAGGTTTTTGAATCCATCTGGTGGTTCCATCCTGTTACCTATTTCTATCGCCAAGCGGTGTTAACACTGCTGGGTTCCGTTCTAAAGGCTATAATAGCCTTAGGAACTTTTGGGTTATTCCGTTATTCACCCTAAGAAATTCACTCTAGGGTGGATACTCGGAATCGCGTGTTCATTTATCCACCACAGACGGATGGATAATCGCGGAATTCGTATATTATTTTTCTTTTGATTTTCACCCTCGGCTGTATACAGTCGTTCATAAAAACATGACAGAAAATGGCCCAAGATTACTAAGTAGACATTAGCATACTTATAAACGTACACACATACTTCTTGTTTAAATGTCAAAACTGGAATACTTTTCACTGTTAAATTACATATCATTTGATATGACATAATTTACGCATTGACTTATATATTACTAGCGTAAATTTACGTCATTTGGGTGATATCTTATGATGAAAAAAATGTTTTACTGCAAATAATTTCAATTATATTTTATTGAAGTAGGTATTTAAATTAAATTAATATATTGTTTAATATATAAACACAGTATTGGAAATATTACGGTACTTAATATATTTTAAAATGTCTTTTATTGAGAGACGAATGTGTACAGAGTGACATGTGACGAGTGTGTACAGGATACACAATTATGCCTACTCAATAATGAAATTAGTGTTGGTCATTTCTTAGACATATTACAGAATTTATAAATTACTTATTATTATTTAAAAAAAAGAAAGCTTAATTTGGTTTAAATGCAATACTTAATATGATGTTTGTTTAATTTTGTGATTATTAAATATTAATCAATAATATGTTAAAGTATAAATATATTTTCTGTTGAACTCTTGTTCTGTTGAACTTGGGATGGAAAGGCGAAACGACAATCAAAAAGTGAATTCCGATTATAAAATATAAACGAATACTCTTTTCCGAGTATCCTATAAGTGGAGTATTCTATATGTGGTAGAGCCACGCTGCAGCTATATTATAGTTGTAACACGAATGGGTCGGCTCGACCGGGGAAGGACCACGCTCTCACAGATTACTAGCGTAAAATAGCAGCTTAATACAACTGTGTTTCGTATGGTGAGTGTAGAGATCTGGAGACCTTTTTTTACCGGTTACGATGCATTCCTCTTAGTCCTCAGGGGTCATTACGCACCTGCGGTTTGATTCTTAATCGAGAATATGTCGATGTTTGTATGTGTTATGTAGATGTCTATGGGCAACAGCATCCACTTACCATGAGGTGGACTGTGTGGTCATTTGTCGTGGTCTTCAACGAATTTGGAACTACGAATAAGTAGTACTGGAAAAGACAAATTAGAGCCAGTGCAAGCTCTGGAGCACACGGCGTTAGCGGGATTTGGTGGATCCCGTCAGGCCTACTCGACTCGTCAACAAGTGGAGGAGCGCTATGTGAACTACACATCTTGTATGGAGCATACACAGTGCGGGATGGTCGGCGGTGTGTTCCCCCCGTCATTGAGAGTCGAGTTGGACGCAAAGAGATACCCTGGCAGATCGGCTTTCTCCTTTGCGCCATGGACCAGTGAGCCCTTCTCTCTATGCAGAGAAAGTAGAGATGGCTGGCAGAAGTTTCCTTGTGTAGCCTTAGCGAGTGACAAGAATGCGAACTAGTTTCTCACTAATTCTGTCTATGTGCTATGACTTTGCGTTTACAATGACTCTTTTGAAGGACCTGGAGGCGGAATTATAGTTCTTTTTAAGGGCGCTGATTTTTTTTATAGGAAAAGGGTGACAATCGAGCACACAGTCCACCTGATGGTAAGTGATTGCTGTGGCCTATAGACATCTACATCTATCCTCGTTTACGAATCAAAATGCAGATGCGTATTCAACCTTGAGGATTAAGATGGAATGCCTCTTTTCCAGTAAAAAGGATCTCCGGTTCTCTACACTCACCATACGAAACACAGCAGCATTAAGCTGCTATTTGACGCTGGTATTCTGTGAGAGCGTGGTCCTTCCCCGGTCGAGCCGACCCATTCGTGCTACAACTATACAATTAATATAGCTGCAGCATGGCTTTACCACGTAAAAATGATGTTTACATCCTTGTATTACAGGGTATCACAGGAATAAATAGTTCCAATCCCTGTAGCACCACATCAGTAATAGAGTAAGCAACAGTGCTAGGATCGACCAGCAAGAAGCAAGCTTGCCCCAGTGGGTAGAATGCAAAGAAAGACCGCATTCCGTTCCAATCCGCTGACCTGTAATGCACAACACGACGGCAGCGTACAGAACGCAACCGCAAAGAGGGTGTATTTGGCATCCACACTCCCGATCAGGCAGTGGTTCAAAGAGACAAAGAGAACATTGATGGAGAATTAATATCCTCCAACAAAACGTCCAACAGGTAAGGTGCGTGATACTCCACTTCTGGAATCCGCGTAGGCAAAGTTGTGTCTGATCATATGCTAAGGCAGTCATAAACAGATCTCTTCGCATGATCGGTTAAACGCGAACCGTGCCATTTGGCGTGATGGGCGTTAAAATAGCCAAAGAACACAATTTCTGCGAATGGAATCTGCTGACGCGCGGATGGTCGATCCTGCTACGCGTAGCCAAAAGATGGACAAGTCTGAATCTTGAAGACTGCCGATGCGTAGAGAATCGATGTCTTTTCTGACATATACGCAAACTCCAGCCCCATGCATAAAGGATTCCAATTTGTATCCCGGGTAGGAAGATACGAAGACGGAGAGAAAACCTGCGTCTCGGTCAGAAAGAGCAAGGCCGTTTCCAGATATTAGTGGATGGTGCTTAGGTTCTGATGTTGCAGAAATCCACGGATATCGTGGCAGGGCTCACCTGGTCTTGTTGTTCAGCTTGCCCGGAGCAGTTACTATCTTGAGCGGAATTTTGCCCCTCCCCCACCGAAAACGCGGGGTAGCCTGAGCTGAGCATCAAAGCTCAGGAGTAGAGCGAGGCATTCTCGATTACCAGAGGTGCTGGTACCCTACTGGGGTAGTATTTTAGTATTTAAATTTATCTTATACGTGGTAGAGCCATGCTGCAATTATATTAGTAGTATAGTTGTAGCAAGAATGGGTCGGCTCGACCGGGGAAGGACCACGCTCTCACAGAATACCAGCGTGAAATAGTAGCTTAACGCTGCTGTGTTTCGTATGGTGAGTGTAGAGACCGGAGACCCTTTTTACTGGAAACGAGGCATTCCATCTTAGTCCTCACGGGTGACAACGCATCTGCATTTTGATTCGTAATCGATGATAGATGTAGATGTCTATGGGCCGCAGCAACTACTTACTATCAGGTGGACTGTGTGCTCGTTTGTCACCCTATCCTAAAAAAAAATCCGCTCCGGCCACCTGCACTCACTAGAAGAAATGTAGCAGAGCTCCGGCACATACTTGCAACAGCAAAAGCTGCCGCGTGGCTCTAGCTGCTAGAAGGCGAGCCCGATCTTGGTTACTATGAAAATAATAATGTAATGACACTATGGAAGTAAATACAAGCTATGAATAAAATCTTTCTACACACTCCGTACCAACGGAATATCCCACTGTTTTTGTTGGTTAACTTCCAGTAGAACACTTTCGCCGGGACAGAGCGTTGGCCATGTCTGCCCTGCCTCCGCAGCAAAGCTGTGATTGATATACAATTCGTCCTATATTATAGGCTGTACGATCTCAGACCATATAAATGGGAAATTGATTGAATTAATTATCATATTATTTAATAATTAAATAATCAAATCCCAGACTTCAGAAGCTATTAAATTATGTGCAAATCATTTTATTATTTTGGGTTTATTGTCGGTTTTAACTTTCTATTAAAGTTTAATCATTTTTATCATTTTCTTTTCGTTATTCTAAGAGATTTTCTAATCATCCTCATCATTTAAATTGCATTCATTGTCTGTTTTTACTCTACAAAACATCGGTTTTCTAAGACCACTGTTACCGTGTGAACTGTTAATGGTTTTGTCCCTGTAACATCGTAATTACAAATCTAAAATTAAAAACTCGTAGTATATGATCGAAGCGGTCAGAAATGCGAAGGCGTACTATAAATTTACTTTTGTCTTTGTTTTGTTGCAATATTTCAAATAGTC
The DNA here is from genome assembly GCA_907164705.1 of Parnassius apollo. NCBI lineage: Eukaryota > Metazoa > Arthropoda > Insecta > Lepidoptera > Papilionidae > Parnassius > Parnassius apollo. The sequence goes on from CAJQZP010001172.1 coordinate 1,030,571, forward strand.
ATCGAATATAAGCGCCGTAAGAGAATGTATCACCCTTAACGGCACGTAGGTGTTGAAAAGTTGATTAATGGAACCTGTGACGTCGGGATGGTCCCAACAGATGGCGGCATTAATCATATCCTATGCTTGTATATTAGAAATATGTAGTATAAAAACTGCGGTAAAATACTTAAATCAAGAACGGAAAACAGTGCCTTAGGTTGATGATATTCCTATTGCTAATCTCAGGTGGATTCATTAATGTCTAATAATGGACTATTGAAATATCTTATTACATCGGTTACATACATAACGTGGCCACACGTCTCACTTTAGGCGGGACGGTCCCGATTTAAAGGTTTGTGTCCCGCTGTCCCCAAAATACGTAAAAATGTTCCGCTTTGACAAACAAAACTGTAGCATCATGCAAACTCTGTCACCCGCGCTATCATTATGACTCCGCGCGTCCCAGGTTTGCCGCCATGACCTGACTAGTTACGTGATTATCCTGAAAAGCTGATAAGTTCGAAACCAATATTCCGGGCTGTTACTGGGAATTTTGTGACAGAAAAACCCAAACAATGATTCTTGGCCCGACTCCAGTTTCGAACCCGGGACCACATGATCAGCATTAACGTTTACGACCATTAGACCAAGAAGGCAGCCAAAAGTGTTAAAACTATAATTTTAAAAGCGTCCCGCTCTGAGAAAATAAAATAAGTGGTCACTTTAGTAATACATTACGATTTCAACCGAAAGTCTTACCAAGAATGACTTAAAGCTTATTTAATGATAACAGAATCCATTTTCTTTCATTGGTTCACACACATCATAGGCTTTCATTTTTAAGACGATTTGTTTATTTTTAAGCCATTAAAATGATAATAAACACCAGTTTCCTAAATTAGAAATAAATTAAAGAAATATGAATTTATAAAACTTTAAGTCACATTAGCATGTTTCAAACACAAATATTTTATCGTTATCATCATACACTTATAAGTAAGAAACAAAACAAAATGTCTATACTCTCGTTAAGAATATTTTAATACAGTTGCTCAAAAAGTGGCGTATTGCAGGGACGTATAGCGTTCGAGATGTGGGCTATTACATACTCGAGCTTTTTCTTTACCATTTCCGAACTCATGAGTTCTCTTTCCCAACTGTCAAAATAATGTCTATTAAAAAGAAAAAACCAACCACAAAGTTTTTACTAAAAAAAATTCGAAGAAGTTTTATGATTCATGCAAATATTTCTAAAAAGAAGCTACTAATTTGTTTCAATATCAGATTTAATGATTTGATTCAATGGGTTAGGTTAGGTTTAATTTCATTTCATCTCATTAAATTTCATTTTCATTTCTTATCAATAAAAAAATTCTACTGAAGACTTGGCTGTATGGGCATAGTTCCCTTTGCCTACCCAGAATGGGTGAAGAAAACAAAAAAAAAAACTCTGCTTATATTATTTTACGGTTGGCGCCATTTTCCAAAAATGCATAAAAGGAGTAATTTCGACGATATTTTATTTGAATTAACACCACCGGAACTCAGTATAATTGCACAAAATGCTTCGGTGAACATTTTACCGGAAAAGTCAAAAGTCTCTACATATCTACATACGACGAATTAATTGCTTGGAGAGACGACAAGAAAAAAAGCAAATAGTTTTTCAGAAAATGTTATGTTGGCATACTTCTCTGAACTCTCAGCAAAATTAAAACCTTATACGTTATGGTCGAGGTTTTGGATGATAAAAAGTATGCTGGAAATAAGGAACAACGTGGATATAAGTGAAAAACCCAAAACTATGTTAGTTGAGTTTATTGTGTTTTTATTTTTTTATTAAATACTGTATTCAAAATAGTTGTTCAGTCCACGTGCTGAACCGTCATTGCAACTTGTTCCGACTGTTCGGCTGCGCCTCGGCTCGGGTAGACATTTGTCGGAACTCTTTGCAATGACAGGCTTTTCGCACTCGTAATGAAATATACTATTTCCAGTTTTTCAAAGTGCTTAGAGATTGTGTTGAATGTATATAATCTCCAAAATATCCTTGAAAGCGAAACGGGGTCAGGTTAAAAATAAATTTATACCTATAGGTATCTAAAATGTTTTTATAAGTATTAATGTTTTAGATTTCATATAAAATAAACTTCTTTGATTATATCTCTAGTTGGTGAACTCACAAAAAAGGTAATTAATACTTTGTTTGGGTATTTATTAACCTTAATTTTGTATTGTTGTCGCAATTTGCAATTTATTTATAGCAAAAATAGATTTAATTATGTCTTAGAAAACCGATGTCTTGAAAAATAAAAACAGACAATGAATGAAATTGAAATGATGATTAGAAAGTCTCTTAGGATAACGAAAAGAAAATAATAGAAATGATTAAACTCTAATAGAAAGTTAAAACCGACTATAAACCCAAAATAATAAAATGATTTGTACATAACTTAATAGCTTCTGAAATCTGGGATTTGATTATTCAACTAGTAATTAATTCAATTATTTTTAGTTAAAAAAAAAAAAACGTTTTTTTTAAAGATTAATTAATTGAGTCTTTTGAGTAGAGTAACAATCACCTTTAATGGTCGAATTTTTTCTTCTTTTGCTGATGAACTGTTACTTATTAAAAAAAAAATGGTTCAAAATTGGCAAAAACACAGCCGAAATTTCCCATTTATGTGGTCGAATACATATGTTGAGAATGCTGAGATCGTACAGCCTATATTATAGGACGAATTGTAGATCAATCACAGCTTTGCTGCGGAGGCAGGGCAGACAGTGTCTCGGCGAAAGTATTCCTCTGTAAGTTAACGAACAAAAACAGTGGGATATTCCGTTGGTACGGAGTATGTAGAAAGATTTTATTCATAATTTGTATTTACTTTCATAGTGTCATTACATTATTATTTTCATAGTGACCAAGATCGGGCTCGCCTTTTAGCTGTTCCGATTAAGGAATCTAGTCAATGGTTACACGTTTTACCATCAAATAATCATGGCACATCGCTCGATGGGGCAAGCTTGCGCATTACCGTAGAAATCTGACTATGAGCGGCGATTTATCATCCTTATCAGTGCCCCTGTAGAAGCAGCGTCGACGAGTTTGGGTTCTACGGACTTTCATGTAAGAAAAGTGTTTGTAAGTTTTCACAGCATGGTTTTTATACGATGTCATTCGAAGTGCTCTTCTTTCTATAATTGTTCTCTCAGTTTTAGTGCCATGTGGAATATTTGAAATGATGGCAGGAGACTCGACGGTATGACATTGGTCCCTTGGGAGAGAGGTAAAGCCCTAGTGTGGGATGCTATGGTGATAGTAGTATGGTATCTCAGGGGTTCCTCGTTTAGGGCCTGGGCGGCATCAGAGTCAGCTGATCTAAGTAAGTGGCGCAAGTATGAGTTTCTGAGAGATGACAAAATATTTGTGCCATTTGCTGTAGAAAATAGTTAACTTACAAAAAATACTGTCATAAATACGATCATATTTTAGTCACAATTTTGAAGATAAAGAAAATTATACGGTGTAGGGAAAGCATTACGATACATTTGAAATCGTGATTTTAAAAATAAATAAAAAAAGTTAAATGTTCTTGAACAAATTAACAATATTCCATCTTTATTAAAAAATGAATAAATTGAGATTATGTTAATAACCGTTCATTATAACTTGTAATAACAGTTGTAATAAGGTACCTTATTGCTGAGTAGATGAAACGTGAAGAAATTCGAGGTGAGCTAGTTATAATAACAAGCAACGTAATTATACCACAAAGGCTTATTCTCAAGGTTTTCATACATACATTTTTATGTGTTTAGATATGATGATAAAATGAGTTCACATTGCATTAAAATAACGAATCAATATAAAATTAGACAAAATGTCATAAATAGAAAGAAAGGTGAAACGAATTTAATCATTCATCTATCGATTAATACCTATAAAAGTCCACTCACTGATCACGGCATAGCGACATTGAAATTTCGTAATTCAGTTTACAGCCACATTCTGATGAATAATCTGAAATTTTACAGACATATTAAGGATTAATGTCAATGCTAAACTACATGATTATGAATTAGTACTCTCACAGGATTCTTTATCCTAAATCCATCCTAAAATTACTATTGATGATATTATCATCAGATTAAAAAATACGAGAAATTAGTAAAGAGCAAATATAAAATAATACAGGCCGCTAGCCTTAAAATTTCCATTTAAGCGTTTCGTTGAAAAATCATAAAAACTTTTAGTATCCTCGAAATATACACAAACCGTGAGAGGAGGGATTTCATACTACAAAGTCACGCAGAGCAGAGGGCACGGGGAAAAAAAAAAAAAAAAAAAAAAAAAAAACAAGCGGGGGCGCCCAGATTAAAAGATACAGTAATATATAGTACCAGATACCCAGATAAAATTATTTTACCTTCATTAAAAACTAGCCTGTATTCAAAAAAATTGCTATGTGATGGCTATTCAAGTGTTTAATAAAATCCCAAATGAAATAAGGCAATTAGATTATAATCGATTTAGACGTAATTTATTAAAGTGGCTTTTAGAAAAACAGTTTTATTCGGTAAATGAACTGCTAAAAATAAAAGAACGTTTCTATTGACTGTAAAATGCTGTTTCTTATCTGATTGTGTTTTAAACGATTAATATTAAGATTGTAAAGTGATGCATGTTTAATTTTACTTAATTTTTTGTATATTCTAACAATAAGTTAATTAGTAAAAGTTTTCATATACCAAAATTGGTGAAATATGTGAATCATTATTATTTTTATAAGAACATCTTTGTACCATATTTCTTGTGAATAAATTTATTTATTTATACGTTTACACTAAGGCGTAAGTAAGTGAACGTTTACAGAGCTACCTAGTAAACCTCCAAAGTGATTTTATTTAATTGGAGGTGATGAGTAAATTGCTAAGTAGTGGACCACTAAGCGGGTGCTGATACTACTTTGAAATTTACTAGGAGTTTTCTTCCTCACACGATTTATTTGTGGAATTGTTTACCAACGGCGATTTTTCCGGACCGATAAGACTTAGGGGCCTTTAAGAAACAGGCTTACTCATTTTTAAAAGGCCAGCAACGTACCTGAATTTCCCCTGGTGTTGCAGTTGTTTATGGGCGACGGTCAAGACTTACCATCAGGTGAGCCACATGCTTGTTTGCCGCCGGTCTTCTTTAAAAATCATCTTCAGTACTAGCCATTATTAAATGGATTACAAATTCGACTACTATATCATCTTTGTTTTTTTACAATTTTGTGTTTAAACTCAAACTGATCAATGTCAATGAGAGCTTACTCGTTTCTAAAAAGCCGGCTGTGTACTTCCATTCACGTGCAATTCCTCTGGTGTTGTAAATGTTCATTATCCTTCTCTTCTGTAATATAAAAATAAAATTAATACAAAACAAATAGGAGAGAGGTAAATCTGTACTATATTCTATAATCTATGTTAATTAATGAATATCGAGTAGTTAGAATACAATTTATAATGAAACAGTATTTATGTGCCAGGAACAGGCTGTGGTATGCCCACATTTTGCTATGTATCAAATAGTGAATGTGAAACAATTCATCTTAATTAGTATTTAACGATGACAACGCATTCAAATGCAGCGGAAACGTGGGGCAAGGGAATTATATGTAAGGACATATATGATGAATGTGTACAATATAGATATTGCGCAGGGCATCCTACATGCTGGGGGCATTTGATTTTGCATTAAGTATGCGCAGATTAATAACAAATGTATAGATTTTAAGTTAGCTTTAATGGGATTGACATGTTAACGAACAAAACTCCCTAAATAAAACAAGAATAAAAAAAAATTAAAAATCAATCGAGGATGTAGTGTATGTATCTGTGGGATACAGCATCTACTTACCATCAAGCGGACTCTGTGTTGTTCCTCCCCCCTGTCACTTCTATATAAAAATAAATAAATAAAAAAGGTTATAACTTATGGTATATTATATTAAATTATATTCATGACGTATTAATTACCTTTTGTAGTTCTCACGGCCGATTACGCTTATTTAGAAATACGTAACATTTCTATAGTATTTCTGCGCCTCTGTCACTTGACTGTAATTAACATACTTCAACCCGATGAGCATTTTGGATTTAGAGCTGAACAGTCTTGTACTTAACAAATTTATCGCCTTACGTAATATACCCTGTTTGGCTTTAATCACCATCCTACAAAGAAAATATCTCGAAACACTCCCCTCTTGTTCGATGTCGCAAAGGCATTTGATAAGGCCTGGCACCACGGCTTGCTTTACAAGCTTTATAAACTAAACGTGTCCGATAGGCTCGTACACATCATCTAAGCTTTCCTTACAAATCGCTCTTTTCGCTATCGAGTGGAGGGAACCTGTTCTACGAAACGTTTCCTAAAGGCCGGGGTCCCACAAAGCTTCCTTCTGTCTCCACTTCTCTTCACACTCTTCACGAGTGATATCCCTAAGGACCCAGTGGTAAGCACTGCTCTGTTCGCCGACAATACATCACACTTTGTATCTGATTATAATAGGAATAGTCTCACTTTGAAATTCCAAAAAGCTACCAATCGCTTAGTTGAATAGTGTTGCAACAGTTGAATAGAGTGCAACGCCAAAAAAGATTCAAGGTCGAAAAGCAATACTAAATATTATTTCCTTATACGGCTGCCCCATCTCTTGGAAATAATCGGGCAAATATCTGGGCATCACATTCGCCGTCCGCATGAGTTTTGTAAAACACATATATGTAGTACGCAAATGAGCCAAGTCATTGGCAGTCTTCACCATCTTGTTAACAGAAAGAGTAAACTGTCACTAAGACGTTTATACGTAGTAGAGCCATGCTGCAGTTATGTTAGTAGTATAGTTGTAGCACGAATGGGTCGCCTCGACCGGGGAAGGACCACGCTCTCACAGAATCCAGCGTAAAATAGTAGCTTAATGCTGCTGTGTTTCGTATGGTGAGTGTATAGAAACGGAGACCCTTTTTACTGGAAACGAGGCTTTCCATCTTAGTCCTTACGGGTGACAACGCATCTGCATTTTGATTCGTAATCGAAGATAGATGTAAATGTCTATGCAAGAGTTCACGCACACGTATAGGGGCTACCATTACGAAATACAGAAAGTCCAAAACTTTTTCATCCGTAAAGCCACCAGAGCATGGTGGTAATAACGGAATTCATATTTGTACAGTGACTACTTTGGTTGTGCCAAATCCTATCCAAACCCGCTAACCCGTCCTAAAAACCAAACGTGGCGAAACGCCATAGACCGCTAAACGTACTTATAGACCACGCTCGCTCAATCACGTCAACCCAGACGTCGATGTACCTGGGCTCTCACCGCCCTGAACATCAACCGACGCGAACTAAGCAGTCAAAGGTGGGGGTCCGCACTCCCCCACTCGGAAGCGCAACCACAGAAGCAACCTGATGATTGGTAACAATACCAAAACATAAACCATCATCATCATCCTCATCACTATTGCAGTTTCCTTTTTAATCAGCCCTGAGTCAAATGAAGCTGTAAAAACCGTATAGGCTAATAGTACCAACATCACAGAAAATAGATTAGTTATAGTATTTCTTGTAGGAGATTGTAAGGCTATTAAAAATAAGACAATTTATTCGAATGGTTTCGAGAAAACTTTTTTTAAGTGTTGGCTTTAAAATATTGCAATCATATTGTGATTAAGACTTTATGTCATTAAAACTTATTTTTTTGTGTTTTAATTATTGTGTCTACGTATTTCTATTCTAATTTCTATTCTATTACCATTGGTCCTTGATACGAGTGCAAATTTTCAAGTCAATCGGCCGTCTACACGCGAGTGAAAATTACATTAAAAGACTCCGTTACATAGATAAATAGATAAATACATGCGAAGTTAATAAAAGCTTGTTTGAAAGATTTCTAATGGCTCAGATGATGACTATATACGAGTCCAAATATTACTACAATTATATTTCGTGTAGATAATATGCACTTGTGCAGTCATTACCGCGACCTGTGTGGGAAACCGCTATACTATGAAGGTGGGTCGTTGACATCGAGTGCAACGGGCGAGTGCGGCGTCATACGGATTCAACCATGCGTTGCGTAATGCTCGCTTGTGGTAGCGTCATAATGTTAAAACATAAAGAGTTTAAAAATCGAATACAACCGTTACAATACCTGATCAGGACTTTATTATTGTTTTAATTGTAAAATAGAAAATAGAAGAATAAAGTCTTTGAATATGTACGTACAGCGTAGCGTACATATTCAAAGACTTTATTATCATTCAATTCAGGCTACGCTACTTGTAAATAACGTCAAAATCTACCAAATCTACACCGGTTTGCTACAACGGAAGCTCGCAAGACTTAGAGAAGAACAAACTACTTGCTCTAGGGTTTTTTTAAATGCTATGTTACATATCTTTTTAACCACTTATAATAAAATCAATACTTTGTCAAATGTCTTAATTTTTTTTTAATGTCAGTTTTATATTAGCCTGTTGACTTGCAAGTGCCGGGCAACAGTGGAAATAACTCATAATATTCTTCGGTATTATAAGAAATAATATGACAAATATATAACTTGAAACCTTAGTTTTACGTTTAAGCAAAGTAAAGATGTTTCAAATGGTACTATAAACCTTTCGTCAACACCTTTTCTGAACCAGCCATTTTTATCACCTTTCGGATACTGGTCTTAACAATAATGTGCTAGGAGTTTTTCTACCTGTATTGCAACAGCAACTGTTATACAAAAATCGGCGTATTGTTTCCTCTCCTGTTTAAAATTTTCACTAACTTTTAAGTCATAAATATTTATTTTGCTATTTATATATAATATTATAGGTCTCAAAGTTCTGTCGGTGGATGCTGTCACCTATAAGCACCTGCAATTATCATCAATTAAGCATCAAAGTGTAGATAGTAGTGTGTCGTATAATAGGAATACCCTTGAGTATATGGAATACCTCGTTACCAGTATAGTATTTGTATCTCTATACTCGCTATATTAAAGTCAGCAGTCCTTCCTCAAACGAGCCTATCCTATTCAGCTAATATCTATAAAGCTGGTGTGTGACTCCACCCAAATACCATATATTTGTTGAATAGAACTGTTTTTATGGATTAGATTACGTTCATTCAACTTATTTTTATTCCCAACGTTATAAGTGCTTTGTAGTGTAGTGTAGTGCAGTGTTCTCATAAATATAAGAAATCAAATATTTGTGATTTTCCTTTTCGGTTTTCAAATCTGGGATCCGCGACATTACTATTCACATACTCTGATCACTATAACAATGTATGTATTGTTACAGAGCGATGTCTCGGTGGAAGGGCAAAGTGAGGTAGCCGGCAGATGGCAGCAGTAAGTGCGGCGATGTATCGGCCCGGGGGCACACTCGATCCCCCGTGCTACGCCACGCAGAGGGTGAGTATTTACATCACAACAACAACAAATAGTGTTGGCTCTTAACCAAATTGTTTAATTAGTTTGATCTCTTTGGCTTTTTATGGTTGAGTTGCTTGAAAATTTAATAAAGTGACTTCAATAGATAGGATGTACGAAAAAGTAATATTATCCTGCAACATGCTGAAAGAATATAAGTTAATCGATAAGTTAATTTTTATTGATTTTGTAAATAAGGAGAACCACAGCAAAATATATATTAATAATAAAATACCTAATATTTTAGAACTGTATGCCTTCAATTCATATTTTTAAAAGCGTAAGAGACACCTGGTCCTATCACCTCAAACTTGCTTGGAAGAATGTAAGACTCAGTTGTACGGAATAAAATTGTTCGATAACTAGTTAAACATTTGAAAAACTGATGTTTTACTTGTTTATTCATAGAAATAATCAATTCACTTTTAATTTCCTTATTAGGTACTTTATCTGACTTATGCAAAATAACGAATAGTGGCTGCGTAAAATAATTCATCGTCCCTTTCGTTCGTGGGTGTCATCATCAAGGAACAAGGAAGGATGATTGAACTTACAGCGGTATACCATTTCGTATATACCGGATATTAAATGCTCAAATAGTGTTTTATATATACAGCAACTGGGCATTAAAGTGTCAAGTTATCTCCGAGTCATCCTACAATGTCCTTCCTACAAAGGGAGAGGAGGAGAAGATTTATATCGGAGCAATAACAAGTTTATGAAAATATTTTACTTTTTACTTAAAAAAAGAGAAGTTTCTCAATTTTTACTGTTTGATTTTAAATAAATAAAAAACGAATTATAAAATAATTTTAATGGTTCAAATTTTGATAAATATGAAAAATAGGGTTTATTTTATGTTACGGTTGTAATATTTAGACGACAAGGTCTCACCTAGGTATGTATTGCCTTATAGGGGGATATTTGCCACAGTTGCCACGCCTAGCAGTCGAGTTGGCAACTGCAGATTTTTTAAATTGTTATTAGGTAACTCCAAGGCCCATCTCATGGTATATTTCTCTCTGTCACCTCATACGACACCCACGGGGCGCTAAGGGGCAGTGGAGTTTCTTACATCGCTACATGGTGTTCCGGTGATTTTACTTAGTCAACTGAAAAGGATATAAAAATAAGGCCTTAATTTGAAGCATACGAAACTAAAGAATAAAATAATTTCACAGTCCAAAGTTTTCTGTACACTATATCTTAGCACCAAATTCTGTAGCTATTGTGTGGAAATAATTTAATTCTTTTCACAACTTTCAAGTCTGGTTTTACTTATATTAAAATTTCAATTTTAAAAGATAAGTTAGTAGCAGTGTTCGTGTTCTATTTAGATAAGAAAATATATTATTTTTGCAGACGCATAGTTCTCTTTCGCTTTAAAATACGATACGATATATCACGAGAAACCCACAAATCATGTAAACACAGGTAAAACAACTATTAAATTACATGACAGCCAATTGTAAACAAGTGCTTACGTGCCGTTTACCCTTGAGGACAAATGCCACCGTAATAAAATCAATGTTTACACGTTGATATAAAGTTGCAATTTAGAATCTTGTGTTCTGAAATGGAAAATTGTTTAATTTTATTTTATACTACGAGTAGATGGTAGACGGCGCGATGCAGCCACAGAAAAACTAATTGCGGGATTCTTTTTTTAAATTTTGATAAAATTATTTAATTACGAATACATTCAAATAAATTTGTCGGTACGATACGCGCGCCACCTACGTTAAGTTAATTGTACTATGCCTCTAACCTTCGCGCAAGAGTAAGCAATAAGTAGACAAAGTTTTACCGCGATATATTTTCTATTTTGCTTCAAGCTCATTTAAGATTTAAGTGATTTTAGAAATTCACGTGAAATAAATAATTATAACCTTTAAATAAAAATGTTGACGACAAATCCTGCAGGAGCTCACTACTAGATAAGAATGTGATGTCACTTTATCTTACCGGAGGATAAAAATGTACTACAGATGCGGTACATCAAATGTTGTTATTATTTTGATAGATATAACCTGCTCATATCGTATTTTTTTGCAAATACAAAATGCTATGTCAGTAGTTTTATTCAAGAGGAATGTAACATTGTCTTGAAATGCCTAGAAAATAATTTTAATGTTTTAAAACCACGTGAAAACGCATTTCTTAGCTCAGCAAACTTATCGATATCAGATGTTGTGTAATTTCACTTTCTTCCATTTCATTTTACTTATTGTCTAGACTTACAAAGATATGTTTACATTCTCACAATAACATTTCAATGTAATTCAATTAGGTGTGACAATAGAGATTTCATTGCCAGGTCATTACGAACAAATAGGGTTTTCTAGTTACGTTCAATGTTACTACGTCGTAAATGAAAATCAAATTGCTAATATGCGAATATATCAGCGTAAAATAACAGCTTAATGCTGCTGGGTTTCGTATGGTGAGTGTAGAGAACCGGAGACCCGTTTTACTGGAATCGAAGCATTGCATCTTAGTCCTCAGGCGAGACAACGAATCTGCATTTTGATTCTTCATCGAGGTTAAATGTAGATGTCTATGGGCCCAGCATCCACTTACCATCAGGTGGACTGTGTGCTTGTTTGTCACCCTAATTCTATTAAAAAAACTGAAAATTATAAGTAATAAAAGTAATATCGGTTTCAGCCAATATGAAGCTGAGCACGGACCTCTTTACAATACTAAGCGATTTTTTATCCCCTGAGCTACCATGAACTATCATATGCAGCTATATCAGTATATAGATGTTATATTGTTATATAACCGCTTAAATTCAAACGCCAATCGCGATGGAATTTTTCAGTTACAATAATTTTGGCCATCAGTATTAATTCCCTTTTTCTCATTGATTTTTTTGCAGATCTTAATGAACTGAATTTTCGGTTATGAAAAAGGAGAATGAAACTTATTTTAGTGCAATATCCTAAAAAAAAAAACTATTATTTTTGTAAATGAACAAACAATATATTTCTTAAATTTTAAATCAAAATGCATCAACTGAAATAAACTCTTCAAAAAAAAAATCAACTTTGAATAACTTACGTTTATATTAGGACATATTTAAATACAAATATGCATATGCAATTACTCTGTGTGTTTAGTATTTGTTACGAAAATTTCTTGCAACCCGTGTTGGCTTTGTAGCTCAAAGGGCTTTAGACATAAATCTGCTTTGTCGCTTTCAACCACATATATTCACTTGACTGTTCACCCATTACACTGTTGACCCATTACCGTTATATCAAACATCCGAAGCATGTATTTGTTTACAGCAAAGAGTATGTCCGTTCCCTTTTATGCGTATAGCATTCAATATGAGATTTCGACTGCGAAAATCATCTGAATATTTCGTAATTAATAACAAGAAGAGTGATAACGTTTTTACGTGATCCCTGACATGCGTGGCAGTCTCCAAACCGTGTCTCTCCACGGCCCACAGCTATATTATGACTGCAGTATGAGTTGAATAGGTCAGAAGGAAAGCCATTGATCTAAATATGCCTGTTATTAATTTTATAATTTTAACAGTTTATAATTCATATTATAAACCAATATGATGATTCAATAACATATGTTGAAATTGCCTAGCTGCATATTTCAAAATACGTTTGTCCTGTAAATCAACTATAATCAAAATACTCGTAGTAAAAAGGGAAATGATGGTTAGTAATCTTATTTTACTGATAATAACCAGAACAAGCCTGATTGTTAGAATTTCTGTGAGTAGGTTGCTTATAAAACGTATAGCTGAGTTATCTGATCGCATTTCGAGAGGGTTATGCTAACCCGTTTATGCTTGCTTGCTTAATGCTGCTGCGTATCGAACGGTGAGTGTAGAGAACCGGAGAGCCTTTTTACTGGAAACAAGGCATTGCATCATAGTCCTCAGGGCTGACAACGGGTCTGCATTTCGATTCTTAATTGAGGATAAATCTAGATGTCTAAGGGTCACATTATCCGCATCCCTTATTCTATAAAGAAGGTGGCAAAAATAATCAAAGCCACAGGAAGATAGTATTTCAAGGCTTAGCTTACACAAAATAACTTGAGGATCAGTTGAGATGATGAGCATCATTTACACAAATTGTTCATATGTGTAACCAAATTTCCATCAATTTGCGTATAAAAATCTACTTTCAACTAGTATTTGAACAATTTTACTAGAGTGACAATCCGTTTGTGGTCAACTTTCCGCTAAAACTAATCCAATCGAAAGATAACCGTCCACTGCTCCCAAAGTATTATTATATTGTCTCATATTTGAGCGCAAATACAGGGAACCCACAAATATTTTTCTACTCATATCTGATGTCCACGTATGGGTTTAGATTAGAGGTAAACATTGCCAGTAGAGTGGAGCTCAGATTGTCTTTATGGCTAATTGGAATTGGTTTTGTGCTGAATTAATCTTTCTGAGGTTATCCCGGACCGTTTCATGCCGCAATTATATTACAGCTACATAATGACTATTATGTGAAAATTTGTCTTCTCTAATCATATTATATTGTTTCGACAATAATACTTAAAGGGGATAAAATTTCTTTTGTCAGCCTTACTAAGAGATGAACACAAAAGTCATTCGACAAAAGTAAGCCTACAATAATACAAAAGTAATGAGATGTAAGAAAATATGTTAATATATTTCTTTTGACTAAGCGAATAGCGTTTTTACAAAGAAATGCGAATGACAGTGTACTTTAGCATTATTGTAATAAGTAAGACTATTTGTCTACGGCTCATTTTCAAAAGAAGCATGATCAAAATAATTTATTTCTTAAATTTGACTTTTTGAGTGAATTCACATTACATTTTCGAGATAAATTTAATTTAATTGGGATTTTTATGACAGTTTCTATTATATCAAAAACTAATACATTTACTATAATATATAATGTTACAATGAAATGAATGATTTAAGTTACGGCATTTCTCATTTCTGTCACACCCGCTGCAAAATTTAAACGGGCTCTTAAAGCCCTTCAATATTCATGTATTCCATTCCGGGCGTAGACGTCGTAACTTTAGCCTTTGTCCTGAACTTTAAATTGTCAAATTAGTATAAAATAAGCTAATGAACCTCTCTTAAAACTTTGGGCTATTACTTAGGGTATATTACCTTTTTAAAATATTAAATTTGTCTTTAATAATACCAGTTTATTAACTCTGCTTATAACTTTTTCTAAAAATGATGGTAGCTGTTCTATTATGCGTAGGCATTCAGTCTAAATAACAATTTATTACCTTTTATAGATATCAGACAATAGTGTTAATTATTTTGGTTGCGAATCCATCACAGTCCGCAGAGGTGAAAACGCTTACGTAGACTTTTCAATTGAAGTTGCTTGTAGATTTATGTGAATGACAGTAGCTAGTTACTAGTATTAACGTAAGAAAACATTGTAGTGGCGTAATGGAATTGAAAAATAAATTGCTAAAAACGTGTAATTGAATATATATCTTGACAATTCACATCGCAAGTGGTAATTGACTAAGTTATTAGGTTTATGTTTACTAGTAGACGAGTGATAGAATAGAGTTATTTTACAATCACTTTCACGCATTAACTATACTAGTTCTTATATTATAACATGTACATAAAACACACACATACTCCCACATATTTGTCATATTACTTAGTCATTATTGCATATTATTATTATAAAATTTTCTTTTATATTATTTATTGTACAATTACAATTTTTAATTCAATAATTCATTTAAGCTAATAAAATATGTTAATTTGAATAAAATAAAGTAATATGTAATGAAATTGAATTTTAGGTTATAATGAATGTAATTATATTAATTGTGGATAAAGTAAGGAAGGGACTAGCTTCTGACATACAGGATTCCTTGTTCAGGAGCTAAGGGTTAATGAGAACCTAAGTTTCATTTTCATTTAATTCTAATAAAGTATTGTTATGAGTCAACATAATAATAAACAAAGATGAGAAGAGGAATCTCAGTGTTTTAGTGGTTTTTATTTTGCTGAAAAATAGTAAAACGTGATTTTGGTATTATAAAATCTTTTCATTATTAATCGATTGATAGCATGTATATGTTAATTAATTCGCATGTTTTGCTCGCTAACACGTTCAGCACAAACTTTGCGGATGTTTTCAATTAATTATAATTACCATACGTGAAGTCACGTTCGTGATATTCAAACGTAATAATTGCATAATTTGGGATTTAATTTTTGTCGTTTTAATTTAACGGAACTGCTGTTAAAAATTAAATATTATTAACGATATAAAGGAATATATATTTCAGTCTGCAACAAAATATTTCCTGTTAATGATGACGTCACAAGTACACCTCAAGCGAGTTTTATGTTATCTGTATTAAAACCTGTATTATTAACGAGTTATCTCATTATAATATCAGTGAATTAATACGTGCAAATTTAAAAATATCCGTATCACTTGACCTTACTTTCAAATAGAACTCATGTCAATTGTTTGCAGCCTGGAATGTGGGTATAGAAAATCTAATTTCGTCCTCACGACTTATCGAAGTACGAAATGAGGTCATGTATGACACGACTGGAGCCGATGTAAAGGTTGCTTTGTGTGTATCGCAAGCCTATTTTCAAGCATTCTAGATTGGGTATTTTTTTTCAATAAGTTTTTGGAAATATTGTCATAATTCTTAGCTCATTTTCCAATTCTTCTAATTGGTCAACAGACGCAGCTGGGCATGGACCGTGCTTTGTGATAATTATATAATAGTAATCTATGTTTTATAAATATCAAATTGAAGAGACAAACAAACAATGTAAATATACTCATGCTGCTGATGGTAAGAGGCTACTTACTTCCAGTCAAGAACGTCACAGACTCGTTGAAGTTGGCTTTAACTTTTTACGATTATTAATCATTTATCAAAAGCATAAAAATATGAAGTAATGTATTTTTAATTTACGGTCGAACCTATCATGTAGTTTTATAGGATTTGCATAAATAATTAAGAATCGATTTTGAAAATAATCGATTATCATCAACATCAGTACCTATTGTGTTGTGACTGCGGCGTATTTTACACTGCGTACTTGCAGGTGACTAAATTTTATCGCATAAATGTCAGGTCGGGCACAGGTAGGTTAGAATAAGTGAGTAGTTGTTTTAGTCTATGTTTTGAGATGTTAGTGCAGTTAACCTTTTGACTTTTACAGCTTCATCTGTCTCAGGGTCGGTGTATATCTGTAATATATTCTGCTCGTTAGCACAAATAATATAAGTGTTCCTACATATATTTTCTGGCTCTGGATGTTTGTTTACGTGCATGTTTGTGAAATGCCACCACGGCATAGAGAAAATCTTGTCTTGAGTTGATATTTGTATTTTAGCACATCTCTAAAAGCTGAAGTAATAACTTATTTTCTGATCTTAGATGCCAGTGTAAATTGACTGCATATCTGCATAATTGGCATGCGGGAACGGTATTCACTTTCCTCTAGGAATGTTGTTTATGTTGAACGTTCATGTGAATATTAGTTTATTATTCTTGATAATTTGACTATTAATTTAAAAAAAGAGCTTGAATTATGATTCAAGAAAAAAATCGTAACTTAAACGTGGTTGCACTCGCAAGGTTTTGAGTTGGAAAAAGGAAACGCGGGCTTGATGTTATACGGATTTTACTTTCGAAAGTTCTCAGTAAAACCAGAATTATCAGCGGTGAAATGTAGTTCATCAAAAATTCCAAATGTCGTAAAAGGCGATACGAGGGCGGCACTGAAAATTTCGGGAATAAGAAGACACAACATTACTATTTAAAAATGTATTTATTGCTTTTCGAAGTATTTTCCGCGAAATTTGACAAATTTTTCCATACGATGGAACCAATCATGGAAGCAACCATTCCATTCGGAAGTTGGGGTCTCCAAAATGGCCGTTTTGTAGGCGTCCGCAGCTTCTTCAGGTGATGAAAATCTCTGTCTACGCATTTTATTCTTTATTTTAGGGAAAGTATAGAAATCATTAGGGCTTAGGTCGGGGCTGTACGGCAGATGGTCTAATAATTCTATGTTTTATTGCTCTAAAAACACTTTTGTTCTGTGTGCGGTGTGAGAACTCGCATTGTCGTGATGGAGGATGATGCGGCGGTTGCAGTTCTCTTTACGGAGTTCAGAAACGACCTGTGGCAAACACAGTTTGTATCGTACCAAAAAATTTTGTTTCGGGTTCGTACGCTATATCCAGGATTCGTCACCTGATACGATGTTGTATACATCATTTGAGGATCCTGCGTGGAATCTTTCGAGAGTTCTGACGCACCAAGTAACGCGAGCCGCTTTTTGCTCTTCACAGAGCGAATGTGGCATCCATCGGGAAAACAACTTTTTACACCTAATTGTTCATGCAATATTATTTGTATTTGATTCATGCCAATGCCTAAAGTTGCCTGAATTTCGCGGTATGTCACATGTCGATCTTCCTCAATCAGCTTACGCACAGCATCAACGTTCTCTTGGGTGACTGCAGTTTTTGGACGACTTTGACGGGGATCATGAACTGAGCTTGACACGTCCACGTTGAAATTCAGCAAACCAGCGATAAATTGTGGTTTTGGATGGGGCTTCATCACCAAATGCAGAAATCATCCGGTCAACAGACTGTTTTTAACGCTCGACTGTGGCCGGCTTCACTCGGTCACTGTGACTTAGGCGCGGGACCCGAAGCTTGTTGTCGTGCAGAACTTGCTTGACGTGCTGAAGCTCGGCAACTGCCCACGAACATTCTACAAGCTGCCGAAGAAGATTAGTCAGTTCCTACCATCCGTCAAGTGTCATATTCCTCTACAAGATGCAGGAGTGTACAAGCTTGATTGTGAATGTGGTCTCTCTTATATAGGACAAACAAAAAGATCAATTAGGACCCGCGTAAAAGAACATATAGCTGATGTGAAGCATCAACGTTCCGGGAAGTCTGCAGTTTGTGATCATATCCTAGATGGACCCAACCATTACATCAGATTTGATAGACCACAAATCCTCGCGAAAGAACACCGATTCCTACCAAGGATGATACGTGAGGCTATTGAAATTAAAAAACATCCTAATTTCAATAGAGAAGGAGGCTGGGTACTACCACCTGCTTGGGATCCTATAATCAATAAAATTAAAACTAAACCCAAGCATACCACTGCAAGACCACAGGACACAGTCAGTTCATTTTGCGTAGATCGGACCGTAAACAATAATTAAAAAAGCTGAAGGTACTCCGGGTTTAACAATGACATCGGGACGTCAGTCATCTCTGTCCCCCGTGACCATCGGTGCTGGAAAGCGCCCGAAACGTCGGGAATTAAAAATAAAAGTAAATAAAAAGTAAAAATAAACGCGATAAAATCCGTAAAAGTAGTTTTAATCATAAATAAATGGTATTCGATTTTTAAAACCAAGGAGTTTTCAATTAAAAAGATTTTAATATGACAGGAAAAGTGGAAATATTCCATTCCCGATACTTTTAGTGCAGCCCTCGTAAAGGGAAACAAACCAAAAGATCTATATTCTATCTTATACGTGGTAGAGTCACGCTGCAATTATATTAGTAGTATAGTTGTAGCAGGAATGGGTCGGCTCGACCGGGAAAGTACTTTTAAATTACGTGATTAATATTAACAATATATTTTTGCTGACTCTTAATAATTTACAACTGTTATGTCACAAAATAAACTATATATGGTGGAGCCACGCTGCAGCTAGATTATGGTTGTAGTACGAAAGGGTCGGCTCGACCGGGAAAGGTGAGAGCGTGGTCTCACAGAAGACCAGCGTAAAATAGCAGCTTAACGCTACTGTTTTTCGTATGGTTAGTGTAGAGAAGCGGCGAACCGGAAATGATGTATTCCGTCTTAGTACTCACGGGTGATAACGCTGTATTTTGATATATATCTGTATTTTGATTCGAAATCGGGGATAGATGTAGATGTCTGTGGGCCACAGCTGCCATTTACCATCAGATGGACTGTGTGCTTATTTGTCACCGTATCCTATAAAAAAATACTAACCGTCGATGGGACTGTGTGCGCGTTTATTACTTTTATCAAAAAGTTAACCCTTCAATCTCTATAAAACTCCCATGCAGTCGCATGCGCCTGGCAAATCCCGAGCGGTGACATGTGACCGCACCTACCCACAGCACTTAAAACCATTAAAACTTATATTTAGAGATTACTTTCTTTCTATGAAAAAGTTTGATATTGTAAAATCTATACAAAATTCTCTATCCTACGTTCTAAACAAAATTCAAGGTTTTACTTCATTACAAAATGATTTTATTGTATTATTGTATTGATAACAAAAAAAAAAACAAGCGGATGTCGGTAGCGTGAAAGTCACAATTATTTCTATATATTACTCGAAATTATTTACGTAAAAAGATAAATTATTTTCACACAAAAACTTTTATAACAATTTTATATTAATAATATACTATAGTAAAACAGTAATAAAACACAAGGAAAATCAAAATATCAACACAACAACATCCAAATGGCGTACGTAATGAACATAGAATATAAATTAATATCAATAGACTAACTGTTTTTTTATTCCACTAGAGGATAGAAAATTTCATATTGATTATATAATGCCAAACTTCTTCATAGAAAAGTAGTCTCTAATTATAAGTTTTATGTGTTAAAGTGCTGTGGGTGCGTGCGGTCATATTTAACTGCTTTTAATTTTGACGGATCAAACGACGATGACGCGATCAAATTTGGCCGCTTGGTATTTGAGAGGTTAATATAAAAATCACAACTAAACGTTCACAAAAAAGAAATCTAACAAGTAGTTGGTTAAATATATCTAAGAAAAGGGACGAAGAAACTGATTGCTCAATTTTATTTGTACATTATTTAGAAGAATGAGAATTTGGAGCTACCCGTACCCTGACGGTAATTGGCGTTGTCGGACGCGATACGTCTAAGAAAAATACTAGATACAATCTGTATACCCATTCAATTGCTAACAATGGGCACGTCGGTGTTGTATACACAAAGAGTTAGCACCAAGGTTATATAAGTATCGGGGAAAGGCACAACAAGTGCATCGCCTCCCAATACAGAGTAAGCTTTCTAATATCAAATCATGATTTTATTACGAAATAAAAGCTTTGTTTTAATTGCATTAATCTAGAGACATGGTACTGAAGGTAAGCTAGAAAGCCAATACAAGATAATTAATCTTGCAACGATGATGACTTCTACTGGCTATTTGGAAAGGCCATTTCGTTTCAATATACCGGGTAACTTTTTTACAGTACGTAAAAAATAAGGTTATAATATGTGAAAGAAATACAAGTCTATGGTATAGATATTTTACGAACTATGCTTTTTTTACAAAAAAACCATTTAAAAACAACGAAATTTAATTCACGTGCACGCTTCTTTACGCAAGGCAAGTATTAGCGAAATTCTCTCTATTGACCTAAAACCGGCCACTAGTTAAAAAGTTTACTTAAAATTAGTTTTAATGAAAAATAAACAGATTTATGATGAAAATATCAATGCTATAGGCTTCTACTTCTGTTACAACCTGTGTTTTCTTTACGGTAAAAAAATTCAACTGGTACCTATAACCTGGAATAATGGCTAATTTGCAGGATCCTCATCACAGTTAATTAAAAAAATATAATTTTGATAAAATTTGTGAGAGTAATAAAATTTTGTATTTTAATAAATGCCTAGATCGATTTTTTTCTAATTCTGTGGTATATGTGGTAGAGCCACGCTGCCGCTATGTTATGGTTGTAGCACAAATGGGTCAGTTTGACCGGGGTACGACCATGCTCTCACAGGATTCCAGTGTTAAATAGCAGTGTAATGCTGCTGTGTTGTGTATGGTGCGTGTAGAAAACAGAGGACGCTTTTTACTGAAAGAGAGGTATTTTATCTTAGTGAAATGTATATTATCTACATTTATTGTTTTATTAATAAATAAATTAAGACTCAACCAATGCCAGATTCAGTACTAGTTAAACGTCTCCTTTAATTTTTAAAAGGATTTTCCGACAAGAAAGTGTCTGCAGCGCTGCCCCGATAAGCGATTGCGAACTTTAAATGTCTTCTAAAATATCGTGTAGTTTTCTTCACCATTTTTTATAGGATAGGGTGACAAACAAGCACACACTCCACCAGATGGTAAGTGATTGCTGAGGCCCATAGACATCTCCATCTATCCTCGATTGCAAATCAAAATACAGATGCGTTGTCACCCGTAAGGACTAAGATGGGGTACCTCGTTTCCAGTAAAAGGGTCTCCGGTTCTCTACACTCACCATACGAAACACAGCAGCATTAAGCTACTATTTTACGCTGGTATTCTGTGAGAGCGTGGTACTTCCCCGGTAGAGCCGACCCATTCGTGCTGCAACTATACTATACCACGTATAAGAAACCATGTCTTACAAACGTCAAGTACATTGTAAAATTCCATTCGTGCCGGCGGGGGATGAACCTAGACTGCTCACATATACTGTAAAATTTGTAATGGAGGCCTAGCCCTTGAGATAACGCGGCTTTTGGCTCGTTTGAGTTTTATTCTTAATTAATATTCCATACTTAAAAAAAAACACTCTTTTGCTGTACCCACATTCCTTACTCTTTAGATGTAACCTTACGTTTTGAATTATTATTTACGGATTTTATCGCGTTTAATATCTTTAATTTATTTTTATTATTATCCCGACGTTTCGGGTGCTTTACAGCGCCCATGGTCACGGGGGGGACCTTACGTTATTTATTATTTGTATAAATTATAACAATAAAAAAAGTTTATACTTAAAAAATTATCATTAAAAACTCTTGACCATTATCGTTACAAAGTTACATGCCTCTAAACCAATTAAAAAAAAGAGATGCAAGTCAGCTCTGACGCGCGACTGGGGTTTGCTGCTCATACTGTGTGGACCATTTTGAATTAATTACATATTCGCAATTTAGTACATATTGTTTGTTATTTTACTCTTAACGAGATGACTGTTTTATAGTAATAATTGTTTTTTTTTTAATTAACATAAAACAAAACAATTATTGAATTTTTTTTCAATAATTGTTTATTTTAGATATTATTGGTATACTCGTATGTACATGAAACAAAATCATTTAGCTTGTTTAAAATAACAGATACTTAACCATATCAACTTAATGTACTACTAGTGTTAGTACTATATTTATTTATTTATTTTATTCTTTATTGCATCCTTAAACAAAAGAATACAAAGGGCGGACTTAATGCCTTGAGGCATTCTCTACCAGTCAACCCATGGAGTGGTGAGAATTTGATGTAGGTGTGGCAATAAGAGAACACTATACAAATGATAATTAACTACATAATATATACAAACTACTAATAAATAAACTATACATATATGATCTATCCTTACATATATACAAATATATAAATAAATGGGTATACATACAAGAAAAATATATATATATATATATTTAAATATATACATAATTAGTATATACAATTAATGACTATGAATATATACGTCTGTTTGGCAATACATATTAACTTGATGAGTCATGTAAAATGCATTGTCTTTAAGAAATGATCACGGACCAACTTTTTAAAAGCGTACTTATTGGGAGCTTTTCTGATGTCATCGGGCAAGGAGTTCCAAAGGCGTGTAGCCTGAACTGTGAAGGAGTTACCATAGAACTCGGTGAAGTGAACTGGAGTACAGATTTTGTTGTTAGAAGAAGAGCGTAGGACCCTATCATGAGATGAAGAAAGATAATGAAATTTACTCTTAAGATAAGAAGGCGACTATATGTGTGGTTTAATAAAAAATTAACTAATCTTTTAAACTTGTAAAATAATGAGTTATTTTTTAAAATAATGACTTTTAAATTTTAAATAAATATAACCATTATCTTTACATACGTTCAGTATAAGATTCGCAAATGTGTTGCGTGGAGGGGCAACATAACGACTTCACTTTTTGTTAACACTAGATTACTTTCCCTATCCATTTCGTACCGTTGGCTAGACAGGGTTATTTTGCAATAACCACCCAAATTTGCAGAGAAAGTTCAGAATAAGTGACATAGACAAAGGGTGAAAAAAAAGTTATTTGAAAAAATTCTGGCCTTTTTATCATTTAAATTCAAAATGCGAAGTGATGCATTATTTTAACTGATTTTACTGCGCACGCACACGTTCGTAAGGGTCCATCGGTGGGCAAAACACATTTAATTTGAGATAATTTCAAATAACGGTATATAAGAACGTAAGTTTATAATTTGGATACTCTTTGAAAAGTAACCCTGTATATGAAAATTGATTTTTATGGAATAAACCCCAAAAATCAAACCGCTTTGGACACCTTTTCTGCGGCATACTCGAACGCTGCTAGTTTATGTGCCGCTGATGAAAACTGTATCCCTTTCTGAGGTAAATTTTTATTTTAAGGAATAATCTAAGATAGACCTGTATTAAAGTCGTAAAAATCGTCGTCGAGCCAGCTTTAAAATTAGTAATCATGTCACGGCACCATTCTACGTGAGCCTGTTTCTAAATACTGGTGGATTTGTTCGGCACCCGTCGTGAAAATATCGCCGATACTTTCCGATACAATCTGCAATATATGATAAATGTCTTAATACGTAATTTGCCTATTTACTTCAATTAAATTTTCATAATTTGGTCATGTAGAAACAATGAATGAGGGAAGAGTGACAAAGCAAATTTATATGGCAGATGTGAATGGCAGAGTCGGGAAGGGACACCCTACACGAAAGTTTATCGGCCAAATTGGCGATATTTTGAAAATGGGCCACATTAGGAGTACCCTTAACCGACGAACGTGTATGTGTAGATATATGAATGTAAAGGAGGCAAAAGAGGAATGTCAGAATCGTACCAAATGACAGTCCGTAGTCTCTGCCTACCCCTCTGGGTGACAGGCGTGAGTGTTTATGTTATGTTATGTTAAATTTTCACTGCTAGCAAGTCTCCTTCCTTAACGTCCGCAAAGCGTGAACACTTATTTCATCATCTGTTAGAGTTAGATGACCGTATTTTATTTTGTCATAACTGCCTTAGAAGGCAGTTTTATCAATTAATGCCGTTTGAATTCTATCGGATGATTCATCCAGTTATAGGCGACATTTGAAATCGTAAAATGTCATCGCGCGAAAATACATATCCATTCTTCAATAATTAAACGTAATATTTTAATTTAAATGAAATGAAATAAGAAAACTCGTATTTTTACTTTAAATAAATTACAACTCAGTGTTTCAAAAACCTTTTTTAAAGTTTCAACGTAGCCTGTAATATACATATATTAAAAAATGGATAAATTGATACTCTAATTTTGTCATTTTTTTTTGAACTAACTTTGTTCATAAATTGTTTAAGGGTGTTGCCAATTTTATGTCACTATTAAAAGTAATTTACGAAAATAACGTTTACAATTAACAGTTAAATGACAACTTTAGTTGGACACCTGCAGCCAACTTAAAACAAAGAAGAGAATTAAGATAGAATGCCTTATCGACTGGCTCTCGATAATAAGAGGGTGTATATTTATTTTCACCACGCTATAATATGTTGATTGGTAGAAAACGTCATTTGTCTTAAACACTGCCCTTAGTAACCTTATTAAGGTGAACACAATACAGGTTTTAAATAAATATATCAAATAAAGTTTTGTTCGAATTTTATACTAAATATGCAAACAGATATTTCATTACAAATGTAATTGAAAATGTGTCCGAGGATTAAGTGAATTCTAATCTCAAACGGACCACATCTGCAGATTAAGATTTATCGCTTATATATGTAGGTGAAGGCAGATTTATTGCAGGTGGGCTATAAATCTAGATCGGTTGTTAGCACCTTAACTACAACTGCTTTAAATTCTATTAATATGAATCGATTACGTAAATAGATTACCAACTTTATCAATTATCATTTATAACGATTCGTTTTTAAAGATTTAATTAATGCAATTTTAAATTACGCTAATTACGTTTAATGTACTCGGTAGAGCCACTCTGTAGCTATATTATGGTTGTAGCAGGAATGGCCGACCCATTCCTGCTGCACAGCGTTGTAACCGTCGATTCAGATTAAATGGTCGGCTCGACCCAGAAAGGACCTCATTTTCACAGAATACCAGCGTAAGATAGTAGCTTAATGCTGCTGTATTTCGTATGGTGAGTGTAGAGAACCGGAGACTCGTTTTACAGGAAACGAGGCATTCCATCTTAGTTCTCAAGGGTTTGACTTTTGATCGAGGTTAAATGTAAATATCTATGGGCCATAGCAGCCACTTACCGACAGGTGAACCGTGTGCTCGTTTGTCACTCTTATCCTATATAAAAGTAACTTTTTACATTTATTTATTCATTAATTCATTATCATTATCATTACAGCCCTTCCCAAGTCCACTGTTGAACATAGGCACCAAGGTATGCCACAAAGCACGGTCCTGATCCACCAGCATCTATCGACTTCCTGCATGTCTTACCAGGTCGTCACTTCATCTAGTGGGGGGTTGCCCTACATTACCTCTACCAGTACGAGGCTGCCACTAGAGAATCTTTCTTCCCAATCGGTTGTCAATTGTTATTTATTCATTATAGCAATATCAATATCAAATGAAAGTATTGAAAATAGCCCTCTCCCGTATTTATTCCCTCCCTTTGCCATATTTGGCATGTTTGGCAGACAGATTGGCAACCGTAGTTTTTTTATTATTATTGCTGTTTTAATTTCTCTCTGTCACCTTTTTATAGAATAAGGGTGACAAACGAGCAGTCCATTTGACTGTTATTGGACGATGTGTCGGCCATAGACATTTATATTTATCCTCTATTAAGAATCGAAATGGAGATGCGTTGTTGCCCTTAATGATAAAGATTGAATGCCTTATTTCCAGTAAAAAGGATCTCTGGTTGTCTACACTTACCATACGAAAAATAGCACGCAACATTAGCTGCTATTCTATGAGAACGTGGCCCTACCCCGGCCAAGCTGACCCAATCATGCTACTACCATAATTTGCTGCAGCGTGCCTCTACCAAGTATATTCCTCGTACGATACCAATTGAATGAGAAGGGTTAGTGAATTTTGCGATACGACAAATTACCTACATTTAACTGCCTCGTTAATCTAATGGTCGTAATCGTTATCATCATCATCATCATCATTACAGCCCTTGACAAGTTCACTGCTGAACATAGGCCTCCCCCAAAGTATGCCACAAAGCAAATGGCCGTAATCGCGGTTGCTAAACATAC
Organism: Parnassius apollo; assembly: GCA_907164705.1. Classification (NCBI taxonomy): domain Eukaryota; kingdom Metazoa; phylum Arthropoda; class Insecta; order Lepidoptera; family Papilionidae; genus Parnassius; species Parnassius apollo. The sequence goes on from CAJQZP010001172.1 coordinate 1,057,313, forward strand.
GGTTCCGTGTTCAAAAAATCCCGGGTCATGTCAAAATCTGTTAGTGGGTTTTTTGTCAAGAAATTATCAGTAGCTGCCCGGAGTTAGGTATTTGGCGGTGTCTCACCCCGTGCACGGAAAGCACGTAAAACCGTTGGTCCAGTGCCTGATTTCTCCCGGTCGTGTCGGATTATCGTCTCATTGTTCTACGAGGGTAAGTGAACAGAGTGCACCTGTGTTGGAAATCGGACCCAGAACCTAACGATCAACTGTCGCGCCACTAGATCATTGAGCTTATCAAACCTATATTGAAACGTAATATCTTATTTGAGTAGAAGTTTTAGCAGAAAGCAGCGGCAATACTTTTTATATTTTTTTCTCAATAAAGCCTGTATTTACGTCGTGCTCAACCCACGAATAAATATGTTTTTCTTTCTTTTCATTTCGCTTAACTACACCGAATTGAACAAAAAGGGCAAAATATCTAATATGATCGAGATATTTCCCGGTGAAACAGAGGAAATTCGTTAACCCGGAGGCAATTAACGCGATGAAAAGGCAATTTCTGTTGACTAATGACAGGTTTTTTTTTGTTTTCTCCCATTCCGGAACATTGTGTTCTGTGTACGCCATTTTTGTTGATATATACGAATAAATGAATTACGTTTGAATTAATAAATTATATGATGATGTCGATTATTCAAATGAGATTATGAGAATTTTCTTTATGCGTTTTTCAAATTTAGTAAAAATAAAATTATGAAAAGGTTACCGTGTAAAACCACATGAGCTTGATGCCACATGATTTTTATTGGATTTGTAGCTGTATTTTTAATCATCAGATATTTCTGATGTAAAATCCGGCGACTGAGAGCAGTGTAAAAGGTACGAGACTCCTGGCTTTATAATTATGAGGTTCACGACACCTACGTCAAGAAACAAGCATTTTTACGACAGATGTTTCCTATAATAAAGGTAGGCCATTTCCACAAGTGGACTATTATCGGTAGTAAAAAGGTGTTGTTCCATGAGTTTCTAAAACTTGACTAAGGGTGAAAGAAAACTAAAAGCTTGAAGGGTAATATTCAAAATACCTTGTGGTCCTAATGATAAATGGAATGTAAATGCCGTGACTGGTATATATATATATATATATATATATATATATATATATATTTATATATGTATGTATTATATGTATGTTATATACATATATACATATTATATATATATATATGTATGTATTATATACATCCCACTGATGTGCACAAGCCCCCCCCTAATTTCTAAGAGGGATTTTAGGGCAAGGAAGTGTCCGCCGCGCTGTTCCAATGCGTGTTGGCGAACTTCACATGTCTTCGAGATATTTTTATCTTATTCCTCAGACATGCAGGTTTTCTCATTATGTTTTTCTTCACTGCCGAGCACGTGGTATATCAGCACTTAAAATTGCAATTAACAATTTAATTGGTGCTGGAGGGGATCGAACCCGGGTTACTCGCGTTCTGTTATATTTACAGCGAGCGTTAACCATCTGAGCTACCACGGCCGGCAATTAGTTAATGGTTTGTCATCAATGTATTCAATTTTAGGGAGGATTTCTCGTAATCACCAAGAGAGTATAGTACTATAAATTTCGCGAATTGACACTACTGACCGTCACCAGTGAATCGTGTAGTGGTCGGTGTAAGTATATCCACTATCGCATATCATCCCGTGCGTGTCGTAAGAGGCGACAGAGGGAATCAAACTAGGAGATTGGCAGCAGATTCTTCCTAACTACGATTAAAAATAAAAAATGCGTGACAACTAATTCAAATATCCCTCTCTATGAGACAATATATGGGGGAGGCCTATGTTCAGCAATGGACTTTATTAGGCTGCGACGGCAACGGACCGTCACCAGTCACGGCATTTACATTCCATTTATCATTAGGACCACAAGGTATTTTGAATATTACCCTTCAAGCTTTTAGTTTTCTTTCACCCTTAGTCAAGTTTTAGAAACTCATGGAACAACACCTTTTTACTACCGATAATAGTCCACTTGTGGAAATGGCCTACCTTTATTATAGGAAACATCTGTCGTAAAAAATGCTTGTTTCTTGACGTAGGTGTCGTGAACCTCATAATTATAAAGCCAGGAGTCTCGTACCTTTTACACTGCTCTCAGCGCCGGTCTGTGTATTTTACATCAGAAATATCTGATGATTGCAAAGACAGCTACAAATTCAATAAAAATCATGTGGCATCAAGCTCATGTGGTTTTACACGGTAACCTTTTTCATAATTTTATTTTTACTAAATTTGAAAAACGCATAAAGAAAATTCTCATAATCTCATTTGAATAATCGACATCATCATATAATTTATTAATTCAAACGTAATTCATTTATTCGTATATATCAACAAAAATGGCGTACACAGAACACAATGTTCCGGAATGGGAGAAAACAAAAAAAAACCTGTCATTAGTCAACAGAAATTGCCTTTTCATCGCGTTAATTGCCTCCGGGTTAACGAATTTCCTCTGTTTCACCGGGAAATATCTCGATCATATTAGATATTTTGCCCTTTTTGTTCAATTCGGTGTAGTTAAGCGAAATGAAAAGAAAGAAAAACATATTTATTCGTGGGTTGAGCACGACGTAAATACAGGCTTTATTGAGAAAAAAATATAAAAAGTATTGCCGCTGCTTTCTGCTAAAACTTCTACTCAAATAAGATATTACGTTTCAATATAGATTTGACAAGCTCAATGATCTAGTGGCGCGACAGTTGATCGTTAGGTTCTGGGTCCGATTTCCAACACAGGTGCACTCTGTTCACTTACCCTCGTAGAACAATGAGACGATAATCCGACACGACCGGGAGAAATCAGGCACTGGACCAACGGTTTTACGTGCTTTCCGTGCACGGGGTGAGACACCGCCAAATACCTAACTCCGGGCAGCTACTGATAATTTCTTGACAAAAAACCCACTAACAAAGATTTTTGAACACGGAACCGTATGTTTAGCAACCGCGATTACGACCATTTGCTTTCCGGCATACTTTGGGGGAGGCCTATGTTCAGCAGTGAACTTGTCAAGGGCTGTAATGATGATGATGATGATGATAACGATTACGACTATTAGATTAACGAGGCAGTTAAATGTAGGTAATTTGTCGTATCGCAAAATTCACTAACCCTTCTCATTCAATTGGTATCGTACGAGGAATATACTTGGTAGAGGCACGCTGCAGCAAATTATGGTAGTAGCATGATTGGGTCAGCTTGGCCGGGGTAGGGCCACGTTCTCATAGAATAGCAGCTAATGTTGCGTGCTATTTTTCGTATGGTAAGTGTAGACAACCAGAGATCCTTTTTACTGGAAATAAGGCATTCAATCTTTATCATTAAGGGCAACACCGCATCTCCATTTCGATTCTTAATAGAGGATAAATATAAATGTCTATGGCCGACACATCGTCCAATAACAGTCAAATGGACTGCTCGTTTGTCACCCCTATTCTATAAAATGGTGACAGAGAGAAATTAAAACAGCAATAATAATAAAAAAACTACGGTTGCCAATCTGTCTGCCAAATATGGCAAAGGGAGGGAATAAATACGGGAGAGGGCTATTTTCAATACTTTCATTTGATATTGATATTGCTATAATGAATAAATAACAATTGACAACCGATTGGGAAGAAAGATTCTCTAGTGGCAGCCTCGTACTGGTAGAGGTAATGTAGGGCAACCCCCCACTAGATGAAGTGACGACCTGGTAAGACATGCAGGAAGTCGATAGATGCTGGTGGATCAGGACCGTGCTTTGTGGCATAACTTGGTGCCTATGTTCAACAGTGGACTTGGGAAGGGCTGTAATGATAATGATAATGAATTAATGAATAAATAAATGTAAAAAGTTACTTTTATATAGGATAAGAGTGACAAACGAGCACACGGTTCACCTGTCGGTAAGTGGCTGCTATGGCCCATAGATATTTACATTTAACCTCGATCAAAAGTCAAACCCTTGAGAACTAAGATGGAATGCCTCGTTTCCTGTAAAACGAGTCTCCGCTTCTCTACACTCACCATACGAAACACAGCAGCATTAAGCTACTATCTTACGCTGGTATTCTGTGAAAATGAGGCCGCGAGTAACCCGGGTTCGATCCCCTCCAGCACCAATTAAATTGTTAATTGCAATTTTAAGTGCTGATATACCACGTGCTCGGCAGTGAAGAAAAACATAATGAGAAAACCTGCATGTCTGAGGAATAAGATAAAAATATCTCGAAGACATGTGAAGTTCGCCAACACGCATTGGAACAGCGCGGCGGACACTTCCTTGCCCCCCTAAAATCCCTCTTAGAAATTAGGGGGGGGCTTGTGCACAGCAGTGGGATGTATATAATATATATATATATAATTTATAAAATCACAATCTGCCAAACTGTGAACACAGTTTGTCGGCAGCAGCTCTCGTGGATCACACATGTTTATGTACTACTTATATAAAGAACACAAAAAAGAAAAAAGAAAATAAAATAAAATAAAACTTATTAACTACCTAAAGAGCACAAGGGAAAAATGTAAAAAGAAGTTAAATAATATTGATTTCTTAACCTGTATACATTTACGATTATGGACATAGAAACAAGTAATGCTTTCTCAGAGTATTTTCAAGTTATTTTTACCTTTTATGTTCTTCATTAAATCATTAGGTAATCGGTTATCGTTATACGTCGTAATTAAAAAAAAAAAAAAAAAAATATATGCATATATATATTTATATATATTACATTAACTAATTGATGAAAAAGAAAAAAATGAGTAACGTGACATTATGATCTCAAGACATAATTTCTGTCAGGGCAGTCTGTCGTAATAGAGACTAGCCATCTGCACAGAGTTTGATTATACTTACTCCTGTACTTACACGAGTGTACGTGCAAGTACAGGGGAATTCTCTTTTCGCTCAGTCTCAGAGTCCAATGAGACGGTAATCCGACACGACCGGGGAGATCAGGCGCAGGAGGAGATCTGTAGATGCGCTTACAAGCACTAGATCAGATAGTCAAAACATTACTTTAACATTATAATGACAATTTTTTAATAGGATAACGGTGACAAACGAGCACACAGTCCACCTGATGGTAAGTGATGCTGTGGCTCATAGACATCTACATTTAATCTCGATTAAGAATCAAAATGCAGATGCGTTGTCACCCTTGAGGATGAAGATAAAATGATTCGATTCCAGTAAACCGGGTCTCCGGTTATCTATACTCACCATACGAAACACATCAGCATTAAGCTGCTTTTTTCGCTGGTATTTCGTGAGAGCGTGGTCCTTCCTCGGTCGAGCTATATTTGTAGCATGAATAGGTCGTCATGCTACAAATATAGCTGCAGCGTGCTCTACCACGTGTTTGTATAACCGTCCCATCCTGCAATAATGCGATGAACTTAAGACAAAGCCAGCCATATTAATAGTAACACTACATACTGAGATAAGATACCTCACTAGCAGAAATATGTTACAAAGTGGTACCAACCAATACGGATTCCTATTAAAGGAAACACCTAGTAATTTGATTTAAAATTTTTCATAATATTTCTGTAGGAAAAGAAACAAAATATTAGAAATAAATGTATTCATGGATTGTATTAATTATGTAAAAGCAATTCGATGTTCCCGATTCTAAGTCAAATAATATAAATAATAACGCAAAGTTTATTACTTTCTTTGAGACTGACATGTTGAAAGTTGAGAAACAACTAAAATGTTAGTCCTTTCCATGTCTTCATTAGCGTCTACGTTCTCGCTACAGAGTTTGTAACAAAGCATAAATTGCTTATTATTTCCTGCTTCAAATGTTTATTTTTGTTTATTTGTGCGTTTTTTCTTTTTCGATTGTATAAGATATAATTACTTCTCAGATTTCTTAGACATTACGTAAAATAAGAATAAGAACATGTGAAAAAAGAATAGAAGGAGTGTTGGGTGAACAATTGGATGAGTTTCTGTATTTGGGAGCAAGCAGGATGAAGTTGTTTATATAGCAGGAATATTAAACATAGAACGAGTAAACGCAAGCTTTAGAGTAAATGGGGTTATTCATTATAGTGAGGAACAAATTCTGACTTCCCACAAAATATTGTTAAAAGACAGAATTTGTCAAAAAAGGTACGTGTACGCAATTAACAATGCTGTGTTAGTCCCTAACTTAATGTATAATTGTAAAAGTTGGGTGTGGCAAAAGAGGCATGAGGGTAGAATTAAAGCTTAGGAATGCTGTCTTTAAGGAGTATGTAATCTGAACGACAGGGTGAGAAATTATATGATAAGAAAAAAGTGTGGTTTGCAAAATGATATTGTGAACAAGATTGAGAAATTGCATTGCAGAATGCTTCAGCGGTTTGGTCATGAAAGAATCAGGAAAGAGTGACAAAGCAAATTAATGTTGCAGAAGTGAACAGCAGTCTGGAAGGGATGCCTTAGACGAAACTTTACAGATTGACAATATATAGAACATGGATCAGGTTAAAAGTACCCTTAACCGACGAGCATGTATGCGTAGGTATATGGATGTAAAGTATACAGGTATGTCAAATGGAAGTCTGCGTTATCGGTCTACCCCTCTGGGTGACAGGCATGAGTGTATGATATGATGATTTCTTAGATTACTGCGTGAATTTGCTTTAATTGTTTGAATTTAAAGGAGCCGCGGTAGCTTAGTGGTTAACGCTGGCTGTATACATAACAGAACGCGAGTAACCCGGGTTCGATCCCCGCCGGCACCAATGAAATTATTAATTGCAATTTTAAGTGCTGATTTACAGTGCCGGCGGTGAAGAAAACATCGTGAGGAAACCTGCATGTCTGAGGAATAAGAAAAAAAATTATTTCGAAGACATGTGAAGTTCGTCAACACGCATTTGGGCAGCGCGGCGGACACTTCCTTGCCCTAAACCCTCTCAGAAATGAGGGGACGCCTGAGCCCAGCAGTGGGACATATATAGGCTGTAACTTTACTTTACTTTTACTTTTGATTTAATTGCTATGCTTCCTGGATGTATTCTTCCTACGTCCTTGTTCCTGACTATGGTTCATCTAGACGACATATTTAAGATAAACGTTTGAAAAATATGCCAATTTTACATCTTTTTTTATTATTAAGCTATTGCATAGCTTCTATCGTGGGCCTTGAGCGCGGGGACCGAATCCAGAAATTCCGTAACGAAAAAACCTCACGCTCCCCACTCCGACGGGCACGGAGGTGTGGCTTGAAGGCCGTGCATTGTCTAACGTCGTTTCTTTTCGGCAGTCTTCGACACGGTGTTTGTGTGCGTGCAACTAGACGTATTGTACGACTCTACGAAGCTCGCACGAATCGAGACGAGCTGCTCCGAAATCGAACGAATACATAAGCAGCTGTTTATGAGAAAGTATATAGGTGTATAGGTATTTATGTACAACAGTGAATAGCTGTACTTGTAAAATTTGTGTATAAAGTGTTTTGAATATGAATGAACAAAGTGCATTTATTATTTATTTATTTAATAAAAGAAAAAAATTTGTTTTGTTATCGGTCACCACGCTCAAAAAGTGTAACTTGAATTAATATCAAAGAAAAAGAAATACTGCATAAATAAAATAAATAAATAATTATAATTGCATAAGTTTATACAAAATGCAATGCAATAGCTTTACCGCGGCAGTCCCCGAGTGCCACACGTCTTTTATATAAGTGTTCCATGATCATTTTCAAATGTAAAAAGAAAGAAAAATTGTTCTTTTTAAAATATACTCGTTGCTATTTCCACGATGGCATTTATATTTCGTACAGTTTGGTTAAAGCGTATACGTGGTAGAGCCACAGCACTTGCTGACGCTATATTATGGTTGTAGCACGAATGGGTTGGCTCGACCGGGGAAGGACCACGTTGTCACAGAATACCAGCATAAATAACAGCTTAATGCTGCTGTGTTTCGTATGGTGGATGTAGAGATCCGGAGACCCTTTTTTACTGGAAACGAGGCATTCCATCTTAGTCCTCATGGGTGACAACGCATCTGCATTTTGATTCTTAATCGAGGATAAATGTAGATGTCTATGGGCCACAGCATCCACTTAACATCGGGTGGACTGTGTGCTCGTTTGTTACCCTTATTCTGTTTATATATATATATATATATATATATATATATATACAACACGTAACTTAATTAACGCACTTTGAGAAAGTAGTTTGTTCAGAATCGTTTACTGAATCGATTCCTATCATTTTTAATAAAGGAATTTTTTATCCCAAAAATAATTAAAACTACGTAAATTACAGTCACACTAAATCTGTACAGTCAAAACAAACTGAAATGGACCGTAACTTAAGGCAATAAGACTTTTAAGAGTGCAGTTTTATTCGTATTATTACTAATTCTGTCATTCAATAAAAATAAAGAAAAATGAACTTTATTTCAAGCTCGTTAAAGTCTTTGCGTTCGTGGATTTGTACTGTGACCACAACATTCTTCGGGAATTAGGATAACTAATTTGATAAATAATCAGTGCATAAAAATGTTTAACTAAAAATTCAGTGTATGTATTATGGTTATAACATAATATACTAAGTGGGGTGTCTGAGGGTGTGCGTTAATTACGTTACATATTGATATATATATATATATATATATATATATATATATATATATATATATATATATAAAATATATATATATATATATATTATACAACATAAATGCATCTGAGGTTTATCTAATGTCGGTTTATTCGCATTACCTTAAATAGGAGTAACAGAGCTCGTGTATATGGTTATGAGCTTATGAGGTAATGTCGTCAAGGCAAGTTGTTCATTTACCGATTCCCGTTGCATTTTAACCGGTACACGATGTGATGTTACATCAGGTAGCTTTCTTGTAACGTTAAGTAATTTATGTATTATTATGAATTAGTTGCAAAATACAAATATAAGATATAATAGGCTTAGCCGCTTCGGTATAAATTGTTCACATTTCAGAATGGTGATATTAACTTTATATCGTATTACACTGTATCGTATTATATTCACTGACTGCCTCGTTGGTCTAGTGGTTGTAGTAGTGCGACTAATGATCATGAGGTCGCGGGTCCAGGGTCGGGCCAAAAAAATCAATTATTGAGTTTTTATGTCAAGAAATTCTCAATAGCTGCCCGAAGTCAGGAGTTAGCGGTGTCTTATCCGCGTGCCTCGGAAAGCACGTAAAGCCGTTGATCCTGAGCCTGATCTCCCTCCGGTCGTGTCGGTTTACAGTTCCATCGGATTATGAGAGTGAGGGAATAGATAGAGCATCTGACCTTCCGCATACGCTTGGGCACTATAATCCTGTCGTGCGCTGATGGCTAGCCTCTGTTGAGGCAGGCCGCCGTGGCTGAAATTTAGTCTGGAGGACATTATTATTATTATTTTATTCGCTGCTTTTTTATTACTGAACTAATAATACACGTTTTGAAAATTAAACAATCACCATTAATTGTAGTGATTGTTTACATAAAAGACTATGTTTTATAATTATTACGAATAACGCTATTTTCCGACAAATGGTGCTATTATGCAACGTGAAAGACGTAACATAAAACGATCAGTAATAATGTTGTGGCGAAACTTCACCACATTTGGATAATAAAGCAGGACATTAGCTCTTGCTGGCGTATTTTTTTTTTTCAAATTATATAAAAAAGTTATTTAAACGGATTTTTTATAATTATACCGTCGACTAGAATTTTCACGCAATATAAGAAAATTAATGCTTATCTTCTTTTAAAAATGCGTATAGATTATGTTCAAAATTTAGAATATGCCAAAATTCTGATCTTCTTTCTCTTCTATCAGTCTTTAAATAATTCACCCCTAGATGTCAGATATTTTTAAAGAAGGTAGTTGAAGAGATTTGACTTTCTATTGATATTTTACCTTCACGTTTGATAAGTGAATTAGTGATCGAAACATTTATAAATGCCTTTCGTACATTTGACAGAGCTTCACACCTTTATAGTATAAAATTTATATTTTCGATGGCGAGCACAGTATCAGAATTTTTGATACGTTCACCTACATAAGTTCATATTTTTTTGTTCCTCCATAAGATTTCTCTTCAATTGAGACCCTGGAGCAACTTGATGAGAAATGTCACGTGCGTGTGTGTAACTGAGGTGATGATAAAACAACTAAAGATAGGAGTAAACAAATGTTTTACCCATTGTAAACCAGTGCTGGACTATTCAGGGTTGACAGACAGATAATGCCATAAGTTTGCTCTCTCTAACATCTAGTTAAGTGTGTCCACAATAAAGTATCCAAAATAAAATACAATAATTTATACGTGGTAGAGCCACGCTGCAGCTATATTATATTTGTAGTACGAATGGGTCGGCTCGACCGGGAAAGGACCACGCTCTCACAGAATACCAGCGCAAAATGACAATACTTGTGTGTTTCGTATGGTGAGTGTAGAGATCCGGAGACCCCTTTTACTGGAAACGAAGTATTCCATCTTACTCCTCAGGAGTGACAACGCAACTACATTTTGATTCTAATCGAGGATAAACGTAGATGTCAATGGGCCACAGCGTCCAATTACATCTTATTCGCTCGTTTGTCAACGTTATTCTATTAAAAATAAAATAAATAACTAAAAAAGTGTGTAGTGAAGGTTTTGTTAAATATTTATTTTTGTCTTATTATTTCAATTTAATTCTAATAACGTTAGTCAAATAAAATACCTTCAATAAAGCACGTGCAGATGAAGATATTACATTTAGAACAATGAAAATAATTTTTCAATATTGGAACAAAAACATCCAGCGCGATCGCTTTGGAGACGGTAACGAGAAGGAGAACAAATGTAGGGGTCAGTCGAGGAGTCGCTTTAAGTTGGGACTATTGTTTACGTCCATTGTCTATAAAAGTAGTTTCTTAGGTTTTAATCTAGGCTTTATTGTAAAGTCCCCTGTAGCTGCGATTTACAATAGAAAGCGGCCGAGCGTGAGTTCTGTTAAATTATCGGACAGAAGTTTTGCTTGAAATATTGCTTTCAGTAAAATAAACGGTCTGATTGGTGAGAAATATTCAATGGAACTTTTAATGGAATAGGCTTAGATGTTGTAAGAACAATATAAATACTTTTGTTCGAAATGTTACAAAGGGAACTGTGGTATAAAATTATTTGATTCTGTAAAACATAAAAGTCTTTAAATATTTTGGAGAAAGTCGAAAGGTGTTGTAAAAGGAAATGCAATATAAATGCTTTTAGAAAAACAAACGGTTTTAATAGCGATATCATCATCCTTACACAATTCCACTGATGGAGATAGGCCTCATCCAAGTAATGGCTCAGAAAGTAGACTACTAGAAGCGTAATTTTTTGTTGAATTATACGTTAAAGTTAGAACTCCAGTTCAAAGTGTTTGTTATAGAATCAGGTGCATGCTGTCCACCTGATCGTAAATGGAAGAATTTTTTATTTTCCTTAAAAAATAATACTAATGCTATTTACATTAACAATATTTTTAAACACTCTTGGTAAATGCAAAATGCTTGTGTTTTGAGTGGTTCTCTTTGTGTTTGGAGTGGTTCTCAATAGTAGTCGAATGGTGGGTTCGAACCCACGACCTTTGAGTTCGCGGTCCGCATTCTGCCGTTAGGATACTGTCGCTTCCTAGGCAGATGTGGATGTCTATGGGTGCTACTGTTGCCTATAAAAATCTGCATCCGACTGCATTTCGATTAATGATCAAAATAGAAATGCGGTACCTTCTTTAAGAATTAAGGTCCAGTAAAAAGCCCTTCGGTTTTCTACATTTACCAATCGAAACACAATAGAGTTAGCTCTTATTTCACGCTAGTATTCTGTGAGACTATGACTCTCCGTTCGCTGGTTAAGCCGACCTACCCGTGCTACAGCCATAATATAGCTGCAGCGTAGCTAAAACGTAAAAATTTACCCGTCATAGGTAAATTTTTAATAAGTCTTAGAAATTCTGATTATTTTTAAAGTAGAAGTATAAATATCTAAAATGTAGTAAAAACCCTGTGATTCCCGTTAAGTGCATAAATAGATTTACTATTCGAACATGTAGCAATAACTTAACTTCAAAAACCTCGTCCTTAAAAGAAATTAATTTAAATAAATTTATGGTATTTAATTATAAGTGATTCTGTTATCTCTGTATTGGGCAGGAGTAAGGGTATTTTCAAAGACCCCGCTTTACAGATGCTTCTCATTAACATTTCACAATATTGAATTTAGTGCAGCTTAGTGCCATATATGCCATGCTTATATGTACATGTGTACATGTATACGTTCCTAAAAGGATCACCGGTTTGTTTGTTATATACTGTTTAATTATTTTTTCATATTATTAGAGTATTTATTATAACCGTGGTAGCTCAGTGGTTAACGCTCGCTGTAAATATAACAGAAAGCGAGTAACCCGGGTTCGATCCCCGCCGGCACCAATGAAATTGTTAATTGCAATTTTAAGTGCTGATTTACCACGTGCTCAGCGGTGAAGGAAAACATCGTGAGGAAACCTGCATGTCTGAGGAATAAGAAAAAAAATATTTCGAAGACATGTGAAGTTCGTCAACACGCATTTGGGCAGCGCGGCGGACACTTCCTTGTCCTAAACCCTCTCAGAAATGAGGGGAGGCCTGAGCCCAGCAGTGGGACGTATATGGGCTGTAACTTTACTTTACTTTTATTTATTATATATTTTACAGATACTAGTAATTTTAATGTACGTGTTCAAATACATCACATTTGCGCAGTAAGCATACCGCGAGCGATACCGATTTGCAAAGCGAATTAACTAGTGTTACCCTCTCGCCATGCGATACAATAAAGATTTCTCTAAGTGAAAGCAATTTGTAGAACGTATTTAAAAAAATTACAAACTATCTTTACACATGTTGACAATGGGATGTGATACATTTACATATTTGGTCCCCGGACAAATATTTAAATATCTAATTGTAATATCTTTATCGTTCCCATTCCATTTATTTAAAAAAAAAGTAATTGTTGCTAATCTATATATTATTACGAAAAAACTAACCCACACGAAATTTTAAATTATTAGACGAAAAAAAACTTTAATTATAGTTTTAATTAGTAGAATTTAAGTATAGCGCATGTTACATATTGTTTTATTAAGTATTTAAAGCATTTTATTTAAATACAATATAAAACCAACACGCAGGCAGGCGATGGATGCAGATGGGTCAATAAAACGTATTTCGTGACAATCTATGGGGAAGAATTAGTTCAGCTGTAGTAGTTGTAAAATTGCAAATTCTGTGACAACTCCGGTTACAACGCGGGATGACGTCTGTTCTTTAGAGGTTTTTAAACTTAGTCTTGAATATCGGACAAAGATTTCATTAAATGCCGCCAGTACTGTGCGGTTTTATGGGCGTTAATAGACGCTAATGGTCGTGTCACGGCTTCCCAGTGTACAGCGACGGCTGTTTTTAGATCATTTCGAGTAATATCCACTGTCGCTCTTTTAATTCTATTATTGGCTTTTATGATTATTGAATAGAATTATACGTCTCTTGAAACCAAAATTATTTCGAAATCTGATTTTATTACATTCAACTTGAAGATATATGAGGTAATGATTATTCTACTATACTCTTTTAAATTACGTAATTAATATTTACCTAAACATTTTCAGACACTTTATTATTTTTATTTTTACTTTACTATATGAATATAGTATATGATATATTGAAGATGGGCCAAGTTAAAAGTAGCCTTAACCAATGAGCAGTGTAGATAACGATGTGAAAGAAGCGAGTGTTATGATTAAGAGAATCCACAACATCTTATCATCTTACGGATGTGAGGCAATAGAGAGAGAAACAAGAGATGGGCAGCGGCAACGTGTCAGCGAGTATGACTAATATCCTTGCTATGAGGCAATATATGGGGGAGGTTTAAATTAGCAGTTATAAAAATATCTACTACCCAGTATCGTCGTGTGGGTGTCGTAGGTATTGCAGAACCTAGCTCCGACCGCATGGACAGTTTCCACGAGCTTGTAATTTATATCGTCCACTGCATTGCAGTCTTCTAGGTACTGAAACTAGTTTTGTAGCTCGAGCTGAAAGGTTTGAGGAATTTGGATTAGAGCACGAGGAAGACGGAGCGTGACTCGGAGACGAGACCTCTCCAACTTAACGTTTAGGTTCAGTGTACCTCTAAACATTCGGTGATGGTTGCCAGTTTTTGCTTAAACACACTGCTGGCCGTATGAGGACGCTCAAGGTCGCTCAGCGAGCAGCGAAAGAGCTATGCTTGGAGTTTTTCTGCGTGATACACTCAGAAATGAGACCAGAGTCAGAACCAGAGTAGAACCAGAGTGACCGACATAGCCCAACGGATTAGCAAGCTGAAGTGGCAATGGGCTGGCCAGATATCTCGAAAAACTGACAATCGATGGGGAAAAAAGATTCTCGAGTGGCAGTCTCGTGCCGGTAGGCATAGTGTAAGGCGACCCTTTTTTTAAATAAAAAATAGAGTGCTTTAATTTTTTTTTAAATAAAAGATATGAAATGCAAAAGTACCTCTTGTACGACAAACGTACGACACAATTTTGATGTGAAAATGCAATAAAAATGCTGTGGCAATCCTGAAGCGAACGCAAAAGGGCTTGTACCATTTGCAAAACAATTTTAGCGAACACCGATGTTCCATTTACGCAGACAGAAATAAATGTGGTTGACTTTATAAAAGCTAATACAAAAGGAGGATAGAATTGCAGATTCACTCGATGTTATTGTGGACAATTCAGGAAATTGTCTAGTATTTGAAATAGAATATAGTTAGCACTAGAAATTTATTGCAGTTCTGCATTTATATATACGATAACTATAAATATAACTTTAGATTAACTTTTAGATTTTTATTGTGACCACTATAGTGAATAAGAATTAAGTACTGATTCAGGAGATAATATCTTCATCAATAATCATGGGCTGTGCGGTACCTGCATCTATTTTCTCCTAGTATACCTTACCAGGTTGTTGTGTTAAGTTATGCTATAATGGCGATTCTATATAACAAATCTTTTTCTATGATTTTTATCTAGATACAAGTGAAGCAACTTTAGCTTTATATTTAAAGGTAGAAAAGAGTGCGGACTCTTTAAAAACCAGTGGATTTAAATCTACTATTCGACTATTGTCATATACCACTAGCACAAACCTTTGAAGGTTAATTGGAATGGTTAACGATAGGAAAAGTAATGTTAATTTAGCATACATATGGAAGTAGTAGAAGAAAGCTGTAGGTATATTATAATTGAAGAACGAATAGGTCGTTTCAACTGAGGAAGTATCGCGCTCTCTCAGAATACCAGAGTGAAACAGAAAAAAAATACTGTTGTGTTTTGTATGATTAGTGTAGAGAACCGGATGTAAATGTCTATGACCTATAGCATCCACTTGCCACCAGATAAACTATGTGCTCGTTTGGCACCCTTATTCTGTGTGTGTGATTTTTAGTTGATAATATGTGAATAAGAATTTTGGTTATGCTCATCTCATAGACAGTAGTAGTTTATCTGCTAATGGCTCTATGCTGTGTAATTGGTCGTATTTCTACTAATAGCGATACTAGTATATATTAAACCTTATTATTGTGCGGAATTGTGTAAAGAGTTATGTAAAAAGCATATTATATTCCTCAGGTATTGTGTTTTTGGTTAAGAATACAACTTGCTTTACGGTTCTCGGACGAAACAGATAGTTAAGTATTCAGAGGGTACATCTCAAGCTCAAGGCCATAAAACAATGAAATAGCCTGGTTGGTTCAGTTATTTTATTTTATCAAAAGCCAAGAAAAATTCGCACATGATACATTTTAAAATACACTTGTAATATTCCTTATCCGTATAAAATATAAAAGTATAAAACATTTCTAAAAATACATCGCTCCAATAATAAGTGAATCGAATGACGTTTATTATTGGCTAGTTGTAAATTTCTCTCCAGAAGCAGGGAAAGCTAAATTGGTTGTCGTCTCAAACAACAGACGTTCCGACATAAACAAGCATTATCCTAGACTTCCTCGGCTTAAATTGTTTACGTAATTGTGTGCCAATTTCAATATACATACACATTCGGTATCTAGACTGGCATTTAAATTAAGTCTTAGACAAACTTTGTATATAACATAAATAAGAAACTTGAAAAAGTTTCGATACACTTGGACTAAAGTAAACATTAGGGACGTTTCTTGATTGGTATATAAGGCAACGATACAACATCTGCCTTGTCTACATTTTGCTGATGTCTGTCGCGTTTTCAACTTAATTTTTATACGTTCATTCTTTACAGATTATCAAAAATCCACAGCTGAACATAGGAATCCCTATAGTTTGCCCAATAGGGGGAGGTGATTTTTCCTATAGTTGCCATACGGGAGGTGATTTTTCCTATAGTTGCCTACGGGGAGGTGATTTTTCCTATAGTTGCCATACGGGGGAGGTGATTTTTCCTATAGTTGCCATACATCGGATAGTGTGATTTCGTACATCACCATACAGGGCATCGCTACTATTTTAAATCCGGTATGTAGGAAATGGTAACTGGCATCTTTCAAAGGCTATAAGATCTTTCTCGTATTTTTTATAGTCGCCTTTTACGTTACTCTAGAGACAATATGTGGTTGTTGGGAGCACTAAGCTCGAAGTTGTTAACGAGTATGTTTACCTGGGACAAGTAATCCTACTAGGTAAGTCCAACTTCGACCGGAGGTCAATCGACGGTAACTTGAAGACCGTCTGTTGTGCAGTATGAGGTCGCCCGTTGTCGTGCAGGAGCAGCGGGGACAAGCGATTAGCCAAAGCTGGTTGGAAACGTGTGAGCTTATCCATCATTCATTGTGTTCAGTTGTTCAACGTTCCATTGTCGTTCATTGTTCCATCGTTCCATTTGGTAAAAAGCTGTGATGAATCACACCACCGCTAGACCACCAAATACAATCACTTTTCTAGGGGTAAGTTTTTGTTTAGGGCATTGTTGAGGTGCTAAACCGGGATCCAACCAATTTACTGAGCGCTTGCTATTGTCAAAACGAACTCATTTTTCAACGCAGGTAACAAAGCGGTTCTAAATTCCTTCGTTTGTGTGCCTGTTGAGTAGTGCAAGGCACGTCCCAACGCGTACTTTGCGCTCGCGATCATTGAGTTCGTGGGGCACCCATTTGTCAAGTTTTTTAAAAATTTGACCAATATTGTTTTGATGCTATCATCAAAAGTTGCTGCTAAACCAACCGCAGATTGAGTATCATCAGCTTTCACAATCGCCTTTAATTCGTCATTCTCATCAAAATTTTCGGACAAACATGGGGTTCATTTCTCAGGTCAAAATTTCCAAAACGGAAGTGGGCAAACCAATAACAGGTGGTGCGTTCGTTTGTAGTATTCGATTCGTAAACTTCGTTGATGTTGCGTGCCGCTTGTACAGAACTGCTGCCACGACGGTACTCATATTCCATAATTACTCGAATTTTTAACGTATCCATGATGAAGAAAAAGATTTAAATGCGATGAAAACATAACTCTAATCAAAAAACAAATAACTATTTTTGAAAAAAAAATTTCTTGCTTTTAAATAAAATTAATTTGAAATTAGAATTCTTATCCAAACAAAAATTATTTTGACTTTGAATGGCCAGTACTGCTAAACGGCAATTTCATATGGCAATAAATGTTTACTTGACTTCATTTTCCATCTCACGGCATAATCACGGAACCAATCTTATAAGCTAAAAAAGGCTAATCTAGTAGTTTGGCACCTTAAAAAACAAATAAAATTTTGATAGAAATAGCCGAAATGACATTCTCATAATTCTTCTACAAAGTACTAATAATAAAGGAATTTAACCAGCTGACAACAATAGCAAATATTACATACATAAATATTACATATTAATCACGTTCTATTCCACTTTTAGTTCAAAAAGATAAACAATTAAATATGCCAACGTTTCTTATTAATACTTATATTTAAACTGGTATACTACTAGTCAGACAGCCCTTTAAGTGCAGACGACATGAGTGCACGGTAAGCTATTGAGTGAGTTATAGAAAGTTGCATTCACTCTCACTGCAATCCAGACACAATATCGGTTGAACAACTATGAGAAAGTTTATACTGAAAAATAGTAACTTCTATTAGATAAATATATTTCCTTTTCCACAGGTATAATTTAGAATTGTTTTCATCAAGAAAGCGATTATTAACTTTGCCAATTCAATGGCACCTTGAGTAACAACAGAGGTGGAGGAAATTTGAAATAAAAAGTTTGACAAATGTAAAGTGCAAGAAACCATTAAGGACGGCATCATATTGGATTTTGTTGATAAAGTTATCAAAGAATCCATTGCTGTCTTCACTTTCATTAAAATTTGCACTTATGTATTCATGTTTAGGTACAAAAAATGAACAGTTAAATGATATAATCAAAAATAAATAATTATCATTAGATTAAATTGACAAACTATCTAACAGTTCATCTAATTTTAATTGCAAACAACAAACAAACTTCAACAAAAATGTTACAGGTAGGTAGGTTTAGTTAAAATATTTTATCGTTCTAAAAGACTAACATAATAGTAATTAATGAATTTCATGCATTGCGTGCGAAGGAACTACTTTTCAAAAGAAATGTATTGCAACAAATTAGTACCTTTTTCTTTGTTATTAATTATTGCTTTCTGGCGTTTTCGTTAAAAGTGTATAGACATTAGCAATTTATTGATGTTTATAATAAACAACAATTAACGATGCTCTAGTCGATTTCGAAAATAGCACCAATTTCTGAAGTGATAATATTAACTATAACACGTCCTTATTATAGTGTCATAAGTTTTTTTTTATAGAAAAAAGGTGACAAACGAGCACACAGTCCACCTGATGGTAAGTGGGTGCTGTGACCTATATACATCTACATTTATCCTCGATTAAGAATCAAAACGCAGATGCGTCGTCACCCCTGAGGACTAAGTTGGAGTGCCTCGTTTCCAGTAAAAACGGTCTCTGGATATCTACACTCACTATACAAAACACTGCAGCATTAAGCTGCTATTTTACGCTGGTATTCTGTGAGAGCGTGGTCTTGCCCCGATCGAGCCGACCCATTCGTGATACAACCATAATATAGTTGCAGCGTGGCTCAACCACGTATAAGTACTAAGTACTTGTTACTTATTTGGTTACTTTTCTTAACCAACCGTTTTTTATTTGAACTCTTATGAAGAAAATACTGCTGCCCAACTCCTGCTTTATTTTCCCTCATCATCGCTTCTTACATCTCCACAGAAGAAATCCCCTACAATATATCATATACGATAGTGGATTCCTTGCACCCCACCACTACACTACCACAGTGTATTTCTTAATTATTATTTGAAAACGAAACTATACACAACGGTATTTAACGAAAATCGTAGTGCTTAATCCATAAAAAAAACCCCAATTTATATATATATATATATATATATATATATATATATATATATAAACACATTATTAATATATATATATATATATATATATATATATATATATATATATATATATATATATATATATTCTTTGTGTTCATCCTGGATTCTTTTATGATTAAATTGTAGATATATTTAAATTGCATCAGGCAAAATATCTTAAAGGCGTAAACATCTTCTGTCATGATATCTTTTACTCCACAAATATTAATTAAAAGCAATAAAATTATAATATAGTAATTATGTTATATATTGTTCATGGCTGACATTAAATGTGCAAAAAAGCCGAAACCGGCCTTTGTGTCGCCGTAATCCGATATAAAGACTTTGACACTTTACGTCGAACCACAAAATTAGATTCGAGTTTACAAGAAAGTGTTTTATTTACTTGTTTAATGCGTTTGTTTTCCAGAACGATGGCTATAAACTGCTAAATAAAATATTTGCTTGAGGAGTATCCTGACTTTTAAAGGAGGTCCCCCAGGCCGCCTATGAGCCATTAAGCGCGAAAATTCGACGAGTTGGTATAATATGAATTTTGTTGTGTATACTTTATCACTTCAATTTTATGAGAAACGTAAAGAGAGGGCCTCTGTAAATTGTCCTTACCGCTGTTTAAAAACGTTGTTACACTGAAATTCGCGCTGAATTTACGACTTTCGTTGAAATAAAATTGTTTGTGGAGTGAACGAACAGAATCCAATTAACATTTGTAGTAGATTATTTTAAAGAATAATTTCCTAGAGTAAAAAGTAACAAACGTAACGAATGTCATCAATAAAAGTTTTTTCGCGTACTGGTGGTGTAAAAACACGGAGGGAAATAAAATAGGAGATTGGTAACATCATCTTCATAAATGTATGTTTAGTTGTTTTGTGATTATCTCCGTAAGTGACGGTGACACACGAGCTATATGCTCCATATAATAAGCGGATGATACAACCTATATAATACCAACAGCTGTTCTCTTTTAAGAATCAAAATGTACGTGCTAATTACGCCTCAGGTCGACGATTGAATGTCTCCTTACCACTAATTAATCTCGATTAGCGATAGCGTACGGTTTACGAAACACAACAGTATTGCGCTGCTTTTTACGCTAGTATTTCGTGCGAACGTTGTCCCGACGAATGAGTCGGAACAACATTCCTAATCTAACCGACTCATTCGTGCTAAATCTATGATATAGCTATAGGATGGCTCTAGGAGTAGATTTTTGACGATTTTTATAATTCTTACGTTTTTAACTCTGCACTGTGCACTCTGCAAAAGCTGCGATCTTACAAATGGAAAAGCTCGTATATTTGTGGCTATTTTTTATATCTTTTGTGCAGTTGGCGGTTTCTAATTGTATATTTAAATTGATAAAATCAGTCATTTATTTAAAAAAAATTTATAAAAAAGCAACAACCTCATATGTATGAACTGCAAAAAGTAAAAAATATCACTGGTTTAAATCTGCATATCAACCACAACACAAAAAATTTAATTGGTAAACGGGAATATTAATAGGATTTTAGTAGTACCAACAGTATTTTTTTATATCAAGGATCTGTAAAAGCTCTATAAAAAGTTGTAGTTACTACTCACAAACTTTCATCATTAAATATAGTTTTACAGATATAATTACAAAAGGATAAGACGTCATTCCCGTTTTGACTAAAATTGGAACCTAATACTTAAGACACAGGATTTGTGATATAGCAATCATATAGAGGTTCAGGATTTTAAAACAGTATAGAATATTATCGTTTGTTTTTCGCCTGGAGAATATTGTCTCGCTTTCAAATGAAAAGCTTAAACGAAGCGTTTATTGTTATTTTTGATTTGTTTTTATTCCTTCTATAAGGCATGGTTACGACAGTTAAAGTTTTTTCACATTATAACTATAAACTTAACTATTCTGGGAAGTTTATAAGGCGTAGCCGTACACTTTCAAAAGTTTTTGATACCAATCTAATACCGTGCAAATTAACACTCGGTACATTCAACAACTTGCTAACTTGTTTTGATTAGAGATGTCTTTACGGCTACGAGGATAGATTTTTGATAGTGTTTTGTTTGTAATTCTGGTGTTATTGATTGAAAGTATAAAATGGTGTGACATATAAAAATAGACGTAAGACAAATGTTGAAATTTTCAATTAATTTTGTTACAAATAAATTAAAAAAAAAACATTAATATAGGTGCACATGAGCGTGGAATAAATTTGACAGAGGAAACCTGCACGTCTAGTAATATTTTGAAGACTTGTAAAGTCCGTGAACAAGTACTGGATTCGTAACGGCGGACTATTGTTCCACAACCCACTTATAAATGAGGAGGGGGGGGGATTTGCCGAGTAGTAAACGTATACATATCCTTACTTAATGTCATATAATAAGATATTGAAACAAATTTTATTAACCCACAATTGAATTTCAACAGAACTTTCTCGTCCCGACTCCTTAATAAATTATAGCAAGTTGTTGACGTAATTTATATAAAGATATAAAGTACTGGAATGGCATCAAGTGAAATGGAATACAAAATACGTGACCGGGAAATTTTATGTTTCTTGTTTAACATCTGATGTCTTAGTGCTGTACGAGTATTTTATGTAAAAGTGTATACAGACACTGTTAATTATTTCTAGATATTTATTTTCAAAATGTTAATTTGCATATAGATTAAATCTTTAATATATATTTTATGAATTTCGATAATCAACTACAAAATAAATACTACCTGTAACAGTCAAGTTTTTTGTGACTTTAAAAATCGTGTAGGTATGATACAGTATTTCATATTTTACGTTACAGGCCTATTAAACTTTTACAAACATTTATTCCGCGAACGCAATAAAAAAAGGAAATAACACTATGCGGAGAAAAAACAAAAACGTGACAACGCCGCCTATATATATCCTGTATCTGAATATATCGGTACAGAACGGTCGAAAAATACTGCAGGGAAAAAAGCGACCCACGAGTAATTACACGTAGCTTCAACACAGTAAAGATGCGTCTACATACGAAATAGCTTTTAGTTTAAACAACTCACTTTTATATGAAGTTAATTTAATTAAAAGTAATTAAAGCTAGAAGGTAAATACAATGACCCGGTTGTAAAGCTCACAATATCGGCAAAGAAACTCGAAATATCGGAGGGAGAAAGGTGCTCGAGAGTAGCCTCATATATTACGATAGTCCTGGTAAAAGATGCACGAAGTTGATAGCTGTAGGTGATACATGACCTATTTTATGACTTGTGAAGGCTGTAACAATGATGATGATGAATTAAAAAGTAGGATTAAATTTGAATCCTTCTGGAGGATACAGGTTTTTGTATGTGTACTCCTGAGATATCTTCTATTCTCAATAACTCATCGAAACACGTCAGCATTAAGCTTCATATTTCTCAGTATGGCTATATATATATATATATATATATATATATATATATCCATTACATCATTACAGCCCTTCACAAGGCCACTGCTGAAGATAGGCCTCCTCCAAGGAATGCCAAAATACACGGTCCTGAGCCACCTGCATCCATCGACTTCCTGTATGTCTTACCTGGTCACCACTCCACCTAATGGGGGTTCGTACACTACGCCTACCGGAACGAGGCATAGTACGTCTATATATATATATCCTGCTCTCCGGCGACAGAGCAAACTGAAAAAGGAGATGGTAGCAGCATCTTCGTGAAAACAAATCAAAATGATTAAAAAATTTCGGCTCTAATCCAACCTGCTAAGCGTGGCAACGATGGTAACAAAGACAAGTCTATATGGGAATCCCATGTTTAGGAGTGGACGTTTACAGGCTGTAATGGAATTGTTACTTTATTTTACCGTTATGTTAGTTTATATTTATTTTTGTCTGAACTAGCTTTATTTCCCAACGAAAGCCGTATGATAGGATTGATTTTATCGAATAGATTCGTTAATAACATTAGCCCATTTGTTATCCTTATTTTGTTCCTTTGGTAAATAGGAGATTATGTTCGTTCTTTTGAAAATAATAAGTCTTCTCCCTTTGTACTGTTTTACAAAGGAAATGTCTTCTCTACATTTATTAGCGATATCTCAGATTGATTTTCCTTTCGTTCGTTTTTCCTGTGTAAATTGTATAAATATTAATCACATCAGGTACATGACAATGTAATAAAATTTTTTTTTAGTAAATCCAAATGTACATGCCTTAAGCGCTTATGTTATACGTATTTTTTTAAAGTATTTTAAATACACACAAGTTTTCGAAAATAACCTTATTACTTGATTTAAGAAAATATAGTAAGTCCAACAATCGTTTATCTTTCTGACAATGTGCCTTTTATATCATTTATATGTTCAATATGATTGTTAGATACGATTTCATGCGACAAAACGTTGGATCCTTTATTTTTAGGCGCCAGTAGAAAACACCTACGCGCTTGCGCTTAAGGCATGCAATATTAATAGATTTCGTTTCGTTAAAACTAAAAAACGAAGTGCTCTCAGTAACTGCAAGAGTTTTTTTTTAAACTCATACTATTCGTTGAATGGAGCGTATCGTATGCAGATTGCGCGACTCCATTAGAATATTTCGTACAGTAATCTCGAGTGGCATGGTCTAGGCGTGAGATTCAATACGGCTGCAGTGAAACCCTAGAGGCTTTTGGATATGCAGTTTCTGTCGACGATGTATTTTTTATTTATTTATTTATATTTCAGTTAATCCGGGTTGCTGTTTACATTACATATAGTATTTGTATATATATTTAGAAGAGAAAATACGAGTATCAATAACGCTAAAATGCCTTGAAAAACGAATATTGACTTATAAATTAATATTTTAGTGAAAGCAAAAGAACGTTCAACAAATTATGAATATTTTTTTTAGAAGGGGGGGCAAACGAGCATGCGGCTCACCTGATGTTAAGTGACTACCGCCACCCATGATCAACCGCAACACCAGGGGAATTGCAGGTGCGTTGCCGGCCCTTTAGAAAGGAGTAAGCTCTTTTCTTGAAGGTCCCCAGGTCATATCGGTGCGAAAAAATCGCCGGTGGTAAACTATTCCACAGAGAGGTTGTACGCGGAAGAAAACTCCTTTTGAAACGTACAGTGGTGGACTGCCAAGCATTCAGATGGTGAGGATGGTATCGGGACGTTTGCCGCGTACTGCGTTCACGAAAGTTGGCGGCTGGCATTAATCCGAACAATTCCTCAGAGCACTCCCCATGGTATATGCGAAAGAAAATGCAAAGAGATGCAACATCTCTTCGCAGCGCCAGTGAATAGAGCCGATCGGAAAGCACACGGTCGTCGACGATTCGATTAGCGGTTAACGCGCAAACTTTTGTTTTCTGGGGGTTAAACTGGACTAGATTCAGTCGCCCCCAATCTGAGACTCTGTTCAGCAAAGACTCGACTTCAGACACAAGTTTGTCCCGGTACTCGGAGACGTTTTCCTAAGAAATATTGGCACGGTCGGTGTTCAGAGCATCACCAGTGCTGTCATCTGCATAGCAATGAATGTTACGGGTTTGCAACATATCATTGATATGCAGAAGAAATCCCAGCCTTGTGGAACACCAGCATTAATAAGCTTGTTATCAGAGCTTGCACCGTCAACAACGACCTTGATGCTCCGATCTGCAAGAAAGCTGGTGATACAATCGCACAATTTCTCGGGAAGCCCATAGGAAGGGAGCTTCGAAAGAAGCGCTTTGTGCCAAACCCGATCAAAGGCCTTCGCAATGTCCAAACTAACGGCCAATGCCTCCCACTTGGACTCTACTGCCTCCGCCCATCTGTGAGTTAGGTAGACTAGAAGATCACCAGCTGACCGGCTACAGCGAAAACCGTATTGGCGATCACTAATCAGCTGGTGATCCTCAAGGTACCTCATGAGCTGGCAGTTAACAATAGACTCCATTGTTTTGGAGAACAAGGAGGTGATGGCGATAGGCCGGTAATTGTACGGTGTTGAGCGGTCGCCTTTTTTAGGGATCGGGTGGATGAAAGCCGTCTTCCATGATTTTGGGACTAGGCCTAGGGAGTAGGAGTATCAAGTAAAAGCCAATATTGAAGTTTCAAGATGTTTTTAGCGTTCTTACAATTTTTGATATAATTTTAAATAGATATGAAAACGTAATATGACAAGCGTATTTTATATGTTATTGTGTAGGAGTAGATGGGCGATGACCAAATAAGCATCCGGGTAATCATTTGATGCAGGTGGCAGTGAGTGAGTTATTCGAAACTTTAGATTATTCGGGTAATGCATAAAGGTTTCATATCAAGTTTCACTTTTAATTCATAAGTGACAAACGAACACACATTCCATCTGATGATAGTGGTTGCTGTACCCCATAGACATCTGCGATTATCCTCAATTGAGAAACAAAATGCAAAAGCGTTGTCACTCCTGAGAACTAAGATGGAATGCCTCATTTCCAGTCAAAGGATCTCCGGTTCTCGACACACACCATACGAAACACAGCAGCATTAGACTGATATTTTACTCTGGTATTCTGTGAGAGCGAGGTCCTTCCCTGCTCGAGCTGACCCAGTTGTGCTACAACTACATTATGACCCTACCACGTATGATAAATATTGTTACGAGCTTGAGGTTCGTGACAATAAAAATTGCCGATAGAATTACCAAAATTAACTCTTTAATTCACTTTACACTAATTAAAACTTAGAACACTAATAATTAACCACACTGATTCACTTTATTTCGCTCCGAAGCTTCGCTTGTCTCGACAAATTCAATACTTCTCCGCTCGCATCTTGCAGCGCCTTTAAATACACATTATTACCGAAACATCCAGAATATTCAAGTAAATACGCGCGCCAATCGACAAGGCGTCGAAAGTTCGAGTGTCGGACTTCTAGAAGCTTAGTTCGTCGTTTCGATACTAGATGGCGCTGTCGGTTGGAAGATTAGTGATGTGATTTTCTGGAAAGCTCCCCTCGTTCTCATACCCGACACTAGATGGCGCTAGTGCCGGGTATATGACGTCAACTTAGGCGTGCAACACTGCCCCTTCCTAAGACATGCTCGTCCCGAGCATTATCGGCCCCATAATAACGCGCCAAGCGATCCATATGGACGATCTTAGGAGTCCCTCTTGCGCCTTTCTGTAACGGCTCCGCAATGTCAAGGGCTGTCCTATCCCATAGTGCACCAACATTGTACAATTTCGATGCTCCTCTACTACGTGTCTGAGGTCCCCTCACAGCTGGACAACTTGTACATGTACGACACTAATCCTCGACATCGTCACGATAATGGACTCAGTAAAACTGTTCTCGGATCTTCAGTAGAGTTTATTTAACTCCCAGATGGACTCCTGAACAAGCAGTATGGTGCAGCTCCAGAAGATTCGGCACTTTAGCTTTAGGGACAACCATTTGCAAACGACAGCTGTCTCCTCGACCATTGTCCCATTTACGGCACAGAACTCCATCCTGAATCAGCAAGCTGTCCCATTGGGCCCAATAGGTTCTAGTGGTCGAACTCATCTCTGAGACGTCGCTCCACTTAGGCTTGATAGCACGGGTCTTCATCCATTCCAGAATCGGCTTGATGTCCGGATCTTCCTGCTGTGCATGTCGTAGGCTGTCTTTCCACTCGTTGCTGAGGTGGTCTGTCCTGAGCATCCTCACGGATACCACTTCGTTACTCTCTGGCCTAGTAAAATGTTTCCAATCTTCAGGACAAGGTCTTCTTGACAATGCATCTGCGTTGCCATGAGATTTCCCGCTGCGATGTCTGACAGTAAAGTCGTATCCCGGCTGCTGCTGGGCGGTGATGTTAGCCGCACTTCCCTTCTGAGATCGTTCACCTTCCCTTTCTAGGGTTCACTTAGGGCAGCTGGGTCGAAGATGGCCCCTTTTCCCACAGCCATAGCACCTAGGGCTGTATCATTTATTGTGGTCCCGAACCGTAACTGCTGCAACCTCCCTAGCGTGAGGGGAACGATGATCCTGCCACCGCCAGGCGGTGCCGTTAGCTGCACTACCCTCTTGATATCGATCAACTTCCCTTTCTACGGTTCGCTTAGGGCAGCTGGATCGAAGATGGCCCCTTTTCCCCAGCCATAGCACCTAGGGCTGTATCCTTTGTTGCGGTCACGAACTGTAGCTGCTGCAACCTCCCTGACGCGATGGGAACGATGATCCTGTCGCACGGCTTCCACCTCCAGTGCATGGGCCAAGGCGTCCTTAAGCGTTTCGTGGTGCCCCAGCCTCACAGCAGCTCTGACTTCAAGGTCACGGATGCCGTCGATGAATGTCTGCACCAGGTTCCCTTCAATGAGCGCAGGTACAGACTGGTATGCTTTTCGCACCAGCTTCTCCACCTCTCGAGCCTACTGCTGCAGGTTTTCATTGATGCGCTGCACGCGATCTTTAAGCTGCACGCGAAAGACGTGTTCCAGGTGAGCGTCGCCATATCTCGCTTCCAATGCCTCAAGGAGCTGCTCATAAGTCACTTCCTCAACGAGAGCTTCCAGAACAGTTAAGGCCTGGTTGCGCAAGCCTAGTATGAGAGCAGTCATGGCCTGATTTTTATTCCAGCCGTTTGCCTTCATAACAGCCTCGAACTGGATTTTGTAGGCTGACCAGGAAGAAGTCCCGTCAAACGGTGGCACCTTGAACCCACGTAGCGAAGGTGTTGTAGCTACTACGGGAGCTCTAGTTCCATCTTCAAGTTTGAGTTCGTCCAGTGATTTCTTCATTTCAGCCATTACGTTGTCAACCCGATTGTTTACTTGGTCGATTCGGGTTTCAGCTTCCGACAGGCGGTTGTCATGTTGAGCAACCTTATCCTTCACCTCCCGTATCTCTTTTCCGAAGGTAGCGTGAAGGTCCTTCATGAGGAGCATCTGCTCTTCCAACCGACGGGCCTGTTCCTCCTGCCGGCGGACCTGTTCCTCCTGTCGGCGGGTCTATTCATCCTGTTGGCAGGTCTGTTCATCCTGTCCGCCCCGCAGCTGCTCTTCCAAGCGACGGACCTGTTCCTCCTGTCGGCGAGCCTGCTCCTGCAGCATCACCATCAGAGCACCTAAGTCAGGTGCTGCAGATGTAGGAGCTACTGACGGGCCTGCAGCCGGCGGCTGGCCCTCCGACGTATGCGGCGTTGCACCACCAAATCTTCTTTGGTCCGTCTCCTGCTGGCGTTGACTTCGGGTACGGACACCCTCCGTTTCCACCTTAGGTAAAACCGGTATGATTTTATCCCACTTCTGACACCAACTGTTACGATCTTGAGGTTCGTGACAATAAAAATTGCCGATAGAATTAACAAAATTAACTCTTTAATTCACTTTACACTAATTTACACTAATTAAAACTTAGAACACTAATAATTAACCACACTGATTCACTTTATTTCGCTCCGAAGCTTCGCTTGTCTCGACAAATTCAATACTTCTCCGCTCGCATCTTGCAGCGCCTTTAAATACACATTATCACCGAAACATCCAACAAGTAAATACGCGCGCCAATCGACAAGGCGTCGAAAGTTCGAGTATCGGACTTCTAGAAGCTTAGTTCTTCGTTTCGATACTAGATAGCGCTGTCGGTGAAAGATTAGTGATGTCATTTTCTGAAAAGTTCCCCTCGCTCTCGTCCCCAACACTAGATGGCGCTAGTGCCGGGTACAAGACGTTAACTTAGGCGCGCAACAAAATTTTGATAAATTTAATTTTATATCGGACTTTAAGCTCAATCATAATTTTTCTTAGGTAGGAAAACAAGTTGTTTTTTTTAATATACAAATACTCATTACTTATTTGTGTATTTTGTGTATATTATTTGTGTAAAAAAATCAACGAACATCCCGTTTATTATAATGAAACTTCTACATATATTATTAGATATGTAATAAAAATAAAAAAAACAGTATTTTATAGTACAAGGGGCGTCAGAATTAAAAATATATTAAAACCGCAAACACGATACGGTATCGTATGTTACAGTGATTTGGTTACCACTTTACCTAGAGTTACTGTAACGAGAGGCAGAGAAATCGCGACCGATGGGGAATGAGACTGGAAAATAGCTCATTTTGTTTATTCATGTCGATGCTTGTGTTATACCCCTGAATGGGGTATAACTGTGAATGAATAAAGTAAGGTACTATAACTAAAACTTCAATGATACTCTTGGTTGCAAAAATGTTTGATTTTAAATTAATTATTAGTAATTATTCATTTTTCACAAGCATCAAAAATCCACTCTTGAACATAACTCCTCCATAGATTTCCTTATGCGGTCTCCCGTATAACATATTTCGATAGTTACAAGTGAATTGACAAACGCACTTTATTTATTTATTATTAGTTGACTTGTCAGGAAGATGCCGACCTATTACGACATTTATGAGAAGATTTTAGTGCCTGGTGTCACGAGCCATGCACCAGTCCCAGTCAAAGCCAATATTGGTTCACAAAAATCACCTTTTTAGTACTTATTCACGTTTCTTTAACGTACGAGTAACTTATCTACGCATAGATAAGGTTGAAAGAATGTTCTATGTCTGCCTCTACATTTCTGGCACTGTTGTTACGTACTTTGGCAACTTCCGATAAGGTTCAAAAGTTATTGCCGTAGTCGAGTCGACTAGATTTTTTATATAGTATGTTGAAAATATTTATTATGACAAAATCTATTATATTATTAGAATATTCATTAATTAACTATATTTATTTTAAAAACAAGAGCATAAGAAATGTTATATAACCTACAAAATATATTTGTATGTTTTATTTAATCGCCTTATTTTTTTTGGAGATATTTTCGTAAATTGTTTAATCAACGCAAAACTTAATTATTTATTTCCAATATTATTTTATAAATATTTTAGCGCTGAACAAAAGTCAGTTTTGCTTTTTAAGCAGTTTTTGAAAAGACCTCGTAGTTGGAATAGTAGTGCTAAGTTTTTTCACCCACATCTGAAGTAGCATTGCACAACCTTTTAAGAAACTTTTCTTCAACGATCCTGTTATCGAGTTTATAAAGAAAAATACCGATACATTTTCGCTCACTGTTGAATTGGAAAGTTTTCCACAAGATTCGGAAGCAAAGTCTTTGTGTTTTGATGCCTGCGGTGAAGTTTGAAGTTTTTAAAAGCTGTGTAAAATGTGATCTTTTTGAGTTTAAACTATTTTTAAAACTAAAAAATCTAAAGCAATTAATTATTAAATATATAGTTTAATAACGAACAAAAGAGACTTATGTTTTCCAGTAGATCTTTTGTAATACGCAAATGGTTTTGAGCTGTGGAGGTCGATCCTGAAGGGGGGCACCGAGGACAAAAACACCAAGCCAACACGCTTGTTACAAGGCACCTACTCTCCACCGTCAGCCTTGCTCTCATCAAGCAAATAAAATACTCTAAAAAAATTTTCGACCCCAAACAAATAATATATTTATACCGACAAAAATAGAGCCATATTCACGTAGTTCAGGAGCTGGGCGATTGCTTCAACATACCTTTGCGTAAATTAGAACACTTGCAAACCAAGCTCGATCCTACGATAACAACAAAAAATGTTTTCGTCACATTTTTTGTTTTTCGTTATTTAAAGTTGATTTATTACGTGGTTGCCGGTGAAGGAAAATATGATGTTCGTGACATTATTAATATGTATTGCGAGGATTTATGACTTTTGAATTCATCCTTTTTCCTTAAGGAATAAGGAAAATATCAATGCACAGTACTGAGACGTATATATGCTGTTCCTTTAATTCAATTAGGTACGTAATTTCTAAAACAGATTATTGAAACATTAAGTCCTGAGGTAGATTTTATAACTTTAAAGGCGAATAACGCCGCTAAGAACTGATATCGGAAGTGAAGTTTAATGTTTTTTTAATGGCTGTATTTCAATAGCTTCTAAATTAACGTGTATAACAGTTAAACTCCAAAATTATTACTTATTAAAATGTATTTTACTTATTCTATTTTATTCTAATTTAGCCAAGACGACATTTTAACCTTAACTAGTGACAGAACGTCACTGGGAAGCCTAAGTAAAGCCAGAGATATCGAATGCTAGTTGAGTTATACAACGTTTCTAATTGCATACCACTATGCAGTGACACAGATTTAAAAAATACGTCCACTTAGTTTTAAGTTTATTTACGGCAAAATTTTTAATTTATGTGGCTCTACCTAGCTTTGGATACGCACGGGGCATTTTCCTAATACTGTATTATAAAAATTGCCACGCCAACGTCACAGGGCCTTTTCTCATTGTAAAAAATCTTTACACTTTAACAATGTCAGATGGAGTTCTTAATGAGTATTGTTATCACTTTAGTTAAGTTTTTATTTATCACTCTTGGTAATACTGCATAAAATGGATTTTGAGCTTAAAAATATTGTGAAGAATTTTTTTTATAGTTTAATATTTTCATTCTTATAGTAACTACTAAATAAATAACAAGTAAACGTATGGTTTTTATATTTCAGATATACGAAACTCCAGAGAATACGCGGCCAAAGAAATGGTCATCAAAACTAAAGCTAAATACATCAGGGAGCTCTAAATCATCAGAGAAATCTCCTGAAAGTCCGTGTATGTATGGCACTGTAAATGGCCCACCGGGATCTGCACTGTCAAAATCTATGAAATATGCCGAAACATGGCTGTATGGTTCAGTAAGGACTCCAACATCTCCTGCTAGAGCCAGCGTCTTTTCCACCTACCCTGAAGTTTCAGGCCCTGTACTTATTAGTACGCCACAAAAACCAACTCCCCATAATTACGCAGTTATATTATGTTCCTGTCCTGAGTACTTAAATGGTACCAAGAAAACCAACTCAACCAAAGTCAGTATATGTAAAAAATGTAAGGGATCACGTTTGCCACTAACAATTGCTGAAAGCCCTCGAATTTTAGTAGGTGGAACAGTAAGAGGTTCGCATGTAAGTCGAGAAACTGGTTTACTAAGGGCTGGGACAGTCCGAGTGCAAAATACTAAAGCAAGACCTAGTATACTCAAGTCGAATGGAGACCCTGCTGATCCATATGACTTAATGAGAAGAAGTCGTCTAGCACCACCTCATGAAACACGAATTGGCAGTCAGTTTTCCACAACTCGATCTCGAGCTAAAAGTATAAGTCCTTGTAGAGTTAAAAATAAAAATGTAGTTCCAGAAACTTTTGGAAAAAGTAGAAGTAAATCTGTAAGTCGCGTTAATGAAATATGGGTTGATGAAGATGCTAACGCAAATGAGTATAAAAAATCAATACTGTCATGTGATATCAATCCATATGACTTAGTTAAATCAAGTGTTAACTCAAAATCGTTGGCTGAAATCGAATTCGATGACGACTTTGGAGATGTGTTTCAAGATTCATTAAAACATAAAAACTTTAAAGAAATAAGACATTCAAAGTCAGATTCTAACGTAAAAGCAATAAGTGGACAAAGAATACGAGTTTCTAATGAGACCAAAAGTAGTAGTGAAGAAACATCAGCTTATAAATCTAACAATGATCTCAAAAACTCTCAATCTAAAAATCAAGACGCATCGCCATCATTGTCTTTACCAAATATTAAAAACGAAAGCAAAAGATTTGTATCATTAAGTAAGAATAGCAGTAAAAAAATATTAAATATATCAAGTCGTACAAAGCCCAAAAGTGTTTCTCCAAAACGCCCACCAAGAAGAAATAGAAGTATCAAAATAGAAGACGACAGTGAAAGTGATAATCAAAAATTACCAGAGAGAAATTGTAACAGAAAAATAGCTTATGAGTCGTCTCGTAATTCTAAACACAAGAATCTTAATAATGATCCCATCAAATCTATCCTTAAAAAACCTAAAAATTACAACGGACATGATTCAAATACAAAAACTGAGACGTCAGATGATTTATTTGATAATAAGCGTACAAACTCTTCACAATTCTATCTTCCTAAACCTAACGATAAATCATTGATCTCACCTCAAAATATGATACATAGAAAACGTGTACAATTCTTAGTAGAAAATGAAGAAACTAAAGTAATTTACACCGCAGAATTAAATCTACAGGATAACATTGAAGAGATAATTCTGCTGAACACGAAGAAGTGATTGCCGAAGGAGATTTTGTAAGCCATAGTCTAAAAGTAATAAATGATGAAAATACCCTTGAAGCACTATCACAACAAATCCAAAATAACGAAACTGTTATAGAAGTGGAGAGTTTAAATAATGAAGACAATAGCAAATCCATTATTCAAGAAAACAGCCAAAATATTTTAATGAATAATGAAGCTAATAGTACCCATAAAGTTAAAACAGAAGGTAAGATTTTATCATATAATCCATCCATAATTGAGTAAATTTTTGTATATTTATCCGTTACCGTTTCAGTCTATTAAAAGTTCACTACTGAACATAAGATATTCTTATAGATTGCCTCATTGGGGGAAAATTTGCCATATTTACCTCGCTTGGCAACTGCAGTTCTTTTTAAATTTAAGTTGTTATAAGAAATAAATTTTGCCCATCTCCAGGCTTGTTTCCCTTTGTTATCATGAAACGATATGGGGTAGGGGAAATTCTAACGCCGTCACTACACGATCAGTTTTTATGCAACTCATAATTAAGTTTTGCTATTTTTACAGATAACAATATACCTAAAATACCAGTACTACGGCGATCCGAATCTGAAAGACTGAACTCTATTTTAACTATCTCACCTCCCAAATTTTTAGATACTATGGCTTTGCGTTCTAAACCAAAGCATGGACACACAAGTCAAGTATTTTTTAAATCTGTCAGTGAAAAAAATTTGGAAAGTGAAAATAATTTCTTAATATCGCAAGAAACAAATAATGAATTAAAGTCTCAGCATTATTCGAAGGACGATGAAAAACATGAGAACTTGAGTGACAGTAGTGAAATTACAAGCAAAGTTTTGCAAAACTTAAGACATGGTTTGTCAACCTCACCAGAACCGCCACCTAGATTAAAGTCAAAAGATCGTAGTAAATCGAAAAAGCAGAACTATGTGAAAGCTCGTTTTATTAGAAATAATTCTTCGAGTTCAACGAGCGATGAGTGGTCTGATGCAAATGAAGGTGAACAAAAAACTATTTTGAGGGTTAAGCAATTTGACTCTGATGAAGCAGATGACCGAAATGAAAACAAAAACCTTTTGCACATTGTAGATAACGAACCTAAAAAGACTTCTATCCAAATAAATGGTAGTGAGTGTTATTCCACAATGAACGTAGGCACCGACACTCCAATTTATTTGTCATCGGTTGTTGTGAACGATGATTATGGGAATACTTGCAATACATATCAAACAGGTACTACTGTAACTATAAGTGTTGGAAGCCCCCAAAAAGAAATGAAAAAATCTAAAAGCCAAATTTATATTGGAGCCATCTTTTCCGAGGCAGGAAAAGGTAAAGAAGAGCCAAACACATATGAAGACATCTATAATGGTTCTAATAAAAGCTATGAATTGACAAGTCCTTTAAATGACAATTCTACGAATGATATATCGTCAATATTAAGTGATCCTGTCGAAGCTGTTAAAAGAAATTTAATTCCTCACGTATGTGGTAAGTCTAATGATACATTAGGGGATTTGAGTAGTACAAAACAGGAATATTGCGATAATGATAAAGAAAATCAAAATCAAGGTGAAAAAGGAAACTTTGTAACAAAACTATTTAACGATCCTTTCTTCGGTCACTTAGCGGAAGGGCTCGATACAGATTTAGTCAAAAAACTTATTGAAAACTCATTAATAAAACTCCAGGAAACAAAAAATAAGGAAGACACAGATAGCAGCAAAGCAACTATTGAAAAGCTTATAGAAAGTTCTCTTAAGAATATGAAAAGCGACCTTTCAAGGGACTCGAAAAATGAGACACAGAAAAATAGTGAAGATATTATATCTAACAAAAAGGAAGTTAACACAACTGGAACAGATATTGACGACAATGGCTGCTCTGCTCCTTATGAAAGTATGGAGTACGAGAGTGGTGCAATGGGAGTTTTTTCTGACCTTGAACCAATGTCAGACTGTTACAATGCTTCAGCAAGTGAGCTATCTACTGAAGACGATACAAACTCAACTAGATCCAAATTTTATCAAATGTTAGTAGACGCTGCTTTGTGTGATATTGAAATAACAAATACCACAGATGAAGATCACCTTTATGAGTCTATACGGTTAAACACTGACCCAATTTATGAAGAAATTGGAGATATGCCACCCCCTTTACCCGTAAATCCACCTCCCAATTCACTTTTGTTGCATGAGGATGAAAAACGTAGTGGATCGCGTTCAATTTTTGAAGGAGCATCGAAATACGACATTTTGTCGTATTTAGTAGATGCTAAAGAAAGAGGTATTGATGATGAAGATACCTATATAACTAGTTATGGTAATGAAAACGATTCATCCGTATTAGTAGAAGAGTCAAAAGATAAAAAAGAAAGTGAATTAGTAAAAAATCATCTAAGGAGTAACACAAGTCAGTTGTCAAGTTCGTCTGATTCTAGTGAAGACAACTCATTGATAATTAATCATGAAGTGTTAGAAAAACCCGTCGTGTGCAAAAAAACATCAGCAGAAATTGAAAGAAATGATTCTGGTGTAGGTTCTGAGACAAGTAAATCATCACGAAGTAGACTACAAGGAAAGATTTTACCATGTAATACTCTTACAGAGAAAAACGCACCCATTCATCTTTGTGAAGATTGTGACTCTGCTGTGGAAACGCAAGTTACTGAGCAAGGTAAAATATTATATAATGATTTCTTATATTTACGCGAACACTACACGTTTAAATGATACTAGTTTTTATGGATTTTATCGCGTATATTTCACTATAAATACTCGACGTTTCGAGCGCTTTACAGCACCCGTGGTCACAAGGGGGACTGAGATGTTCAAGGTCCAGATGTCATAGTTAACAGCGGTTAACATAGATTAAAATTTAACTTTTGTTCCGATCTAAACAGTATGAACTTACACCGAAACCAAAATATTTATAGTTAAATATACACGATAAAATCCGTAAAAAACTAGTATTATCTAAAAATTATAGTTAACACTATCAACTACAGATTTTATATTAAAAAATACGTGTGGCACTCGGTGACTGCCGCGGTAAAGCTACTGCATAGCATTTTTTATCAACTTATACAATTATAATTATTTATTTATTTTATTTATGCAGTTAAGTCTTTGATATTCAATCAAGTTACGAGTTTTGAGCGTGGTGACCGATAAGAAAACAATTTTTTTTCTCTTCTTGAATAAATGAGAAGTTAATATTGTTTAAAATATTTTTAATATCTTACAATACATGTAGGTTATTCAGGAATTTTTATCATTGAGTTAGCAGCTAGTGTACACGCACACAAATACCGTGCCGAACTCTGCCGAACTGAAACGACGTTAGACGATGCACGGCTTTCAACGCCACACCTCCGTGCCCGTCGGAGTGGGGAGCGTGAGGTTTTTTTTCGTTACGGAATTTCTGGATTCGGTCCCCGCGCTCAAGGCCCGCGATAGAAGCTATGCAATAGCTTAAAAAGTGAAAAAAATTTGAAATTTATTGTTGTCCTCTTATTTTAGGTTCAGTGTTTGCTCCCTTAGTATGTCGAAAGTGTGCCAAAAAGAGAGCAGAAAGAAAGGAAATCATAACAGAGATTGTGGAAACTGAAGAAAAATATGGAAGAGATCTTCAAATTATCCTAGAAGAGTTTTACAAACCAATGTTAGTAGCTGGTCTTCTGACTCAAGAACAACTAAGTGCAATTTTTTTGAACGTAGAAGAGTTAATAGAAAATAATCAAGTACTGTCAGAAAAACTAAGAGATGCACTTGAAATAGCAGTTGAACAGGGTGACGAGGTATTTATTATATGTACTAGTATATATTTTATTTTATTTTATTTAATCTTCTGTCGTCGTAATATACATTTACTTTCATATTTATTTCATATATTAATAATTATTATCATAACATATACTTTTTTCCTTATAGTTGTTAATTTTTATTGACAACTGCGTGTCTGTTGGTTAATGTGTTGGTAAATATTGAATGACCAATTAGTTGCGAATGTTCGGTTTTACATTAGACAGAGCCGAAATTTGTAAAAATAACGCAAATATAACGTTTTTTGATGCCTAATAATACGTAGCTTGTGACTCATAGTTCAAGTTTTTCAAAAATGATAATACTAAACTAAACTAAACTAAAAACTGAGACAATGGCCCGTAGTAATAATAAAAAACAAAGCAATTTCGGTTTTACGTTAGATGCAAAACTTTGTAATAATTCCAACTATTTGTCATTAAATCTTACTAGCAATTGGATAATGTTACGTTTCATTTCAGAGAATAAGTTAAAATACATTTTTATTTTTATAGACACGCTTTGTTCTGGAATACCACGGTAATCCAGCCCCTGGCTAATCCTAACTCCCTTGTAATCCGACATGCCTTGAATGAAGCCGCCATGTAGGGGGAGGAGGGGTGTCCTTGGCGAATACGTGGACAAGCAGGTTGCAATTATTTCGGGCCATTGTCTCAGTTTAAGTGTGACTATGGGGTTGCAGTCTAGGGGGCATTCATCATTTACTGTTTAGGTATTCATTGAGCATTACATGACTTTTTAATTATTTTATATTTAATGTGCAATTTGTTGGATTACAAGGTACTTTTTTTCAAAAAGTTCCGGACTACAAGGGGCTGTAGCAGTATTCTATAGTCCGACAAATTTGATAATCATCTTGCAGAACGTTTGTCCGATTACCGCGGATCTACTCTATAATGAAGTAGTTTACTAAAAGATAGTAAAATAATTAAATGAACTGCTAATGAATTCACAGGACCTGCTGACGGTTAACGTTGGGAAGATTCTCTTGGAGTGCTCTGGTATGCTGACAGCGTTCCAATCATATTGTGTTAAGCAAGCGGGTGCGGCATTACTTCTAGCAGGCCTTGAAAAAGAAAAAGAACTCCTCAGGATATTCTTACGCGTTTCACAAATGGAGAACACAGTTTTGAGGCGAATGAATTTGAATTCATTTCTCATGGTAAGGATACAAATTATGTACAAAATTATCTTTTCAACTGTGAGGTTCTCTCGAATGCTATTTTGAGTGAATGATTTGGTTTAAACTCTTTCCCTCTTTCTTTTCCACAATTGGAGAATCAGACGGACAGCAGTTCACTACCCTTTTGTTGTTTATATTCCACGCATTCGAAACAAACGGTTTACTTCGGCTTTGCGTACAACAAAAGATTAGAATAATTTATCGGCGTCTGTCTTTTCATCCAATTATAACCTGGATGTGTTGAAAACATGAGTGTCACAGAAAGAGCTTTTATTACGCTACTAAGATAGTGCGTTTTGCCACACTTACGGTGGGATTGCATTGTGTAATCCCGAGTGAGATAATGATCTAGAACTGGCTTATATTAAGTAAAAACTTAAATAAAATTCATCGTATTAGACTCGATATCTGCTCGTGTTTCCTTCAAAAATCTACTCAAAGCTTATCACTTAGAACCTTAATATTTCCCATCTTCTTTTCTCGTATCTATCTTCTTTATTGACAACTATTATCGTCGTGTGTTTGTATTTAATTTTATTGTATAACTTACCACGCTATAATTTGTGAGCAACAGTTCTCCGTCTTAATCCAACGTCGAACTAAGCAAATATAAATCATAAATTTTGTTATAAATCTTAGCACTTTTTAAATGTTATATGAAATTTTTCAGGTGCCAGTTCAACGCGTGACAAAATATCCTCTTCTCCTCTCAAGATTATACCGTGCAACGCCATCATGTGCATCGGAAAGAGAAGATGTTCGAGGCGCTCAGCGCTGCGTAGAGTCTAGACTTGAAGAAATTAATGCGGCCGCGGCAGCAGCAGCGGCGGCGGCTAGAGATGTGCCATTGTGGAGAAGATTAGCAGCTGCTAGGCGTACAGCCCATGATTTACATGTAGCTGATATACGACTTAGAAAGATGGCTGTGGATGTGCTAGACTGGAATCATGATGATGCTAGGTATGATTGATATCTTTGTGATTTCATTCCTCTCTCCAAAATGTCCAATTTGTAAAAGCATAAGCCTGCATTATACTCACAATTATGCACCTCCCTGCAGGCTCCCTTTCATTTCCGAGAGTTTTATGGAGCATTTCGTCCACTTCATTTCTCCAGCGCGAGTTTGCGGACTTCACATGTTGAATTCGAAATAATTTAATTGTCATTTATTACTTAGATATGCAGGTTTTCTCACGATTTTACGTTAAGCATGTAATTAAGGAACACTTAAATTTGCAATGAACAGTTTGATTGGTGCTGGCAGGAGTCGAAAGCGTATTGTGAAATTTTTGGGGAGTTCTTAGCCTAGAGTTAAACATTGGACATTTAGCTTTGCTTTGAGATTAAAGGTATCTATTATAATGATATAAAATATATAAATAAGATACATTTTGAAATAAATGGTGAGTGTCAAAATAAATAGGTATAAATGGTCCCTCAATAGAAATATAAATCTTTGACACTGTTATAATAGGTTCGAGCAAGCTTCAAACATGTGATAATATGAAAACTATGAAGTGAATTTTTATCCTTAACTTAACTTAACTTTTAATAACATGAAAGGTAAAGGTAAAAAATTTAAATATGTACAAATTTAGTGTGAGTAATTTTCATGTGAGTATTATGTTGTATTGTCGTATGAGGTTACCAACGACTATTTTATATGCTTAAAGGATTATGTCTATGCTTTTATTGTATCTCATATTTCTCATAAATTATTAGGAATAAAATACAACTTTACAAAAACATTTAGGTCTTGATACTTAGTCATATTATTACCAATTAATAATAATTCATTTCTACTAGATCCTGAGGATAGGTCTCAAAATGAACAAGAACAATAAATACATTTAACGTCCTTTTCCCGCATATACATGTATAGTTGTTGATCACTCTATATTCGAAGTTGTAGACTAGATACTTAGGAAAAATTGTCGGTCTATATAAGTTCAAGTTCGAATGAGAGATGAATCAATCGACGGTTTGAAAATCACGACACATCTTCTTGTCCTATATTCCTTAAAACCTCAATGGGGTAATCTGAGTAATCCTACTACTTATCGTATGAGAAATATTTAAGTCGGTTAGCGAGCTATGAAGAGGGGTGCTTTTGGAGTTTCTCTGCGTGAAACAATTATATAATTATACCTTCTGTGTACTAAATATCGGGAATTTGTCAATAATTTTAATTAGCTCATTCAGCGAATTTTTTGTTATGGCTTCTATCGACTCAAAACGTTTTCCTCGAACTTTTTTATTTCCCAAGTAAAATTACCCAATTTTAACTTGGGAAATAAAAAAAGTCAGACGGAGCCATATCAGGTGAATATTCTTCATGACGCCTAAATAATATTCTTTATTCACTGTTTCTCCCTTTGGTAGGAATTCGGAGTGAACCACACCACGGTAGTCAAAAAAAACTGTCAGCATCACCTTGATTTTGGAGCGACTTTGCCGTGGTTTTTTGGGTTTCGGCTCGTTTTCGAGACGCCATTCTGAAGACTGTTGGCTTGTTTGCATGTCGTACTCATAAACCCATGTCGCGTCGCCAGTTATTATACGTTTCATAAAGCCGGATCCGTAGAAGCTCGGGAAACCATATCTTCAGCGACATGCTTTCGCTGCGCTCTTTGAACAAAATTGAGCTCTTTTGGAACTAGACGAGCGGCGACGCGTTTCATGCCTAAAATGTCAATGAGAATGTTGTGGACGGACTTAAAAGATATGTTCACCTCACTAGCCAACTCTCTCAGACTCATACGTCGATTTTCGAGCACTAGCTTCTTGATTTTGTCGATGTTTTCTTTGGTCGTAGCGGTTGAAGGTCTACCAGAACGAGGCAAGTCTACTACTACTTCTCGGCCTTCTTTAAAAGCCTTATACTATTCATAAGGCCTTGTTTTCGATATACACGATTCGCCGTAGGTATTTCGCAACATTTTTAGTGATTCACCACATGAAATATCATTCGAAACACAAAATTTAAGGCACACTCTTTGTTCAACAATATTTTCCATTGTAAAAATCGCCGAGAACTCAAAACTATGACCAACAAAAAGTGTAGTTTAAAACAAATTAAATGACATATCCCGCTCAAACTTTGCGCACTAAATCAGTACAGTGCTACCAACATGCAGTAAAAAAAATTAGAACGACCTCTTTCACGTGGGTCTTTTTATTGACATATTCCCGATACTTTTTACACAGAGTAGTATATATAATTATTATGGAGATATCCGTATTAGAACTAGAAGCAATGGGCATAGCTCAAGATGAAGTAGCAATGAACCTGGACAAAAATCTTAAACAACTAAAAACTGATGGGTAGAAAGGTTCTTAAGTTACACACTTGTACCGGTAAGTAGAGTGTAGGGCGGCTAATAGGAGTGACGTCCTGATAAGAGATGCGGAAAGTTCATGGATGTAAATCTACGTTTAACAGTGAATGTGTGAGACTTTACTACCTTGACCCGTTTATGAGTTAGGTAACCCAGAAACCGTACTGGCGGTCACTAATCAGCTGGTCATCCTCAAGGTACCGCATGAAACAAGGCACCGATCTATGAAATGATTTTATTAATTAATTCTACATTTGATCTACATTTTTAGGTTCGCTATGGAAGGCAAACTGCTGTTCACGCAACCGAATGATAATAACTGGCGCAAGGGACGCACCATCAAGCTAATGCCGATAAATGCGCTTTTGGTTACTAACGGAAAGGTGAGTTTTGAAAACAATGCAAAGATTAAAGCGAAAACAGGGAATACAATTAAAAAGGGTTTTATGAAACTTTGCGTGATACTTGCATTTAAATAATTCAGTGTTTGCTAAATCATACAAATAATGTCATTTTATATTAAATAAAAAAATTACTACTTATAATATGGATAATAATAATACCCCTGGGAAAGAAGTGATCGCTGTCAAGCTATTTCTTATTTAGTTTTCTGTAGTTAATAATTGTGTGACATAATACCTATATGACTGTAAACTGATTTTTTTCTTCAAAAAATATCCCGCTGGGTTTCTTGCTTCCCGACAGAGGTATTTTTCGAAGTATTGTAAATTGAACATTAATGACTTTCAATAAGTATTATTTATGATCTATATTGAATAAAAAAGGAGTGTTAAATGAGTAAATACTATAAAATAGTCACGAAATTTTTTTGCACATTTCAAGCCAACGACTACTCACAAAACGAACGAGATCCGAGAGACGAGAGAGGCTAGAGATCGCGAAGCAAGAGAAAAAGAGGGAGAAGCTCTCTTCGCGCGTAGTGGCGTGAGGGAGGCAGCTCTCCTGCTCGTTCGAGAGAAAGCCGGGCGATACACGCTTCAACGTGAGCCGTTGTTCCTTGACCGCTGCGTTGTTGCCGCTGATCACGAGCCCGAGCATTTCTTTGAAGTACATGAGATCACTACTAAAGATTCATATATTTTTAAGGTGAGTCAAAACCGAGATTATGATGAAATAAGAAATTCACATATAGAGTAATGCTTCGGTGCATCGCGTTTTACTCTATTTATGTTTATAAGCGTCTCTTGCCTCTTCACATTTTCGTGTAATTTATGATAAAGTTCTGCCTGATTTGACCGAAGCTCGGTAATTATTGAATAAAATATTACTTATTTTACAGGCTGATGAAAGCACTCGCACGAGAACTTGGTACCGACAGCTCCAGTACCACGCGCAAGGCGCGGGCGCCTGGCGGAAGCGACGAAATGCACTCGCTAATATTATGATCAATCCAATGTTAACAAGAAATTAAAATTTCGACACGAATCTTAATGTTGATCTTATTTTACGTTCAAGATTATTTCAGGCTAGTTAATTCAAATAGAATAAAGATTATAATCGAAATCGATGACGACTAGCCGTTTAGTCAAATATGTGTTCTTTATTTTTTATATAAACATAATAAGCTCTTATCGCTTGTTGGTACACAGTTTTTTTTCTTTTTGTAACATGATTCTAAATAAATTTCTATGTTTAAGTAACGTATTTTGTTAATAGCCAGGAAATTTTTATTTCAATAATTACTCTTAAGATTGTACTAAACTTTCTATATATAATATTTGTTATATTTATTAAAGCCTTATTGTTTTATATGTATTGTGAAATACATTTCAATTTATCATCATTAATACTTACAGAAAACCAAAAAAAAAAAAAAATGAGATGTATGAGGTTTAATTTTACTAACTGAAATAATTAAAATAAGTTGAGGTGTAATAATCTCATTGCAGAAAAGCAACTTCAGGTCAAGGTCATTATTGAAATTTTTTGATCAATTTTAAATGTCGTTTTTTAACTGTATATAATTATAAGAATGATTTGCCACTAGT
This sequence comes from Parnassius apollo, assembly GCA_907164705.1. NCBI lineage: Eukaryota > Metazoa > Arthropoda > Insecta > Lepidoptera > Papilionidae > Parnassius > Parnassius apollo. The sequence goes on from CAJQZP010001172.1 coordinate 1,101,287, forward strand.
GTAAGTTTTAGCTTTACACCAAAATATTATAGTTATCTTCATTTGCACACGTGTGCCCTAACTTGTTTTGTAACAATGTTATTTAAGGCTAAATTTTAATATTGTACATAGTTAACTTAATAGCTGTGATATCATGTCCCGTTAAAATATCATGCCCACTTTTTCTTTTAAAATTCTTCGAATGTTCTCGAAATTTCCTGACTAGTCTTAGGGGAAACAGTATAATTACTTATTTAAATGACTAACAACATCCTTACATTGTCAAAATGTATTTATTATATGTATTTATAATGTAATTAATATTATTTACTATATATAAATTAGACAAAATCATTTTTAGTTTCTAAAAGTTGAAACATTTGTTTACTTTCAGTGCAGATGGATGTGAAATAAATAATTAAAAATAAAGGTATTGTTTTAGTTATTCCTTTCTTATATGTTAAGATGAGTATCCGTTTTAAAATCACCAAGCCGCCCATGAGAGTTGTCAAAATTGCGACATATACTCGCATACATATCCATTACAGCCTATAAAAGTCCAATGCTGAACATATACCTCTCTCATAGATGGCCACATAAGGGGATTTTGCCATAGTTGGCACGCTTGGCAAGCGGGTCGAAAACCGCAGATTGTTATAATTTCAAGTTGTTTTCAGAAAGACGCTGCTTCCCATCTCCTGGCTCGGTTCTCCCTGTCGCCTCTTACGGCACCCACGGGACGATATGGAGTAGTGGATGTTCTTACACCGCCACTACACGGGACTATGTAATATATACATATATTACATAGTAAACAGTTGCGGCCATACAGAGTGAATAGGGATGTGCAATATGGCAAACACTGAAGTCATTTGGGTTGGGCGCTGGCTTGATACAGGCATTGGAGTCCCTTTATAGGGACTCTAGTGCTTGTGTTAGGATCAACGGGGTCTACTCGGACTGGTTTGACATCCATAAAGGTGTCAAACAGGGCTGTGTGGCTTCCCCGTGGCTGTTCAACCTATTTATGGACAGTTGTTTGCAAAATTTGAAAGTTGAAGAATGCGGATTAAGAATGGGTGAGTTAACCGTCAAATGACTTTTGTACGCCGATGATCAAGTTATCCTTGCGTCGTCGGCGGCCGAGTTGCAAATGATGGTTACATTAATGAACAGATCATTAAAAGAAAGGGGTATGAAAGTGAACGCAAGTAAGACGAAGGTTATGGTTTTTGAAAGAGAAGAAAGTAAAACGATTTGTGAAATATTTGTGAAATAATTGTGAATAGAAGGAAAGTTGATCGAGCAAGTAGATGAGTTTGTATATTTGGGCTGCGTATTCAGCAGGGATGGGAGATATGATAAGGATATAAAACAACGAGTGAATGCGGGAAATAGAGTAAATGGAGCCCTGCACTCTATTGTGAAGAGTCAAAATGTGTCGAAAAAGGCAAGTATGGCAATTCACAATGATGTGTTGGTCCCCACTTTAACGTATGGTAGTGAAAGTTGGGTGTGGCAGAAGAAGCGCGAGAGTAGAATAAACGCAGTAGAAATGCGGTCGTTAAGGAGTATGTTAGGGCTGAATCTTAATGACAGGGTAAGAAATTGTGTAATAAGAGAAGAGTGTGGTTTGCAAGATGATGTTGTGACCAGGATTAAGAAAGGAATGCTTCGGTGGTTTGGTCATGTGGAAAGAATGAATGAGGAAAGAGTGACAAAGAAAATTTATGTTGCAGAAGTGAATGGCAGAGTCGGAAAGGGACGTCCTAGGCGAAAATTTATCGACCAAATTGGCGATTTATTGAAAACGGGCCAAATTAGGAGTACCCTTAACCGACGAGCATGTATGCGGAGGTGTATGGATGTGAAGGAGGCGAGAGAGGTGTGTCAGGATCGTGCCAAATGGAAGTCAGTAGTCTCTGCCTACCCCTCTGGGTGACAGGCGTGAGTGTTTATGTTTATGTATGTAAACAGTTGCTATAGCAGTGGAGGATAAAAATGTAAGGTAGTGGAAATCGGTAAAAAGTCAATGTTTTCGAATTAATAAATATAGTTTTTGAGCTAGTTAAATATTTATTCAGAGTGACTTATCATGTCACTTTCTTCTCTTGTCTCGCTTACTTCATAATGTTCCATTTCCGCAGAGTATTGACAGGACTACGGGAACGCTTTCGCACATATCCACGGTCCCATCGGTGCCAGCACCCCATTACCAAAAGACCCCCTGAGTCCGGTGAGCGGGGGTAAAGAAACCAAAAAAACAGCACTCGGAAGCACCAGTCATCTAGACCCCAAAATCAGTTCTGGCTATGCTTCCGACGCCGACCATGTTTCCGCTGCGGAGGGTAAAGGGAGAGCGGCCCATCTTAATACAGACAGTCCTGTCCCCCATGCGAACCCACCAACATTGCATCTACCGTATAGCCTTTCCAGAGTCGCGGAGGTTAGCGCGAGTACCTCATCTAAATACCAATACTTTTCTTCCTCCCCCTCGGTTGCGGAGGCTTGGGTAAAAGACACTCCTCTCGCCGCAGTCCACAAACACACATCCGAAGTGGCCCGCCAAACCCACTCGGAGCGGACCCCTCAAGCCAGCTATGTGTGTACCACTTAGTTCACCGTAGATGAACAAGCCATACTACTAAGCCCTCTCGCCACGATAAGGCGGGAACACGTTCGGAGGGGGGAGCTATGGGAAACCTACACCTTACCCTTTCTAACACCTTCATGGATGCCAAACAAGTCTGTACTGTATGTATCAGACGTTGTCGGTCCCGATTATCTTGACACAAACATTAGATTCCCTATAAATAAATTTTAATTCTAATGAAGAGTATGGCCCTGATGATTGGAGCTTAAGTGCTCAGGCAATTGCTTTCATTAACCCATGCTCTAACAATAATAATGTCCTCCAGACCGGAATTCGGTCGGCGGCGGCCAGCCTCAACGGAGACTAGACATCGGCGTATGAGAGGATTATAGTGTCCAAGTGTATGCTTACTATATGATATAATACAAAAATGAAGGATTATTTTCATTTTTACAGTAAAAATTTCAGCAGAAGTCAGTGTCGTTAGACAGTGTTTTTTGTTTCTGCTAATATCAAAGCGAGGTTGCCACTGTGAGGACACTAGTCTAAGTACAATTAATAAAGACATGCCATATTAGGAACTTGGGGCCTTAAAATTCTGTAAAGTGGAGGAAATTTGTCACATCCTCATGAATATGTAAAGTGTTCACAGTTAAACGTAAGGATTTACCGTAACAGCCATGCTCGACAGTTGGATTGGAGATCACAGTATCAGACAACTCTAGCCTTTTACAGAGCTTCCAATCGCAGGACTGTGGATTTTTCATTGAATCATTCTAAGCAATATTATCGGAAGCCAAGGCACCTTTTCTGGCTTTTCCCCAATTTACGGTTTATCATATTACTGTTACGAGCTTAGGGTTCGTGACGATAAAAACTGCCGATTGAATTACCAAAATTGACACTTTAATTACTGATCACCTATTACAACTTAAAATACACAAATAATAAAACACAATTCGCAGTTATATCTCTTCGAAGTATTCGCTTGCATTGCACATTCAATACTGAACCGAGTCGCGGTCAATACCCGTCTCATATACGACCTTTTCTATTTTCTATTTTCTATTTCTATTTTACACTTTATTGTACTAAAGGTACAAATGGCGGACTTAATGCCATATGGCATTTCATACCAGCCAACCGGAAAGTTAGTGGGAGATGCGTGTACTGCAGTGGGCTAGAATGAAACCTAAAATTGATAAATTTCACATACACATACACCTTCACCCCCCTCCACACACACACACCACACACATACATACTCATAGCTCAAACTTAATTAAATATATATAAGGATCTAATAGATTAAATGTTATAGATTATTTATATATTTTTGTGTCAGATGAACCCAAATAATGTTCCTTTACCTTTGTTTTAAAAATCCATTTGTTGGGGGATTTTCTTATTGCTAGGGGAAGCGCATCCCAGAGTCTTACAGCTGTAACAGCGAAAGAGTTTGAGAGGAAACCAGTACGGTGAGAGGGAGTATAGAGCACGAGGTTGTTACGAGAGCGAAGATTGCAATCATGGGAAGAACCCAGGTATTGAAACTTACATTTAAAATACTCTGGGGCCTTTTCCACTAAAACATCTAGAATGTTTGAGTACATATCCGTCCCGACCGACTAGGTGTAGTTAGTTTTTATATAACCATTCTAAGTCATATTATCGGAATCTAAGGTACTTTTTCTGGCTTTTCCACAATTCGCGATTTATTACAAAACGACTGCAGCCGTGCACGACTAAAGAGGAATGCTCCACAGCCTGTAATTATACAGAATTTCGTTTCCCTCATAACGAAATCTTTTCAAGAAAATAAGTTCTACAACCTAAAAGTGATGTGGCGGTATTTTATTATAATTCCAGAAAGCGTGGAAACCCCGAGGTCATGTGAAGTCTGCTAGCCTGCGCTCAGGAGCGTGATTGACTCTTCTTTGCTCCAAAACCCGTTAAAGTAGAGAGAAGGATAGCCTCCAGATATATATAATATTGTATTTATTAAATTTAGTTTACAGCTACCTAAAGAAACCACAATCATGATATGTCCGCACTTTCCTCAACTAATATAAAGGTAACAGGTTTTCCTTTGAGGAGACTACGGAACATCGCAAGCTCGAATGTCGGTTACATACTCGTATTAGATTCTAAACTTCTATTTTTACATACCCGAAGTGTTCATCCATTCCATCCATTACAGATTATATTTTTTTGTAGAAAAAGGGTGACAAATGAGCATACAGTCCACCTGTTGTTAAGTGGCAGCTGGGCCCCAGAGACATCTACATTTATTTTCAATTAAGATTCAAAATGCAGAAACATTGTCAGCCCTGAGGATTGAGATGGAATGCCTCGTTTCCAGTTAAACGGATCTCCGGTCCTCTACACTCACCATAGGAAACATAGTAACATTAAGCTCCTATTTTACGCTGGTATTCTGTGGTAGAGTGGTCCTACCCCGACCCATTCGTGCTGCAACCACAATATAACTACAGCATGGTTCTACAAGTTAAAAAATACAGAAATGTCCTACAAATTGAATTGGGTAACAAACGAGCACACAGTCCACCTGATGATAAGTATGCTGTGGCCCATAGACATCTACATTTATCCTCAATTGAGAATAAAAATGCAGATGCGTTGTCACCCCTGAGAACTAAGATGGAATGTCCACTATGGAACGTAGGCCTCCCCCATAAATTGCTTCATAGGTGAAATTTTTCCAAAGTTGCCACGCTTGGATGGTTTATTATTATTTTGAGTTGTTTTCAGGAAGATGTTGCTGCCATGTACTGTTTCAGTTTCCCTCTGTCGCCTCTTACCACGGGATGATATGGGGAAGTGGATATTTTCACACCTCGACTACAGTACTATACTTGAAGTGTAAACCTATTTAATAAAAAAAAATCGTTTTTTTTAATTCTGTAAAAATATCAAAGTGAAACAAGGAGCTTTCAAAAATAAATTTTTGGAAAATCTCTTGGGAAACAGAAGTACTAAGCCGATTTCATGATGAAACTTTATCAAATTAAGTCTAACATAAAAATAAAAATACAAACAGCAAAAAATACAAACTTCAAATAGCTGTGGCCGTGGAAGGAAAAGGGGAGATGGTGCCGGGCAAGATGTTCTGCCCTTGGAGCGGCCAACACTGCATGTGTTAGTTTGGAGATGTTCTATATATACTGTTTATGATTCGGAATTTTGATACCGTGATTTAGGCTTAGGCGTGTTTTGCTTGCGGCGCGACGACAGCGCCGGCACATCACCCCCGTACTCAGACCGGAGGTCGATAGTGCAGCTGCAGTCTCGTTGTCGACGAATATGCAAGTGCCAGGAGATTGCCTTGTAGTATACAGTAAGTCGAAAAGAAGGCAAGTAATCTGCGAGAGTGCTGTGAAGCAGAAGCGAGCAGTAAGGCGCAGAGCCATGCCAAACACTGTATAGCGCAGAGAGTAGATTGAAGGAACAGGAAGTATTATTATTCCAGTGCTGCGATGAAGCTTGTGAAGCTAGATAGATAGGCTTGCAGGATATGAAGACTGCTGACGATATCTGCTCGGGAGCGAATGGGTGGGGTGTTCTATGACGATGATGAAGCTTGAAGTTTCCGAAGGTTGTTGGTTGCGTGTTCAGATCATATTGGGTGGTCACAACTGTGGCCGTGGAAGGCAAAGGGGAGATCTCCCGCCGGGCAAGGTGTTCTGCTCGGGGAGCGGCCAACACTCCGTGTGATAGTTCGGAGATGTTCTATATATACTGTTTATGATTCGGAATTTTGATAGCGTGATTTAGGCTTCGGTGTGTTTCGCCTGCGGCGCCAGCGCCGCCACATATGAAATGAAATGAAACACATACACAATGAAAACAGTTTATTTTTTCAATAAACTAGTTGAATAAACAATTTTTCAGCCAAGTATTTTTTTTGTAATGGGATTAAGTAATGGAATACTACATTTTTATAATTTTTATTCTATACAAACAATAAATGTAGGAACTGCGTCTAGTAGAGCCGCGGGTTTGAATTCTGGACGAAACATGTGTCTATACGGTACGGTATGAACATAGGTCTATACGGGAAATAATTGTTACAAATCTGAATTATTTGGCTTCCTCAAATTAAAATATGATAATCTGAATTTCATGAAAGTTTCAAATTCATCAAATTAAAATCGTGGTAATAAGAGAAATTTCCAGATTTAAACAATTTCTACTAATTTAAAATATGTATAGTATCTCTATTCTCTTCGCATCTTATTGCAGTGGTTGCGAATATTCTTAAATTTTTCCTTTTTTAACCGTACGGCATACTCTTGTACCTGGCCATTGCTAAAGATTTTTTAGGATCTTGTGTCTGAAGGGTAAAACGGAGTCTAATCAACGTGACTCTGTTGTCTATCTATCGTTCCATCTGTTCTTTGGTCTTATTATTTAAATGGAATGAGTTATAGGCCTAAAATTTTGATGTTTTGTAAAGAACTTTGACACGAAACCAAATATTAACCTTAACCAAATAGTAAATTAAATGTTAAATTAAATTATTTTAAGGGACGAGCAGAAACTTAATATTTATTATTAAAAGCGAGAAGGCTATGAGCTTTCCTTTGTAAATTACACTTATTTCCAAAGTAAATTTGGTATAATATTCTCAATAAATAATAGAGGAAACGCTGCAAGCATTTTACTTAAATGAACAGATTGTAAAATTATGAATTTGAATTGTTGTGATTCAAATTCCTTCTTTTACCGACCTTTTTATTAAAGACCTTTTACCGCGACAAAATACGGAATACTAACGGGAATATTTGAATTAATGTGGGCCAAACCGTGGGTTGGAAAGTTGGGTTCTTTTTTAAAGAATAAGGGTAAGAAACGAGCACACAGTCCACCTGATGGTGAGTGGATGATGTGGCCCATAGACATCTACATTTATCTTCAATTAAGAATAAAATGCAGATGCGTTGTCAATCCTGAGTACTGAGATAGAATAAATACTTCGTTTTCAGTAAAAGCGTCTCCAGTTCTCTACACTCATCATATAAAACACAGCAGCATTACGCTGCTATTTTACGCTGGTATTCTGTGAGAGCGTGGTCCTCACGTTCAAGTCGACCTATTCGTGCTGCAACCACAATATAACTCCAGCATAGTTCTAATACGTAAAAAATATAGAATTGTTCTTTATATGGTATTGGGTAATAAACGAGCAAACAGTCCAACTGACGGTAAGTGGATGCTTCTCCTGCTAGCTAGCTGCTATTTTACGCTGATATTCTGTGAGAGCGTGGTCCTTACCCGGTCAAGCCGACTCATTCGTGCTACTATTATAATGTAGCTACAGCATGGCTCTATCACGTATATATGTAAATATCCAGTAAATATATTCGTTGGCAGTGCAGACACAGGTTTATACGTATACATTCACTAACAACAACACAAAAACAAGCTAGTTATACCAGTTACTATACTGCCGAGGAGGAGCATACTGACTAGGAGCCAGTTATTCCTTCATGGCACAATGTATATGCTTTTCAACAATCAATATTCTCAGAAAATATGCATGACTTTTAAGTAAACGGAAATTGTTTAATAAGGAATATTATACTACTGAAGAGTACGTGATGAGGTAATCGCTGCCGTGCTGTTTCTAAATGATTTCATTCTTAATTGTTTAAAATATTATATCTTATCTTAATATATATAAATTACGTGTCACGTTGTTTTTCCGCGATGGACTCCTAAACTACTTAACCGATTTAAATCAAATTTGTAAACACAATATGTAGTTTGGTCCAACTTGAGAGATAAGATAGTTTTTAGCCCATGAGTGACCCACAAATTTTTTTTCGCGAAATTAAGGATTTTATCTAGGACAAAGGGTCGTCGAAAAGGGCAGAACAACGTCTGACTGGCAAGCTAGTTTTTTTTATAAATATTTAAATAAAAATAATTAATAAGTGTATAGGCTCTACCGTCAACTTTAAATAAATATTTAAAAAAGTCCCGCCTGGTTTCTTGCTAATTCATCCCAGAGGTTTTTTCTGAACCATTGGTGTTGAAAATGACTTTCTATAATTATTCTTGTAATCCATTTTGAATAAAAATTCTCCTATTCTATTCTATGTTTGCATGTTCATTGTGAGCCTAGAGCTGTCAGAACTTTAAATCAAGCGTTGTCTAGCTCAATGAGTGGAGCACAGATATATATTTTTATATCTTTCTCTCTCTTCAATAGTAGTAACATTTTATTCTCAGCCCGTCAAGGGCTGTCAGATGTCAGTTTTGCTAAGGGATCTATCTCAAACATTAAACTTATTTGGAATTTGAAATGTCTGTAGCTATTAAATTATATTAATATTGTATTCAGATAATTTATTATATAGCTTTGGAACCTCTAAATGTGATCGAGTTTAAAGCCCGAAACGTTAAACAGCATGAATTAACCGTGCTTGGCGTGCGTGCAAGGCGTGGTGTGACGTGTGTTTCAGAAACTAAATTTTATACTTGATATTAGTTTTAAGTTGAAAAACATTGTTTGATTTCCTCCATAAAACACTTGTAAGTGATGAGAGCAATGTGGACTGTATTTATATGTATTTTGATCTCGGAGAAAGAAGAAACTGAACTAACTATTGCTACTAATATTCGCGGGAGACGTGTTGAAGCGGGTGAAGTATGCGGGGTGGTGGGCGGTCGCTCCCTCGCCGTCAGTAACAACACTATTTGATGAAGCACCCGAAGGCTGCTAAACCAGAAAGTGCTCATAAAAATCTTTCGGAATAGAGTAGGTTTTATTTTTCGTGTTCTTTTAAATCTCTAACTTAATTAGAAATAACTGTAGCAGTAATCCTTGTTTTTAATTATTTTTATATTCTACGGTTTTTATCGCGTATATTAACTTTTTATATACCCGAAGTTTCGAGCACTTTACAGCACCCATGGTCACGGGGGGACTGAGATGTTCAACGTACAGCTGTCATAGTTAACCGCGGTTACCATAGATTGAAATTATTAATTTTAGTTTCGATCTACGCAGTATGAAATAAAAGTATCTTGAAGTCTTGCAGTTGTATGCTTGGGTTGGGATTTAATTTTCTTAATTATAGGATCCCAAGCAGATGGTAGCACACAGCCAATCTTCTCTATTGAAATTAGGATGTTTTTTGATTTTAATAGCCTAGCGAATCATCATCGGGAGGAATAAGTGTTATTTAGCGAGGATTTGTGGTCTATCGAATCTGATGTAGTGACGGGGGTGATCCTGTACGTTTTCACAGACTGCACGCGCTGCACGCTGCACGACTGACTTAACGCGGGTTTTAATCGATCTTTTAGATTGTCCGGTGTAATAGAGACTACATTTACAATCAAGCTTGTACACTCCTTCGACTCTTCGGCGACTTGACGTGTTGGAGCTCGGCAGCCAGGTGTTTATTTTCACAGATCTCTCTTGCTGTCTGAAACAAAGATGTACCGACGGTAGCTTACTGTGAGGGATGTTGGTGAGAATCACCGTTTAAATATCTATCTGTATTGGTCTTTTTTCTATACACAGTGTGGCTAAAGGATATATATCAGGATTTCGCATTACTAACACATCTAGAAAAGCTAAAGAATTGTTTGCCTCTAACTTCATTGTGAACTGAATTTTAGAATGTATGCAGTTAAGATGTTCTACAAATTCAGTTACTTTATCTAAAGGTAGAATTGTGAGAGTGTCGTCTACGTACCGCTTGTAGAATCTTGGATTTACGGGACAGGTAAGCAGAGCTTTCTCCTCAAAGTCTTCCATGAATATATTGGCGACAATGGGAAATTCAGGTGAGCCAATCGCTACACCTCTCTCTCTCTCTCTCATCTACTTGCTTGTAGAACTCCTTCTTCCACAGTAGGTACCAGATGTGAGGTAGTGTCTGAGTAATACTGCATATTCTACGGGCATGTTGTTTTCTTCCAGCCTTCCAGTTACAGTTCAGATACAGTCTTCAACAAGTAAGCATGTATCAATGACTGCACATCAAAACTGACCATAGTTTCATTGTCTGCCAGATGAAGGTCATTAATCTCACGGTCAAAATGGTAGAAATCCTTTATGTGTGCTCTTGTATGTCCCGTGAGCGGTGTGAGTACTTTCGCTAAGTGTTGAGCCAATCTGCAAGTTGGTGAATCGTTTTGGCTCACTATGGGACGTAGTGGAGCATTGGGCTTATATATTTTTGCGAACCCAAACTTTGGTAATTTGGCGCATGTGAGTATTATCGATTTTCATCCAGGTTTAGTTTTTTGGAGTGTTTGTTTATGAGTTCAGTAGTTGTTTTAAGTGTGCTATTGGTTGGGTCGTTTTTAACCTTTTTATAAGTGCTTACATCCGACAAAAGTTCTTGTATTTTAGAATTATATTCTGAAGTATCCATAACTACCGCAGTATTTTCCTTATCTTCGAGGAGAATCGTGAGTTCTGGTTTATTGCGTAGGTTGTTTAACGCTATAAATTCATCTTTGGGAAGTTTCGGTTTAGAAACTGAACTTCGACTTAACATAGACGAAATGTCTTAACGTATCGGCTCCAAATCTTCTTTACGCATATTGTTTTTAATTAAACAGTCCTCAACATTACAGATAATTTCTTCGTACGGTAATCTGCGAGGTGTTATTGCAAAGTTTAGGCCTTTGGATAATACCTAAATTGTTGCATCGTCCATCGCGTTTATTTAACTTTTCCATGCAAACATTATGATCAAACGTTGTTAAAACTTTCTTTAATTCACTGGATGATGTGTCTATGGATTTGTTTTTGTTATGTAGATCGGAGCGTTTTTGTTGGATTTCCGTCCATAACAACTTTTTTCTCGCCTGATTTAAGATCTTAGCACTTCCTCGAATTTCCTCTTTGGTTGATATTTTGACACATGTAGGAATGAGATTATGGTCTCGGCATCCCTTCAATAAATTTAAGGCCTTTAGAGTGCTTGGTCTTTAGAAATTATTTAATCGTCATATTTTTTTGTAATTACCAGTCCGTACTAGTTTACATAGTGATTTCTTCACATTTAAATAATACTAGTCTTTACTGATTTTATTGCGTATATTAACTTACTTCTAGTTTGGTGGATACAGTTCCGAGTGGAGTATTCATAATTAACATTTTTTGTAAAATGTTCCTCTTACATACAAGTAAGAGGAAAAATTTACAAAAAAATATTCTGGACTTGGATCTGTATTTTACAAAGCTTTGATCATCGTTTAAAATTTAGTATTGTGGCATATTGTTTGTTATAAATGTCAATGCATTAAATATTTTAACTTTAACAATTTTGCATTAACTTTTTAGTCTACAAACAATATGTAATGAATCTTTGTTATTATTTGTTATATGTACATAGTGTAATTTAAAACGAACGCTTAGATTGGATCGTAACTGAAACACCCACAAAAATTTCCGGGTCATGCCAATAAAAACCTTTATTTGAAAGTTACGACTATAGCACATAAAAATCAGTCGCCTTAACTCCTCGCTGATACATGAATTGGAATAAACATTAGAACAACGTCAAAAATATTACCGAATTTAATCCCTGTTTACAACTTCGGTATAGTAATATATTTTACATGTTAAGAAATAAAAAAAATATATATATCGAAGACATGTGAGGTATGTAACATGTCTTCGGACAGGCGAAGGCTTTTTGGACATTTTGTTGCCATAAAACTCTCTCAAGAATGAGAGTAGGCCTGTGCCCAGCAGTTAAACTTATAGAAGTTAACAGACAACAAAAAGATTTAAGCAGGCATTTACTGTAATATGCGGCATGACATATTATATGTAAATAATCGCACTGCATAGCGGACCCTCTGCCAATGCCATCAATATTTTTATCGCAATTCATGACTGGCTATATATTACTAAAGAGGTCTCTGAATATTTGTGTGAGACGCTTGCGTCGTTGGTGGTGCAGGGCATCATTGAGACAGTTTCGAAACGAACTGAACTGGCATGGCATAATATACCAAAAGTCTGAAGACCAAAAATCAAAAAAAATAAAAATAAAAAAAAAGCAAATACGGCGTTTAATGTCAAGTAAATTATGTGCTTTGCTACGGTGTAAATGATATACTAGCGCTTTAACATCATTTACACCGTTTTAAAAATAAATGAATAACTAGTCAGCCGCTTGACTATTCATTTGTTGTATCCACCAAACTAGAAGTAAGTTAATATACGCAATAAAATCAGTAAAGACTAGTATTATTTAAATGTGAAGAAATCACTATGTAAACTAGTACGGACTGGTAATTACAAAAAAATATGCCGATTAAATAATCTAAAGACTAAGCACTCTAAAGGCCTTAAATTTATTGAAGGGATGCCGAGACCATAATCTCATTCCTACATGTGTCAAAATATCAACCAAAGAGGACATTCGCGGAAGTGCTAAGATCTTAAATCAGGCGAGAAAAAAGTTGTTATGGACGGAAATCCAACAAAAACGCTCCGATCTACATAACAAAAACAAATCCATAGACACATCATCCAGTGAATTAAAGAAAGTTTTAACAACGTTTGATCATAATGTTTGCATGGAAAAGTTAAATAAACACGATGGATGATGCAACAATGCATACATGCACGTCAATCATAGTCGCAGTATGAAAAATAAAATGAATAGTCAATCGGCTGACTAGTTATTCATTTATTTTTAAAACGGTGTAAATGATGTTAAAGCGCTAGTATATCATTTACACCGTAGCAAAGCACATAATTTACTTGACATTAAACGCCGTATTTGTTTTTTTTTTGCTATTCTAATTATATTTACTTTTGCAATTGACCTGTGCGTGAAGTCTAAGATTTAATACCATTCCTCACCTAGCATTACACGTGATATCCATAAATAATAATTAAATAAAACCAAACAAGTTCGAGCCGAATGTGTGTTATAGACCTGAAATTTTTATATTTTGTAAAGAATTTTGACACAAAACCGAATATTAACTTTATTAGAATATTAAGCTTAATATTAAATTAAGTTATTTTAAGGGACGATCAGAAACTTAATATTAATTATTAAAAGCGAGGAGGCTCTGAGCTTTCCTTTGTAATTTACACTTATTTCCAAAATTTATTTAAGATATTATTCTCAATAAATAATAGAGGAAACACCGCAAGCATTTTACTTAAATTAACAGATTGTAACGTTGTAAATTTGAATTGTTTCGAGCCATTAGTTTTTCGTTGATTCACTGGCTGTGATTCAATTTCCTTCTTTTACCGACCTTTTTATCAAAGACATCTTACCGCGAGAAAATACTTTACTACTCACGCACACTAAAAAATTGATTTAATGTGGGTCAAACTATGGTTTGAAAATTAGGTTCTTATTTTTATAGAATAAAGGTGACAAACGAGCATACAGTCTACCTGATGGTAAGTGGATGCTGTGGCACATAGATATTTACATTTGTCTTCAATTAAGAATCGAAATGCAGAAGCGTTGTCAGCCCCGAGGACTGAGATAGAATACCTCGTTTCCAGTAAAAAATATCCCGATCGAGCCGCCTCATTCGTGCTCCTACCATAATGTAGATGCAGCGTGGCTCTATCACGTAAGTAAAATGCAAAAATCTAGTAAATATATCCGTTGGCTGGGCAGGCACAGATTTATACATATACATTCAGTAAGTTTGTTCTCCAAAACAATGGAGTCTATTGTAAACTGCCAGCTCATGAGGTATCTTGAGGATCACCAGCTGATTAGTGATAGCCAATACGGTTTTCGTCATGGTCGTCGGTTTCAGCTGGTGATCTTCTTGTCTACCTGACTCATAGATTGGCGGCGGCTGTAGAGTCCAAATGGAAGCCATTGGCCGTTATCTTGGCGAAGACCTTCGATCGGGTTTGACACAAAGCGCTTCTTTCGAAGCTCCTTTCTATGCTATATATGCTAGATATGGGTTTCCCGAGAAATTGTGCAATTGGATCATCAGCTTTCTTGCACATCGGAGCATCAAGGTCGTTGTAGACGGTGCTAGCTCCGATTACAAGCCTATTAACCCCTCAATCTCCTTAAAATTCTCATGCAGTCGCATGCGCCCGACAAATCCCGAGCGGTCGCATGCGATCGCACCCACCTGCAGCACTTAAAACCATTAAAACTTATATTTGGAGACTACTTTTGTATGAAGAAGTTTGGCATTATAAAATCTATACAAAATTCTCTATATAAAAGTCAGGTTTTGGTTCATTACAAAAACAAAACAAACCAAGCGAATATCGGCAGCGTGAAAATTACAAATATTTCAATATATATTACTCGAAATTATTTAAGGAAAAAGATAAATTATATTATATACACACAAAAACTTTCATTACAATTTTATAATAAAACACTATACGAAAACACTAATAAAACACTATAAAAATCCAAAAATCAACAGAATAACATTCACGCGAACATTTTCGCATTTACGAAATGAACGTAGATTATAAATAAATATCCATAGCATAATTATCTTTTATTGCACTATAGGAATGAAAATTTCATATTGATTTTATAATGCCAAACTTCTTCATAGAAAAGTAGTCTCTAAATATAAGTTTTAATGGTTTAAAGTGCTGAGGGTGTGCGCGGTCGAATTCGACTACTTGAATTTTGATGGAATAGCGCCGCGGTCGAATTCGACCGCTTAGGGGTTGAAGAGTTAAAGCTGGTGTTCCACAAGGCTGCGTGCTACCACCAATGCTGTTTCTTCTACACATCAATGATATGTTGCAAACCGGTAACATTCATTGCTATTCAGATTATAGCACTGGTGATGCTATGTACACCGGCCGTGCCAATACTTTTCGGGAAATCTTCTCCGAGTACCGGGACCCACTTGTGTTTGAATCCTGGTCTAGCTGACTCATTGATGGGTGGAGCCAGTAGAGTCCAAGAAGGAGGCCTTCGCGTGGGTTTGGCACAAAGCGCTTCTTTCGAAGCGCCCTTCTTATGGGCTTCCCGAGAAATTGTGCAATTTGTTCACCAGCTTTCTTGCAGATAGGAGCATCAAAGTCGTTATAGACAGTGCGTGCTCTAATTACAAGCCTTTTAATGCTGGCGTTCCACAAGGCTGCGTGCTCTCACCAACGCTGTTTCTTCTGCATATCAATGACATGTCACGCCGAGCCAATATTTCTTCGGAAAACGTTTCGAACAAAGTATTGGATTGGGGGCGACTAAATCTAGTCCAATTTAACCCTCAGAAGACACAAGTTTGTGCATTAACCGCTAAAATGAACCCCTTTGTTGTATCTCCTCAGTTTCAAGGCACTCTCCTTGTTGCCTCAGTCAGTATCGGATTCCTCAGCGTCGACATATCGAGTGACATGCAGTTTCGTGGTCACTTGGAAGAGAGGGTCAAATTGACCTCTCAAAAGCCTAAAAAGCCTTCTGCAACTTTACAAGGCGCAGTTTCGGCCGCACATGTATAACTGTTCCCATCTCTGGGCTGGGGCTCCCCAGTGCCAGCTCCTTCCACTTGATCGCTTCCAGCGTAAAGCGGCTCGAAACGTCGACGACCGCGTGCTTTTCGACCGGCTCAATCCACTGGCACTGCGAAAAGATGTTGAATCTCTTTGCGTAAAATACGCATATATATACAATATTGCATTTATCACGGTGAGTACTCTGAGGAATTGTTCGCATTAATCCCAGCCGTCAAATTTTATGAACGCACTACGTGGCAAACCTCCCGATACCATCCTCACCATCTGGATGCTTGGCGGTCCACCACTGTACGTTTCACTAGGAGTTTTCTTCTGCGTACGACCTCTCAATGGAAGAGTTTAACACCGGCGATATTTTCGGACCGATACGACCTGGGAACCTTCAAGAAAAGAGCATACTTATTTCTATAGGGCCGGCAATGCACCTGCAATTCCTCAGGTGTTGCGGATGTTCATGGGCCGCGGTAGTCATTTAACATCAAATGAACCATCTGCTAGTTTGCCACCTCTTCTATAAAAATATAGGCTAATACATTCTGTAAATACTAGGAACAAGCTAGTTATACCAGTTACTAGAACTGCAAGGAGTCAGTTATTTCTTCATGGCACATTGTATACGCTTTTAGAACAGTCTCGGAAAATATGCAGGACTTTTTATTAAACAGAAATTGTTTAATAAGGGTTATTATACTACTCAAGAGTACGTGATGAGGTTATCGTTGCCATGCTGTTTCTAAATGATTTCATACTTAATTATTTAAAATATTATATTTTATATAAATAATTAAATAAAATATTTAATAGGTCTATAGGCTCTAACGTTAACTTTAAATAAATACTTAAAAAAGTCCTGCTGGGTTTCTTGCTGATTCATCCCAGGGTTTTTTTCTGAAGCAGTGGTGTTGAAAATGACAATTAATAAGTATTCTTGTAATCAATATTGAATAAAAATTCTCGTATTCTATTCTATTCTATGTTTGCCTATTCATTGTGAGCCCAGAGCAGTCAGAACTTTAAATTAAGCGATGCCTAACTCAATGAGTGGAGCACATATATATATTTTTATATCTTTCTCTCTCTCTTCAATAGTAGTAACATTTTATTCTCAGCCCGTCGGGGGCTGTCAGATGTCAGTTTTATACCGTTTTGCTAAGGGATCTATCTCAAAAATTAAACTTATTTGGAATTTGAAATGTCTGTATCTATTAAATTATATTAATATTGTATTCAGGTAATTTATTATATAGCTTTGGCAACTCTAAATGTGATCGAGTTTAAAGCCCGAAACGTTAAACAGCATGAATTAACCACTGTACTTACTAAATTTGGCGTGGTGTGACGTGTGCGTCTGTCAGAAACTAAATTTTCTACGTGATATTAGTTTTAAGTTGAAAAACAATATTTGTTGTCCCCTGTAAAACAATATTTGATGAAGAAGCCGAAGGCTACACCGGAAAGTGCTCATAAAAATATTTCAAAATAAAGCAGGTTTTATTTTTAATATTCCTTTATATCTCAAACGTTATTAGAAATAACTGTAGGTAGGTAACTGAGGTAATCTTTGTTTTCAATTATTTTCATATTTTTTGTAATACTTTGTTCTATTCTTTTAAATCTTTTATTTAATATTATTTTTAGAAACACACTCCTAGTTTAGTTGGTACTACAGTTCTGAGTGGAATATTCATGATTAATATTTTTTTTTTTTTGTAAAATTTTCCTCCTACTCGTATTGTTCTGTACCTGTTTGTATTTTACAAGGCTTTGGACATGGTTTAAAATTTAGTGTTGTGATGTATTGTTGTGTTATATACGTCAATGCATTAAAGTTTTTGCGGTTCTGTAGTATCCGAAACGGTTGATCAGCGTACCTATCCCTTTTGTTTTCAAACTTAAACATCTGCCTATACTGAAGAAGATTAGTTTCATAATTCAAAATTTATCCTAAGAAGGCTGACATTAATCATTTTGCATTGATTTTTTATTGTACAAACAATATTTAATGAATTATTTGTTATATGTGCACAGTGTAGTTGAAAACGAACGTTTAGATTGGATCGTAGCTGAAACACCTAAAAAAAATTCCGGGTCATGCAAATAAAAACCTTTATTTGAAAGTTACGATTATAGCACACAAATTTTAGTCGCCTTCAGCTCGCTGATAAATGAATTAGAATAAACATTGCAACTACGTCAAAAATATTATCGAACTAAAACACCTGTTTATAATTTTAGTAAAGTTATATACTTTTTAAGTTTAGAATTAAAGCAAAAATATATCGAAGATATGTGAGGTTGAACACATCGGGGCAACGCGGCGGACATTTTCTTGCCCTAAAACTCTCTCAAGAATGGAGGAGGCCTGTGCCCAGCAGTTAAACTTATATAAGTTATATCTTTAACTTTTACTTTAATAGTACAACATTATTTAATCGGTTTTAAACAGGCATTGTTCTGTAATATGTGGCATGACATATTTTATTTAAATAATCACGCTGCATAGCGGACCCTCCTGCAATGCCATCAATCTTTTTATCGTATATCAGGACTACATATTACACTACATACACTACATATTAGTAAAGAGGTCTCTCAACATTTGTTTGAGACGCTTGCGTTGTTGGTGGTACAGGGCATAATTGAGACAGTTCCGAAGCGAATTGAACTGGAATGGCATAACATGCCAAAAATCCGAGAACGATCATGCACGCATGTCAATCATAGTCGCAGTATGAAAAATTTATTATTTATTAATTTAATTTTAAAACAGTGTAAATGATGGTATAGCTGTAGGACATCATTTACACCGTAGCATAGCACGTAATTTACTTGACATTAAACGTCGTGGTTATTTTTTTACTATTCAAATTATATTTAATTTTGTAATTGACCTGTGCGTGTAGTCTAGATTTAATACCATCCCTCAGCTAGTTTTACACGTGACATCAAACCCATAATAATTGAATAAAACCGGCCAAGTGTGAGCCGAGTGTCGCTCTATTAGAGTTCTGTACATATTAAGACCAATCAATAATGGTCATTATATGTACAAAACTCTACCTAATTTATTAAAAAAAACTATTATAAGTAGGTTAAATATCTAGTTTAGATATTTAACCCACCTATTCACATAACTTTTTAAATGTAAATTTGATTAGGTAATTGATCTAAAATATACATATTTGTCTTTATTTTAACGCCACCTACTTATAATGTTTGAAATAAAAAAAGTTTGCATCTCTAGTCACAACTACTGATCTGTGTGATGTGATGCTGTATAGTCTTGCTAATTACACGAATAATTCTTCCATATTTCCTGTCGTTCTTCGTAGATTTATTAACGGGACGAGTATCCTTTTTTAAGAGATTGTCAGTTTTTCCAAAATTAATTCATAATGAACAAAATCAAAAACAATAAGCATTATTAACTTTTTCAGGCGAGCTTCGAATGTAAGAAGCCTCTCATAAACAATAATAGGTACGTTGTTACAATAAGGATTTCATCTAACAGAGTCGTACACAACCCAAGCTTACTATTATATATATCTATATTATTTATTCTCTTCATAATATGAAATTAGACTTCTTTTTACTGAAAGTAATAATTTGTCTTTCATCTATTATTGGGTTATCAATATATAGTATTAAGAAAAAAAATTACATCGACTTATGATTTATTTTTATGGAATAATGGTGACAAACGAGCACGCATTTCTCCTTAAGTGGATTAAATCGAATTACACCAATTTGTTACTAGCATTATTATTTTGAGGGTTCTTTTATAGAAAAGGGGGCAAACGAGCATACGGTTCACCTGATGTTAAGTGACTACCGCCGCCCATGAACAACCTCAACACAATGGGAATTGCAGGTGCGTTTCCCGCCCTTTAGAAAGGAGTAATCTCTTTTCTTGAAGGTCCCGAGGTCGTATCGGTCCAGAAAAATGGTATCCCATCAAAAAAATGAATGTGAAATGAGAGCCAAGTTCAATATTATGATATATGCCCTGGTTGTTGACTTCAACGACAAAAGGAGTGAGATCCAAATGGGTGCCAAGTTCAATGGTCAGCCCTGAAATTTATTTATAACAACATAAAATATCGTTTCTTCTTATAACTTTAGGATAATATATTGTGGTATAAGGTCTGACATGGCTAGTTCTCATATACGAGTTATCATGTTCGATGGCTAGTTTTTACCAGCAAGCCAAATTTTCGGAATAATAAAATAAGAACCGACAAGTAACAGGTTTAGAACTTGCGAAAGCTTTAATATAAATTGCTTATGAAAACTTGGCTCGACACGCTACCGCGTGTCTAGAAACTATTCCCCAGAGAGGTCGTACGCGGAAAAAAACTTCTAGTGAAACGTACAGTGGAGGGCCGCCAAGCATCCAGATGGTGTGGTATCGGGAGTTTTGCCGCATAGTGCGTACATGAAATTTGGCGGCTGGGATTATTCGAAACAATTCCTCAGAGCACTCCCCGTGGTATGTGCGAAAGAAAATGCAAAGAGATGCAATATCTCTTCGTAGCGCCACTGAATCGAGCCGACCGGATAGCACTTGGTCGTCGATGATTCGAGTCACTCTGCGCTCGATGCGGTCAAGTGGAAGGAGCTGGCACTGGGGAGCCCCAGCCCAGAGTAAAGAACAGTATTTCATGTGCGGCTGAACCTGGGTCTTGTAAAATTGCAGGCGGTGTGCCGACATGAAATACTGTCCCGCTCTGCTGAGCATGTCAAGCTGTTTAGAGGCAAATTTGGCCTTGTCTTTAAAGTGACCACGAAACTGCACGTCATTCGATATGTCGACGCCGAGGATTCTGACTGGCTAGAGGCAACAAGGGGAGTGACTTGAAACTGAGGAGATACGACAAAAGGGTTCTTTTTTAGCGGTTAACGCGCAAACTTGTGTCTTCTGAGGGTTAAACTGGACTAGATTTAGTCGCCCCCAATCCGATAGTTTGTTCAGCAAAGACTCGACTTCAGACACAAGTTTGTCTCGGTACTCGGAGACGTTTTCGCGAGAAATATTGGCCCGGCCGGTATACAGAGTATCTCACCATTGCAGTCACCTCATAGCAATGAATGCTACCGGTTTGCAACATATCATTGATATGCAGAAGAAACAGCGGTGGTGATAGCACGCAGCCTTGTGGAAGACCAGCGTTAATTGGCGTGTAATCGAAGCATGCACTGTCTACTACAACCTTAATGCACCGATCAGCAAGAAAATTGCAAATTCAACTGCACAATTTCTCGGGAAGCTCATAGAAAAGTAGCTTCTTATAAAGCTCTTTGTGCCAAACCCCATCGAAGACCTTATCTATGTCCAAACTAACGGCCAACGCATCCCCTTTAGAATCTATTGCCTCCGCCCATTTATGAGTTAGGTAACCCAGAACATCACCAGCTGAGCGACCGCAACGGAAACCGTACTGGTGGTTACTAAGCAGCTGATGATCCTCAAGATACCGCATGAGCTGGCTATTAATATTGAATTCCATTATTTTTTAGGGATCAGGTGCACTAAGGCTGTCTTCTATAACTTCGGGTCTATGCCTAGGGAGTAGGAGTACCGGAAAAGACGCGTTAAAACCGGTGCCAACTCCAGAGCACACGTCTTCAGCACAATAGGGGGGACGCCATCAGGCCCACTTGACTTTTTGACATTTAGGGAGAACAGTGCTCTGCCCACCGAGATTTGGATAAACAGCACATCCTGCATTGATCACTCACACCGCGGGATGGTCGGCGGTGTATTCCCTCCGTTATCAAGAGTCGAGATGAAGATCGCCTTTGTCCTTTGCGGGAAGATGGGCCAGTGAGTCGTCCGCCCTGTGCAGAAATGGGAGAGATGGCTGACGGAAGTTCCGTCAAGAGAATGTATGTGTTACGAAGGAAGACGAACTAGTTTCTCGTCAATTCTGTCGATGTGGTCTGACTTAGCCTTGATTTGACAATGACCTTGACAGACAATGGTACGAGGAGCCATCGACGGAGACCTGATATCCATTCAGATGAGAAGTCAATAGAAGGTCCAACAGGGAAGGTACATGATCTTCCACACCTGGGATGCGCGTAGTCGAGGTAACCAGTTATATCAGATAATATGCCAAAGCATAGTCATAAAAATCAAAATCTCCTCGCATGATCGGTTAAACGGGAACCAAGCCATTCAGCGTGGTAGGCGTTAAAATCATCAAGCATCCATCTGCAGCCATCTGGATGTGATCGATCAGTCGGTCTGTGTCGGCATCACCGCTATGGTACCCATAGACGCGGGGATGGTCATTGCTTTCTACGCGCAGCCATAAAATGGACAGGTCCGTACCTTCAAGACTGCTGAGGTGTCGAAAACAGAAGTCCTCTCTGACGTACACGCAAACTCCAACCCGGGGCACAAAAGAGTGTTTTAATTTGTACCCCGGGTAGGAGAAATACAAAGTATCTGCCGGAGAGGACACCTGAGTCTCACTTAGAAAGAGCAAAGCCGGCTTCGCCGTTTCCAGAGGGTAGTGGACGGCGTTAAGGTTTAAATGAATTCCTCTGAATTCTGCAATAATTTCACGGATAGCGTGGCAGGGGGCGCCTTTGACTTATTGCTCCGTTTACCCTGAGCAGGTTTAATTTCGAGCGGAATTTCGCCCCCTCTCCCCAGAATTTGTGGTATAGCCTGAGCACACACGCTAAGGAAGAGTAGCGTAGCTCAGGCGTGAATGCTCAGCGAGGGATTCTTCTTCACCGGGGGTTCTGAAGTAGTGTTAAATTTAACTCCGTTACCATGTAAGGGGTGCCAGGTAAGGGAGGGGGGTGAATTGGGCCTCTAGCCATCTGCACTCACCAGATGAAATGCACTTCTTCACACAACTTCTACTTCACGCTGGTCTTCTGTGAGGTCGTATATGACCCGTAAAAATATCAAGACCACTTTTTATTTTAAAATTCTTTATTTGTTCTTTTAATTTCTTGACTAGTTTTAGGGTAAACTGTGTAATAACTTTTTTAAATGATTAACAACATTCTAACATTGTCACGATGTATTTACTACATGTATTTACGAGTATAACGTAATTTATATTATTTACTATAAGTATATAATTATTTAGACAAAATCGTTTTTGGCTTCTAATAGTTGAGACATTTGTTAATTTTCAATGCAGATGTGAAATAAATAATAAAAAATAAAGGTCTGGTTTTAATTATTCCCTTGTTATATGTTATGGAGGGTATCCGTTTTATAATCACCAATCCGCCCATAAGAGTGGTCAAAACTGAGATATATTTCAAGGACATATACTCGTATACATATTCATTACAGCGTGTAAAAGTCCATTGCTGAACATAGACCTTATAGATTGCCTCATAGAGGGATTTCACCATAGTTGCCACGCTTGGCAAGCGGGTTAGCAACCGCAGTTTGCTATAATTAGGATCACGCGTGGGGTTTCTTTATATCATCTGAGTTCTTTGGATTATGACCCTGTTGAGTTTTTTTATAAGATAGGGTGATAAACCAGCACACAGTCCACCTAATGGTAAGTGGTTGCTGTGACCCATAGATACCTAGGTACATCTATCCTCAATTACGAATCGAAATGCAGATATGTTGTCATCCGTGAGGACTAAGATGGAATGCCATGTTTCCAGTAAAAAGGGTCTCCGGTTCTTAACACTTACCTACGAAACACAACACCATTAAGCTAATATTTTATGCTGGTATTCACCGAGAGCGTGGTCCTTCCCCGGTCGAGCCGACCCATTCGTGCTATAACTATAGTACTAATATAACTGCAGCATGGCTCTATCCCGTTATTGGAATTGATAGGTAATTAAAGTTCTTAAGCAATTGCTTTTATTAATCCTTGCTATAATAATAATAATAATGTACTTCAGACTGAAATTCGGTCACGGCGGCGAGTCTCAATAAAGGACGCGGAAGAGGATAATGATTGTTTTCATTTTCTATACTTTAGAACAAAAATAAATAAAACTTTAGTATCAGTCAGTGCTGTCGGACAGTGTTTTTTTATCTCTGCGGATATCAATGCGAGGTTGCCAGTATGAGTACACATTAGGCTAAGTATGTACAATTAATAGCTGCCATATAAGGAACTTCGGACTTTCAAGTTCTGTAAAGCGGGAGAAATTTGTCACATCCTCATCAATATGTAAGGTAATTGATAAAATCAGGCGTTACTTTGCGGAAATCCATTATAATAAAAAATAAAAATATAAATTTCTTTGCAACCTTCCGCTAAACAACGTTCAGCGGAAGGTTGCAAAGAAATTTATATTTTTATTTTTAATATGTAAGGTGTTCAGAGATAAACGTAAGGATTTACCGTCACAGCTATGCTCGACAGGTGGATTGGACACTACAGCATGAGAAATCTCTAACCTTATACGGAGCTTCCAGTCGCAGGTCTGTGAATTTTTTATTAAAACATTCTAAGCCATATTATCGGAAATCATAGCACCTTTTCTGGCTTTCCCCAATTCACGGTTTATTACATTACGTTTATTACAAAACGGAAGTGACAAACGAACGACGAGCCATGCACGACTAAAGGGGAATGTTTCACAGCCTGTAATTTTACTGGATTTCTATTTCCTGCATAACGAATTCCTACGAAAAAAAATGAATTCTACAATCTAACAATGACGTGATGTACATAGTATATTCAAAACTCCTAATTTTACACCACTAAAGCCTATAAAAGTCCTCTATGGCACATAGGCCTCCCCCATTAATTGCTTCATAGGGAAGATTTTTCCAAAGTTGCCACGCTTGGCAGGCAGGCAGGTATCAGAAAAATGTTGCTGCTCATCTTCTACTTCAGTTTCTTTCTGTCGCCTCTTACGATACCCATGGGTAGGGAACATTTTTACACCACGATTACACGACTATACCCGAAGTGTAAACCTATTTGATAAAAAAATAATCGTCAAAATTGGTTCAAAATTGAAGATATCACGTAATATACATACAAGAAAAAGAATATACAGTCCAATATAGAATTTAATATTTTTTTTTAATTTGGTTAAAATGTCAAAATGAAACAAGAAGCTTTCAAATATGAATTTCTGGAAAACCTCTTGGGAAACAAACGTACCTGTATTAAGGCGATCACAAAATGAAACCTACACCTTACCCAATTTATTCTAACAAGAAAATTAAAATACAAATAGCAAAAAATACTAACTTCAAACAACAATGAAAACAGTTAAAATACCATTTTGTACTTTATTTTTAAATAAACTATAATTGAATAAACATTTTTTCATCCGCGTATACGTTATTTTTTTATAATGGAATTCAGTAATGGAATACTGCGTTTTTATAATTTTTATCCTTTATAAACAACAAATATAGGAACAGCGTCTAGTGGAGCCGCGGGTTCGAATTCTGGGCGGAAAATGTGTTTATAGATAATATTTATTATTAATAATATAATTTATTGTAAATATTGTAAATTAAATTAAAAAATTAATTAATTGTAAATATTATAATTTAATTGTAAATTAAATAATATTTATATTGTATAATTAAAACAAGTAAATAATTGTTTCAAATCTGTTTTATTTGGCTTTCTTAACTTAAAATATGATAATCTGAAGTTCATCAAATGTAATTCGTGATAAGAAGAGAAATTTCTAGACTTTAAAATGTTCTAATTGTTTAATATGTGTTAGTTAATATCTCTATTCCCTTTGCATCTTATTGCAAATATTCTTAAATTTGCACTTTTGTTAATCTTTCAGCGTGCGCATACTTGGCCTTTGCTACAGATTTTTAAGATCCCGGGTTCGAAGGGTAAAGCGGAGCCTAATCTACGTGACTCAGTTGTCTATCTGTCTTTCTGTCTGTTATTTATGCTTGTTATTTAAATTGAATGAGTCATAGGCCTGAAATTCTGATATTTTAACGAAAATTGACCCGAAATCTAATATTAACATCAACCGAATAGTAAATATGATATTAAATTAAATTATTTTAAGGAACGAGCTGAAACTAATTATTAATTATGAAAAGCGAGGAGGCGCTGAGCTTTCCTTTGTAGTTTACAATTATTTGCAAAATAAATTTGGTATCATATTCTCCGTAAATAATAGAGGAAACGCCCCAAGCATTATAATTGAAACAACTAAACAAATTGTAAAATTATGAATTTGAATTGTTTGGAGCCATTCGTTTTTCGTTGACTCACTGGCTGTGCTTGAAATTCCTTTTTAAATTACTTGAGCTTTTCTCTAGTTCTAATTTAATTAGTTACTGCACACCGTAACTGAAATAATTGATAATAAATTAAAATATAACTAAATATAAAAAAAAAACTATATCTTTACACATACTTATATTATAAATGTGAAAAAAAAAACTCAGTCTGTCTGACTGTTATCTTTTTACGCCTGCTAAACAGATTGTGTTAGGACGAGGAGATAGACTGATATCCCGAGGAAAAACATTTTACCGCGTGAAAAAACCTTATTATCACCAGAAAATTATATTTCACGTGTTGGAAAGCTAGTTTATTTACATAGAATTGGGTAACAAACGAGCAGACAGTCTCACACCATTCAGGGGTGTGGACCAAGTAGTGTGTAGTGACCTAGTGTGCACCAAGCCTGCAGTTTAACTGGTAATGCTGTTTTAATAGAATAAGGGTGACAAACGAGTACATAATCCACCTAATGGTGAGTTGTTGATGACGTGCATAGACATCTACATTTATCCTCAATTGAAAATCAAAATGCAGATGTGTTGTCACCTCTGGGGACTAAGATGTAATACCTCGTTTCCAGTAAAAAAGGTCTCTTGTTATCTATATTTACCATAAACACAGCAGCATTAAGCTGCTATTTTACGCTGGTAGTCTGTGAGAGCGTGGTCCTTCCCCGATCGTGCTCCTACCGTAATATAACTGCAGCGTGGCTCTATCACGTAAGTAAAATTTAAAAATCAAGTAAATATATTCCGGGCAGGCACAGGTTTATATATATACATTCCGTAAATATAGGCTAATATATTCTGTAAATACTAAAAACAAGCTAGTGATAGCAGTTAGAAGAAGAAGTTAGAAAGAAGATAGTGATAACAGTTACTCGACTGCTAGGAGTCAATAATTTCTTTACGGGGAAATGTATATGATTTCAGAATAAATTCTCAGAAAATATGCGGGAATTATCTATAAGGGCTTTACCTTCTTAAAACACATAAATTGTTTAATATGGGTTATTATGCTAATGCAAAGTACATGATGAAGTAATTGTCTCCCATGCTGTTTCTAAACGGTTTCTAAATAGTTCGCTCTTGCTCGCGCTTTCTCGATGTTTCTTCTCAGGACAGGAGTTTTCTTCCGAACCAGTGGTGATGAAAATGACTTTCAATAAGTATTTTTATAACTTATATTGAATAAAAATTATCATATTCTATTTTGTTTGCATATTCATGGTAATCCAAGAGCTTTAGAGCTGTCAGAACTCTCAATGGAGCACTGTTTTTAATCTTTATTATTATTTTTTTTAATCCCCTCCATCAGGGACTGTCAGATGTCAGTTTAAAACCACTTTGTTACAATCTATCACAAAAACTAAACTTCTTAAAAACTAAACTAGTTTAAAATTTCTGTAGCTATTTAATTATATTTATATTGTATTCAGATAATATAATATAAAGCGCTGCAAACGCTAATTGTGACCGAGTTCAAAGCCCGAAAAGCAACCTTTTGCACCGTATTTACTAAATTTGGCGTGGCATGACATGTGTTTCCGAAACTAAAACTATATTATATAGTATTTGAAAAACAATATTTGATTTTCTGCATAAAACAATAATTGACGAAGGAAGGATACACCGAAACCAACTATAAAAATTCTATCCAAAAAGAGTAGTTTTATTTTTATTTTCTTTTAAATCTCCAACTTAAGTAGAAAAAACGGTAGCAGTAATTTTTGTTTTAATCACTTTCGTGTTTCTCTTTGTACTATCCTTTTTAATCTTTAAATATTCATTTTAGAAACACATTCCTAGTAGAGTGGAGAACCATTGATTCATATTTTTTTGTAAAATTATTCTTTTACTGTTCAGGACTTGGATCTAAATTTTACAAGGCTTTGTTGGTCATCGTTTAAAATCAGCGTTGTGGTATATTGTTGTGTTGAAGTAGTATCCTAAACGGTTGGTCAGCATACCTCACCCCTTTCTTTCAAAACTTCAATAGTTGCTTATACTGAAGAAGATTAATTACATTATTTAAAATATATCCGAAAATTGCTGACTTTAATCATTTTCATTAATTTCTTACAGTACAAACAAAATGTATTGAGTCTTTGTTGTTATTTGTTATACGTTCATAGTGTAATTGAAAACGAACGTTTAAATTGGATCGTAACTGAAACACCCACAAAAATTTCCGGGTCATGCAAATAAAAACCTTTATTTGAAAGTTACGACTATAGCACATAAAAATCAGTCGCCTTTACACTTCGCTGATACATGAATTCGAATAAACAATTTGGAGCAACGTTAAAAATATTACCGAAATAAAACACTTGTTTAAATAAAACTAGTTTCTACGGGTTTTATCGCGTATATTAACTTAATTTATATTGTCGACGTTTCGAGCACTTTACAGCGCGAACAGAGTCACTAGAACATCATTTGCACCGTTAGCACAGCGTGTAGTATAGGACATAATTTACATGTCATTCGCATCAATCAATACAATAAAATTATCATGCTTGCACGACCGCTCGTACTTAGGGCATGCATGATATGCTACATTACCTTTAATTTTATATAATATTATCTGCTGTTTGTCACATTATTATATTATAATAAATAATTTAATCTATCATTGATATTATAAACCTTAACACAATATCTTTAGATACAAAATATTTCTATTACTACAATTGAACAACTTTAACGGCCGTTGTTGTTTTTCTTACTTATTCAAATTATAAATATAATTTTCTAATTGACCTGTGCGTGAAGTCTGGATTAAAAACTACCCCACACCTTGCTTTACACGTGACATCAAATCCACCATAATTAAATAAAACGGACCAAGTGCAAGTCAGGCCTCGCTTTATTAGGGTTCCGTACATATTAATACCATTAAAAACATAACCTGTAAAAAAACCAAGTCTCGCAACTCAGTTCTTCTACCGTAAAAAGTTGTGAGATCCATGTAATACCAAGTCGGTTAATTTATTCAGTTCCTACTTAAGGGTCCTTCTGTTTTAGGTTATTACGTAATTAGCTAACCTAAAAACATTTTATAGTGATCATATCAATGTTAAAAGTCTTTTATGTTTTAAATATGTTACGCGCTAAAATCGGCGCACTAGCGCCATCTAGTCTCGAACCAAAGAACTAAACTTCTTGAAGTTTAAAACTCGAACTCTCGGTACCTTGCGCGTGTTTACTTGAACATTCTGGATATTTTGCTAATTTATATAAGTAGGCGCTGCAAGATGCGATCGGGCAGAGTTGAACTCGGCGACACAAGCGAAGCTTCGGAGCGGAATTAAGTGAATTAGTGTGTTTAATTATTAGTGTTTTTAGTTTTAATTGGTGTAAAGTAAATTAAAGTGTTAATTTAGGTAATTTTATCGGCAATTTTTATTGTCACGAACCGCAAGCTCGTAACAATTGGTGTCAGAAGTGGGATAAAATCATGCCGATTTTACCTAAGGAGGAAACGGAGGGTGTTCGTACCCGCAGTCAACGCCAGCATGAGACGGACCAGAGAAGATTTGGTGGTGCAACGCCGCAGACGTCGGAGGGCCAGCCGCCGGCAACGGAGGCCGGTTCGTCAGTAGCTCCTGCATCTGCAGCACCTGATTTAGGCGCCCTGATGGTGATGCTGCAGGAGCAGGCTCGCCGACAGGAGGAGCAGGTTCGCCGACATGAGGAGCAGGCTCGCCGACAGGAGGAACAGGTCCGTCAGTGGAAAGAGCAGCTGCAGAGCGGACAAGAGGAACAGGCCCGCCGACAGGAGGAACAGATGCTCCTCATGAAGGACCTTCACGCTACCTTCGGGAAGGAGATAAAGGAGGTGAAGGATAGGGTTGCTCAGCATGACAAACGCCTGTCGGAAGCTGAAACCCAAATCGAGAAAGCTGAAACCCGAATCGACCAAGTAAACAATCGGGTTGACAACGTAATGGCTGACATGAAGAAATCACTGGACGAACTCAAACTTGGAGATGGAGCTACAGCTCCCGTAGTAGCTACAACACCTTCGCTACGTGGGTTCAAGGTGCCACCGTTCGACGGTACTTCTTCCTGGTCAGCCTACAAAATCCAGTTCGAGGCTGTTATGAAGGCGAACGGCTGGAATAAAAGTCAGGCCATGACTGCTCTCATACTAGGCCTGCGCGACCAGGCCTTAACAGTCCTGGAAGCTCTCGGTGAGGAAGTGACTTATGAGCAACTCCTTGAGGCATTGGAGGCGAGATATGGCGACGCTCACCTGGAACACGTCTTTCGTGCGCAGCTTAAAGATCGTGTGCAGCGCATCAACGAAAACCTGCAGCAGTGGGCTCTAGAAGTGGAGAAGCTGGTGCGAAAAGCATACCGGTCTGTACCTGCGCTCATTGAAGGGAACCTGGTGCAGACATTCATCGACGGCATCCGCGACCTGGAAGTCAGAGCTGCTGTGAGGCTCGGGCACCACGAGACGCTTAAGGACGCCTTGGCCCATGCACTGGAGGTGGAAGCCGTGCGGCAGGATCATCGTTCCCCTGGCGGCAGGGAGGTTGCAGCCGCTACAGTCCGCGACCGCAGCAAAGGATACAGCCCAAGGTGCTATGGCTGTGGGGAAAAGGGCCATCTTCGATCCAGCTGCCCTAAACGAACCGTGGAAAGGAGAGTTGATCGATCTCAAGAGGGTAGTGCAGCTAACGGCACTGCCTGGCGGCGACAGGATCAACGTTCACCTCACGCTAGGGAGGTTACAGCAGTTACGGTTCGCGACCACAATAAAAGATACAGCCCTAGGTGCTATGGCTGTGGGGAAAGGGGCCATCTTCGTTCCAGCTGCCCTAAGCACACCCTAGGAAGGGAAGGTGAACGGTCTCAGAAAGGAAGTGCGGCTAACAGCACCGCCCAGCAGCAGCAGGAATACGACTTTACTATCAGACACTGCAGCGGGAAATCTCACGGCAACGCAGATGCATTGACAAGAAGACCTTGTCCTGAAGATTGCAACCATTGTAGTAGGCAAGAGAGTAAGGAAGTGGTATCCGTGAGGATGCTCAGGACAGACCACCTCAGCAACGGGTGGAAGGACAGCCTACGACATGCACAGCAGGAAGATCCGGACATCAAGCCGATTCTGGAATGGATAAAGGCCAGTGCTAGCACGCCCAAGTGGAGGGACGTCTCAGCGATGAGTTCGACCACTAAAAGCTATTGGGCCCAGTGGGACAGCTTGCTTCTTCAGGATGGAGTTCTGTGTCGAAAATGGGAAAACGTTCGGGGAGACAGCTGTCATTTGCAAATGGTTGTCCCTAAAGCTAAAGTACCGGATGTTCTACAGCTGTACCATAATGATTGTTCAGGAGGCCATCTGGGAGTTAAACGAACTCTACTGAAGATCCGAGAACGGTTTTACTGGGTCCACTGTCGAAACGATGTCGAGGACTGGTGTCGCAAATGTACAAGTTGTGCGGCCGTAAAGGGACCTCAGACTCGTAGTAGAGGTGCATTGAAGTTGTACAATGTTGGTGCACCATGGGAGAGAATAGCCATTGACTTGGCGGGGCCGTTTCCGGAGAGTGAAAGCAGTAACAGGTATTTCATGGTTGTGATGGATTACTTCACTAAGTGGCCAGAAGTCTTCGCCATTCCAAATCAAGAAGCTTCAACAGTTGCTAGTTCATGAAGTCTTCTGTCGTTTTGGTGTACCTTTAGAGATTCACAGCGATCAAGGAAGGAATTTTGAGTCTCAAATATTCCAGGAAACTTGCCGAGTTATGGGTACTCATAAAACAAGAACGACTTCTTATCACCCGCAATCTGATGGAATGGTAGAACGATTTAATCAGACATTGGAGAGGTACCTAGCAAAAGTTGTAGACAATCGGCAACGAGATTGGGACAAGCACATACAACCGTTTTTGTTGTCATATCGAAGCGCTGTTCACGAAAGTACAGCAGTGACACCAGCTTTCGCAAACTTTGGAAGAGAATTACGGCTGCCTGCAGACCTGATCACCGGGATACCACCTGATGCTCCACGCAGTATAACCGATTATGCAAATGACTTGCGGAACAAAATGAATGACGTTTATGAGCACGTCAGACAATCGGGCCAGCAAATGTCTGAAAAGATGAAAACCCGGTATGACCACAAAATGAACAATAAAGGGTTCGACGAAGGTTCACTTGTGTGGTTGCACAATCCTGTCCGCAGCAAAGGGAAATCTCCTAAGCTTCAAGCTAAATGGGACGGTCCGTACCGGATTGTGACCAGGATCAACGATGTAACCTACCGGATACAGAAAGGCACAAGAGGGACTCCTAAGATCGTCCATGTGGATCGCCTAGCGCGTTATTATGGGACCGATAATGCTCTGGACGAGCATGTCTTAGGAGGGGGCAGTGTTACGCGCTAAAATCGGCGCACTAGCGCCATCTAGTCTCGAACCAAAGAACTAAACTTCTTGAAGTTTAAAACTCGAACTCTCGGTACCTTGCGCGTGTTTACTTGAACATTCTGGATATTTTGCTAATTTATATAAGTAGGCGCTGCAAGATGCGATCGGGCAGAGTTGAACTCGGCGACACAAGCGAAGCTTCGGAGCGGAATTAAGTGAATTAGTGTGTTTAATTATTAGTGTTTTTAGTTTTAATTTGTGTAAAGTAAATTAAAGTGTTAATTTAGGTAATTTTATCGGCAATTTTTATTGTCACGAACCTCAAGCTCGTAACAAATATATAGATTGACTTGGCCATCGCATGAAACCACAATGTATCTCACAAGTAATACGTATTATATTAAATTAGATTGCTTAATGCGATATAACCAATCAGTAATGATCATAATATGTACAAAACCCTTCCTAATTTTTTAAAACTATAATAGGTAGGTTAAATATTTAGTTTATATATTTAATCCACCTATTTACATAACTTTTTAAAACTTAAAATTTGATTAGGCAATGGATCTAAAATATCTTTATCCTTATCCTTTTCCCATGTACTTAATATAATATTTGAAATAAAAAAGTTGGCACCCTAGTCACGACTACTGATCTGTGTGATGTGATGCTTTATAGTCATTGTAATTACACGAGTTATTGTTCCATCTGTCATCCTTCATGGATTTATTTACGGGACGCTTTAATGGCGCATACAGTACCTATTTTTAAGAGTAGGTCAGATTTTACAAAATGAATTCATGATGAACAGAACCAACAACGATAAGTATCATTAGCTTATTTTGGCAAGTGCCAAGCTTAGAAGGTCCAAGACCTTTCATAAACAATAACAAGTACGTTGTAACAATAAGGATTTCATCTAATAGAGTCATACAATACCCGGGCTTACCTTTTTGCTATCTATATTTTTGTTCTCTTAATTAATAGGGATCAGGCTATTTCTATTGAAAGTAATAATTTGTCTTTCATCTATTATTGAGTTATCAATATATAATAATAAGGCAAATTTTTATCCACTTATGATTTATTTTAATAGATTAATGGTGACAAACGAGCACGCCGTTCACCTGATCCTAAGTGGATTACATGAAATCATACCAATCAGTTACTAGCATTAGTGTTTTAAGCGTATTTCAAGTGGACAGAGCTTTATTGATTAATTATTAATTTTACACCAAAGTACGTAACCTTTTACGTGACGTAAGAGATTATGTCACTATATAATGTCGTAAGAGGCGACTATTGGATAATGCCAGAAAAATCTAATGGTTTCCGATAGCTGGCGGTTCATCTATTTCATTAACATATAAAACCTAGATAGGCGACGTGCAGCAGCGTCGATAATTCGAGAATAATGCGATGCGTCAGTCGACGATTAAAGCAAATACTCCCAATAATGTCAGCAACAGAGACATAAGCCAAGCAGTGAACTTTTACTGGTTGACAAAGTAGAAGAAAAATTTAACATCCACCAGCGGTATATTACAGGAGTGCACTACTAACTTTAAACGTAGAGATGTAGACGATGACTATGACCTTCATAGTAAATTTAAAACTTTGTTTGGATGGTTGTGTCTAAATCACGCAAACCATATAACATAGATTACAATAGCATGTAGGCTATATTTATTGTAAATAAATAAATGTCAGGATGCGGTCTGACATTTATTTTAGAGAAGTTGCCAGGCCGGTAAGCCATAGCTCAAATGGCTCCTGATCCGCCTTCGCAGGAATACTCACATTCTCTCCGCATTATATGGCGTGCTGTTTAATACTTCCACTCCTCATTATTTAAAACACCGTTTTCAGTATCTTTCCCTCACCCATAATCGGTTCCTTCTATCCTCTGTCAATCTTTCTCTCTCTACTCCTTTGCACTCCTCCTCCTTTTTTAAGAAATCCTTTACCGTAACTGCCGTGCGTTTGTGGAACTCTTTACCTGTCCATATTCGTCGTACTAAATCTCTTCATTCTTTCAAATGTCTTGTTAAATCGCATTAGCTAGAACGCTATTAGATAAATTACTTTTCAGTTCTCGTACTCTTTTCATTTAATCTATTATACGATATTTTATACATAATTTTCACTTATCTTTATTTGTATGTATTTTCATATTTTATTTTTATTTTGTACGCCCCTTCTATTTTAACTACTGTTTGCATGAGTTCTCTATGCAAAGGTTGTCTGGAAGAAATTACTTTCAGAGTGATAAGACCGCCTGTTGTACATATTCTACTATAGATTTAACTGTACTCGATGTTTTGTATTTTGGTGTACAATATAGAGTAAATAAATAAATAAGCCTTTCAATTGCTGGAATTTTTGACATTAGATTTTTAGTACATAACGTCACACAGAGACTGGGTGGGACTGCTGCGAAACGGTATCATTACCTGGTCGAACGCTATATAAACAGATGGACGCAACGTGAACCAAGCGCGGTACAGGCACGGGTTCGTATTTCTTCGTATGTAGTCAAAGCAACTGATCGCACCGCTTGTGTGCAAAAATTCGCAGCTTTAGTGAGACCTATTTCTGCCGAAGATTTTGTTATTTTAGTTATAATTCAGAATTAAATAGGTCTAGGTCTATTTTCGGTCATAAGCAACCGGATACACTTATTTTTAGCTATGAATAAATCTCAGTTTGAATAACCGAAATGGGCTGCACCTAGCTGTAGCCGGCTAAATTCGATATTCAGATAAAAATATATATTACCAGTTACCTCTTTCTGTTATCAGCTACAATCTAATTTTTACGACCTTCTGACAATATTTTCTTAGTTTAATCACAATAGCCGACAGCTTTTCAATTTTATTATTTTTAATAGACTTTAAAACTTAAATAGTAAAATATTCCAGGTAATATAAACAGATACGAAGAGAAATTTTAAAAATATTTTGTTTTAGCCCTTCATTTTAATTTATTCAAAGTTACAATGAACAAAGTAAAATTTTTATGTTCATTTAGAATAAAACTAAACTAATTGTACATTTTTCGAGGATTCGGAGTAGTATAAAAATAACGCTTTCTGGTACGTATGGGTTGTTTCTTCACACAATAGCGAGGTCAAGGCAAAACGACTGCTTTTAAAATCTTGTCATGTTTTATGTGTATGTTTGTAAGTTTCAAATGCTTTGTTGACAAAGTGCACAAAACTTTTAAAACGTGAAAGATTACTGTTCCTTTTGTAATTGCCATGCCATTGCCATGCTCGTTCTATGAAAATTAATTCAAAAATTTTACATAATAAGTTATTGTAAAGTGAAATGTGTTTAAAAAATTGCCCTGCTATTCTTGCTACCGCTGGGATTCTTGTTGGTTCTTCTCAGGACAGTGTTTTTTTCCCAACCAGTGGTAAATAAAAAATGACTTTCAATAAGTATTATGCTGTTATCTGTTATCTGCTGCTGTTATATGCTGATATATAGTTATCTGTATTGAATAAAAATCATTAAAATAATAATAATAAACTGTGATTCGCGTAATTTGTTATTCATCACCAGAAAGTGCCTTTAAATAATCTAAATAGATTGCACGTCTTGGAAAGGTTTGCCCTAACAGATATCACGCCATTCAGGGAGGATAGTGTGCACCAAGCCTACAGTTCAACTGGTAATGCTGTTTTAATAGAATAAGGGTGACAAACGAGCACATAATCCACCTAATGGTGAGTTGTTGATGACGTGCATCTACAATTATCCTTGATTAAGAATCAAAATGCAGATGCGTTGTCACCCCTGTGGACTAAATCATAATGCCTCGTTTCCAGTAAAAAGAGTCTCCGGTTCTCTACTCTCCATACGAAACACAGAAGCGTTGAGCTGTTATTTTACGCTGGTATTCTGTGAGAGCGTGGTCTTTTCCCGTTTCAACCGACCTATTCGTGCTAAAATTATAATATAGTTGCAGCATGGCTTTACCATGTAAACTACCATTCCTCAGTTCTATTGATTGTTCTACTATCATACAATGCCAAGCCTTATTTGATTATTAATAGGGTACATCTCGTGGATGTGTTGTTGGTTTGTGAAGAAGTTAGTACTTTCTTTTAACATCCCATTGTTTGCATTGGAGTCCATTGCAAGTTTGCTCTCTACCGAAGTTTGTTACAAAGCATGGTTCCCTTTTTTCTTACTTACATACCCACATCGTGGCAGCTAGAACGCTTAACACGTTCGTATTCGCATCGACTACAATCCCTTTGTTTTCGATCATTATCACATATCAACAAGGCAACGATAACCACGAACGCGCAGACCTACAGTGTCAGCCATCTCCTTTCGATCTTTTCTTAGAAAAGAACATCTCTTTAAAGATAAAAATCCGTGCCTTAGTTTACATCCTTATACTCCATTTGTGCTGTAGTCATCCAAAAAATTGTATTGCAGGGATTATAAGGTTAGGGAAAATAAAGAGTGACCTACAATATATACTGAACCAGCTGGTAAAATCTCACGGGCACACTAGTGCGTAGGGCTAAAGGGAAAGCTGAATTGCTGGTTTGCATCTCTTTTTGCCCCTTATACAGGGTTATTTTTCAAGGAGTAAACCAATTTTAAACTTGAGTTCAAATATATAAATAACCTGTCTAGTATTACATCAACCCAATAAGGTTCAAAACTGCATAAACGGTGTATCAAAAGTCAAACCAAATGAAATACTGTTATTGCAGTTTTCAAAATACTAGTAAATAAGGCTTTTACTTTTATTTCAAATTATCCAATAATAAATATGATTTATGGGCAATAACGTTTATGCCTACCAATCGACCCTTACGAATGTGAGCGTGCGCAGTAAAATCGGTTGAAATAATGTGTTACTACGCATTTTGAATTTAAAAGATAAAAAGGATAGAACTTTTCTTCACCATTTACCTATATTAGTTACTGAGAGCCCTGAAATTTGACCGGTTATTGCAAAATAAACCTGTATATATTTTTCCATGTTTATTTTCTTGCCTAGGAGTCCATCTGAGTAGTTATCATCCTGGGTCTAGACAGCCAGTTCAATTACAGGCTATGTGAGCTGCCAACGCATCTAAAGCTTTCCTTTCTTGAGATTCCTTGTTTGAGACTGTCTGCAGGTGCTAAGCGGACTATAAGTTCGTAAATCACTTCAGTTTTATTGAAAAATAAAAATGCTCCGCCGTATTGTATAGGTTAATCCTAGTGTTGTGTGATCGATGATGTTGATGCAGCTGTAGTGTACAAATAAAATATAATCGTGAAAAAAACTTTACAAAACGTGATCGTCAGTGAATTTTATAAAGTTTATTTACAGAACGTTTCATCTGTAAACTAAATACACAGCATACCTGTTTAAATAAACGTTTCTATTATAGTCGAGTAGGTACTTAATAATAATTTTAGTAATGGCCGTCTGGAAAACTTATTTGAAATTAAAATAGACGAATAATTTTAAAATAGTTATTAATATATATTTCTTTTCACCCAATATTTAATACTATTTGTATGAATTTACCAATAAGTACACTTAGCATCAGCATCATGCATATCATGGCATCAAATAAGTACACTTAGAGTAGACAGCGTAAGATCATACTTTTTATAACATATTTTTCAAGGCTCGAATATAATCCAGGAGATTTCATAAATAGATTTAATAAAAATCCTACTTTTAGCAGACAATATATATGAAAATGGTTTAGCCTTTCCTAGAAATTTTTGAAGTTGGACCGTTTGCCAATGGAAAAAGACGTTTTCAGACGAAATTACTTTTCTTAAATATCAATTACCTTTATTACACTTTTTAATTAAAAGTTTAGCGATGTATTCCTTCAAAAACATGTATGAATTACAATATAGAATCTATTTGACAGATCCGTGACGCAGTGTCTTGTCATCAGGGTTTTAAATTTGATTGTTTTTATACCAATGATTTTTTTTCTAATAATAAAAGATATATTTGAAAGGGATTTATTTATATTGTTATTTGAAGCAAGCGTAATATCCAATTAAAATCTGTTTTAATTGGATATTATATAAAAAATTCCAATTATATAAAAATAGACCACTAAACATAGGCCTGCCCAATATACTGCCTCATAGGGAGGATTTTGCCATAATTGCCACGCTTGGCAGGCAGATTGGCAATCACAGCGCGAGGAGTTTCTCTGAAAACCTGCATGTCTGGTAAAAAAAGATTCGACGTGACAAGAAGTGAATTTCGCGTGAACGCATTTTTTTAAGAAATAAAAAAAACGAGAACATAGTCCACCTGGTAGTAAGTAGATGTTGTGGCCTATAGTCATATATCCTCAACTAAGAAACACAACGTAAATGCTTTTTTGGATGATAATAACCCCTGGGAAGGTTGATCGCTACCGAGCTATTTCTAATTTGTCTTGTGTTGTTAATTGTAAACATGATTGTAAGCAACTATTTGAAAAAAAAGTCCCGCTGAATTTCTTCCTGGTTCTTTCCAGGACAGAGGTTTTTTTTGCGAACCAGTATTGTTCACAATCTACATTGAATAAAAAAGTTTCTGTTTATTGCCATCCCAGACGACCAAGATGGAATGCCTTGCTACCAGTTAAAAGGTTCTCCGGTTCTTTACACTCACCATACGAAATAGAGCAGCACACGGCATTGAGCTGCTATTTTACGCTGGTTTTCTATGAGAGTGTGGTCCTATCTCGATCGAGCCAACTCATTCGTGCTACAACCATAATATAGCTGCAGCATGTACTACTACGTGAAAATGAATGACCGGATGTATTGCACTGTTAACGCTACGTACGTCACTAGCCTGGCTATTAAGGGAGTGGCATATTCAAAATATAATTCCGCCATTCATCGGTAGCCATAGCATGTTTTTTTAAATCTATTCTTATTATATCCAGAGCTTAGCGGCGCAGTGGTTAAACATTTAATTGCGACATTAAACGCCACGGATTCGATTTCTTCAAAGCACAATTTGTATGGTGCATGAAAAATTGTTTCTAATAAGAATGTCCACGTGCAATTTATGTAAAGGCCCTACAGAACAATAGAAATACGTGTGTGGGTAACGTTTTTTAAGATTAAGAACAAAAGGATGAAGTAATTATTTAGAGAGGCGGCATGGCTTGTTGTGATGGTATAAAGTGTGTCGGAGATGTTTGCTATAGTGGTGATATTAAAGAAAAACATAAGTGAAAAATCAAACGGTATCAAAAATATCAATTGACAGTTTCTTTGTTTTAAGGAATACCTAAGCTATAACCAAACATTCATATGAAAAATATACACTTAAAAGTTTTGTGCGTTTCAATTTTGTCATACGAAACGAGCCGCACTCAATAACCATTCTGTGATAGCATGCGGTGAACCTAGTGAAAAATAAAATGAAACTCAGTTCCCCATACTTTTGTTTAGATACGCCGCTGGCATGTTTGATGGAGCGTCAAAACACAGCAATGAATTTATTTATTTAAATTCATATATGCAATGATGTTTAAAGTACTTTTTATGAATCGTCTTAATAAATTAAAAATATATTACACGCATAGCTTCTGAATAACAACTACAAGAATATCCACTGCCCCATATCTTGACGAAGATGTCGTAAACCAGGAGATGGGCAGCAGCCCCTTCCTAAAAACAACAAAAACTAAACTGTGGCGGCCAAGCCGCCTGCCAAGTGTGGAAACTATGGCAAATTTCCCGCTATAGGGTAATCTAAGTATATGGAAGGCCTGTGTTCAGCAGTGAACATGCACTGGTTGTACGATCTTCAGATTTTTAAATGCACCTGAATCTCATAATTTCCTGAACGCTGCCCAGCCGAGTTGAATCCATCGATTGACCTCTCGGTCGAAGTTGGACTTACCTAGATGGACTATTTGTCCCACGTAAACATATTCGTCAAACTTCGAGCTTAGTGCTCCCAACAACTACCGGCATAGGTGTGACATGGACGTAAAACATGATCTTTGTCTTGTCCATAATATTCTTAAGATCTATCCATTGGGACACACTATTAAGGTCATTAAACATAGTGCTCAGATCATCCAGTGATTCTGCCAGAAGGACTATATCATTGACAAATTGAAGGTGAGTGATTTAATCGCCAATGATGTTAATACCGTATCCTTTCGAGTCCAGTAGTTTGAAAATGACTTTCAATGCAGCGGTGAAGAGTTTCGGAGATAAAACGTCACCCTGTCTTAAACCTCTCTGCAGTTGGATAAGTTTCGTACTCTGGTTCTGTACTCGAATAATCATCGTAGCCCTACTGTACAAACACTTCAGCACTTCGATATACCAACAATCAACTTGGCACCTCTGAAGGGACTGGAGCACCGCCCAAATTTCGACATAATCAAATACTTTTTCATAGTCCACATACGCAAGGCAAAGTGGCATATTGTACTTTTCGGTCTTATATACAATTTACCGCAGAGTCTATGGTACTTAAGCCTCTTTGGAAACCGGCTTGTTCGTGAGGCTGGAAGTCGTCGAGTGTGCGTGAGAGACGATTCGTAATGACTCTCGAAAACAGCATGTAGATTGGGTTCAGAAAGGATATCGGCCTGTAGTTTTTCAAGAGAGTGT
Organism: Parnassius apollo; assembly: GCA_907164705.1. Lineage (NCBI taxonomy): Eukaryota > Metazoa > Arthropoda > Insecta > Lepidoptera > Papilionidae > Parnassius > Parnassius apollo. Next base: position 1,142,577 of record CAJQZP010001172.1, read on the forward strand.
TGTCGCGTCGCTGTTCATGAATAACAAGACCACCGCGCTTTTGCTCCAAGCTTTTGAAGGACTTTAAGTACCGGTATTCCACCCACTTTCAGAAGCAGCGCTGTCAATCCTCGCCTGGGACCTTGCCGTTTTTAAGGCGCTGGAGAGCTATTCTAATCTCGCTGAGACTGAAATCCGTAATATCATCGGAATAGTGTCGGATATGAGTTGCTCTTGGATCGTTACTCATACTTGCCCATAGAACCTCTCAATTTCACTTAAAATCTCTGTCTCGGAAACGATGCTGCTACACTCCGTCTTTAGCTTGGGCAGTGTGCTCTTTCTAGCAGATGGATCTCTTGCAAGACTTTGGAGCCTTGAAAAGTTTAGTAGGTATTTGGGTAATATTTATCCATTTGTCATGTAGAGTTATTTGGTATAATCGTTATTCGAGGATTAACTACCTCGTTTGTCTAGTGGTCCTAAGCACCACTGCTGATCATGGCCCGGATTCGACTACCCGGTCGGATCTTAATAAGTTTTTGGGTTTTTCTATCAGGTTAGGTCCGATTGTGCAAATTGGGAATTTTAACACATCTCCAGGTTTCAAGGTCTTAAGAGTCGAATAGTATGGTTTTTAAGAGGATGTCCGTTTGTGCACATGTACGTATGTATGCATGTTCGGATTCAATTTTCGCCTCGTTTATCTCGAGAACAAAGAGTGATGTTGACATGGGACCAGTTTAATTTTACGCATAATTATGTGACTTAGACCTCATTAAATTTTGAGCAAAATTGGTCAAGTCCGTTATGTGGGCCGAATAAATAACTTTCCACTGGGAAGTTAGTCGTGTGGAACTTTCAGGTCGCACCTAGACCGCTTCTGTTATATACTTCAACATGACGTGAATCCCGGGTTCAAAACCGGAACTACCCTGAACACGATCAACAGTCGCGCTTACAAGCACAAGACTTACGATCACTTTATAGAAAATAAAGATTTCCATAAATAAATGCATGACATTATTAATCGTAAAGCTGAAAACAGATTGGACTCGAACAAAGAAATGGTTTTGTACGAAAATGTTATTTAGATATTTGAACAAGAATAAGAATTTAAAATCATTTGGTATAGTCAATGTGCTTGACTGTAAGAAGCTAAGAAGCAAGATTGTCGTGGACAAAAGCCGCACAAAGCTCGCTACGAGCTAGCCTGAAATTGAAATACGAGAATTTACAGACGGGATAATAATAACTTAGTTTGTAGTTGATTTCTTTCATTACTATAAAAATAAATTAATAGTAAGACAACATTTTTATAAACAAGCTTTTAATTAAATACTCTAAAAAGAAGAAAATAAATTTAAATTAAATCAAATCCATCAATTTATTACATTAAAAAATGTATACGATATAAAATCTTGTTGCGAGAGTTACTTATTTTATAAAAATAACATAATTTTATCATAGAATTACTTATGTCAATACCAAGTATTCTTGTATATGTACACAGGTAAATCTCGGGACAAGCTTTTATATCATATTGTTGCGCGGCTAAGTTGACATCTGGCACTAGTGCCATCTAGTGTCGGGTAACAGAGCGAGGAGAGAGCTTTCCAGAAAATGACATCACTAATCTTTCAACCGACAACGCCATCTGTTGTTGAAACGAAGAACTAAGCTTCTAGAAGCCCGACACTCGAACTTTCGATGCTTAGTCGATCGGCGCGCGTATTTACTTTAATGTTCTGGATTTTTCGGTACTAAGGTGCATTTATAGGCGCTGCAAGGTGCGACGGAGGAAGTATTGAATTTGGCGAGACAAGCGAAGCTTCAGAGCGGAATAAAGTGAATCAGTGTGATTAATTATTAGTGTTTTAAGTTTAAATTTGTGTAAAGAAAATTAAAGTGTTAATTTAGGTAATTTTATCAGCAATTTTTATTGTCACGAACCTCAAGCTCGTAACAATTGGTGTCAGAAGTGGGATAAAATCATGCCGATTTTACCTAAAGAGGAAACGGAGGGTGTCCGTACCCGAAGTCAACGCCAGCAGGAGACGGACCAAAGAAGATTTGGTGGTGCAACACCGCAGACTTCGAAACGCCAGCCACCGGCTGCAGGCCCGTCAGTAGCTCCTACATCTGCAGCACCTGACTTAGGTGCTCTGATGGCGATGCTGCAGGAGCAGGCTCGCCAGCAGGCGGAACAGGCACGCCGATTGGAAGAGCAGCTGCGGGGCGGACAAGAGGAACAGGCTCGTTGGTTGAAAGAGCAGCAGGAGGAACAGGCCCGCTGACAGGAAGACCAGGTTCGTCGTTTGGAGGAGCAGCTGCGGGGCGGACAAGAGGAACAGGCCCGTCAGTTGGAAGAGCAGATGCTCCTCATGAAAGACCTTCACGCTACTTTCGGGAAGGAGATAAAGGAGGTGAAGGATAGGGTTGCTCAGCATGACAACCGCCTGTCGGAAGCTGAAACCCAAATCGCGAAAGCTGAAAACCAAATCGAGAAAGCTGAAACCCGAATTGACCAAGTGAACAATCGGGTTAACAACGTGATGGCGGACGTGAAGAAAACGCTGGACGACCTCAAACTGGGTGATGGAACTACAGCTCCCGTAGTAGCTACTACACCTTCGCTACGTGGGTTCAAAGTGTCACCGTTCGACGAGACTTCTTCCTGGTAAGCCTACAAAATCCAGTTCGAGGCTGTTATGAAGGCGAACGACTGGAATAAAAGTCAGGCCATGACTCACACTAGGCCTGCGCGACCAGGCCTTAACAGTTCTGGAAGCTCTCGGGGAGGAAGTGACTTATGAGCAACTCCTTGAGGCATTGGAGGCGAGATATGGCGACGCTCACCTGGAACACGTCTTTAGTGCGCAGCTTAAAGATCGCGTCCAGCGCATCAACGAAAACCTGCAGCAGTGGGCTCTAGAGGTGGAGAAGCTGGTGCGAAAAGCATACCGGTCTGTACCTGCGCTCATTGAAGGGAACCTGGCGCAGACATTCATCGACTGCATCCGTAACCTGGAAGTCAGAGCTGCTGTGAGGCTCGGGCACCACGAGACGCTTAAGGACGCCTTGGCCCATGCACTGGAGGTGGAAGCCGTGCGGCAGGATCATCGTTCCCATCGCGTCAGGGAGGTTGCAGCAGCTACAGTTCGCGACCGCAACGGAGGATACAGCCCTAGGTGCTATGGCTGTGGGGAAAAGGGCCATCTTCGATCCAGTTGCCCTAAGCGAACCGTGGAAAGGAGAGTTGATCGATCTCGAGAGGGTAGTGCAGCTAACGGCACCGCCTGGCGGTGGCAGGATCGTCGTTCCCCTCGCGCTAGGGAGGTTGCAGCAGTTACGGTACGCGACCACAATAAAGGATACAGCCCTAGGTGCTATGGCTGTGGGGAAAGGGGCCATCTTCGATCCAGCTGCCCTAAGCGAACCCGAGTAAGGAAGTGGTATCCGTGAGGATGCTCAGGACAGACCACCTCAGCAACGAGTGGAAAGACAGCCTACGACATGCACAGCAGGAAGATCCGGACATCAAGCCGATTCTGGAATGGATAAAGGCCAGTGCTCCCAAGCCCAAGTGGAGTGACGTCTCAGCGATGAGTTCGATCACTAAAAGCTATTGAGCCCAGTGGGATAGCTTGCTGATTCAGGATGGAGTCCTGTACCGTAAATGGGACAATGGTCGAGGAGACAGCTGTCGTTTGCAAATGGTTGTCCCTAAGGCTAAAGTGCCGAATGTTCTACAGCTGTGCCATAATGGTCGTTCAAGAGTCCATGTGGGAGTTAAACGAACTCTACTGAAGGTCTGAGAACAGTTTTACTGGGTCCATTATCGTGGCGATGTCGAGGATTGGTATCGTACATGTACTAGTTGTGCGGAGGTGAAGGGACCTCAGACACGTAGTAGAGGAGCATCGAAATTGTACAATGTTGGTGCACCATGGGATAGGACAGCCCTTGACATAGCGGAGCCGTTTCAGAAAAGGTGAAAAAAGAAAAACAAGAGGGACTACTAAGATCGCCCATGTGGATCGCCTGGCGCGTTATTATGGGGCCGATAATGCTCGGGACGAGCATGTCTTAGGAGGGGGCAGTATTGCGCGGCTACGTTGACATCAGGCACTAGCGCCATCTAGTGTCGGGTAACAGAGCGAGAAGAGAGCTTTCCAGAAAATGACATCGCTAATCTTTCAACCGACAGCGCCATCTGTTGTCGAAACGAAGAACTAAGCTTCTAGAAGCCCGACACTCGAACTTTCGATGCTTAGTCGATTGGCGCGCGTATTTACTTGAATATTCTGGATTTTTCGGTGCTAAGGTGTATTTATAGGCGCTGCAAGGTGCGATGGAGGAGGTATTGAATTTGGCGAGACAAGCGAAGCTTCGGAGCGGAATAAAGTGAATCAGTGTGATTAATTATTAGTGTTTTAAGTTTAAATTTGTGTAAAGAAAATTAAAGTGTTAATTTAGGTAATTTTATCGGCAATTTTTATTGTCACGAACCTCAAGCTCGTAACAATATAAATGGAGTATGTATAATAAATTGAAGGGTTTGATTTTATTTAATGTTTATTTTCTACTTTTTAGAGTATTTAAATAAAAGCTTATTTTTAAAAATGTTTTTTTACTAATAAGTTTGTTTTATTTTTAACTATCGCTGTCAATGTCTGTAAGTCATTTCATTTAATGCGTCATTGTTAGTTTTCGCCATCTTAATTTTTTTATCACCAGCAGTTAACTCTTCTCGGTACCTACAATATTTGTTCGAGCACCAACAAACTTCTTCAACATATGCCGAGTTATAATTCTTTTAAATTGGTATGGCGGACATTTTGTTTTCCGCCAATTTGAATATTTTTTACTACTTCCAGAATTTGTCCAAGTTGTTGTAGATCAAGGTATATATTAGTAAAGACATTATGTTATCGTTTAGCCGGGCTGTAGTACAACGTCTCACCGAAGAGCTGAACGCAGACATAATTTTATTCGCGTTATTTTTAGGAAACCCTATCACTTGATTTGATCATGAATAAAAAAATCTTAGAGTTGTGAGGAATGACTTCGCACACTCGAATTAGTTTTAAGAGCACCTCCCGCCCTCCCTCGACTGCATTTACTAATCCCGTCACCACTAATCCCAGCACCACTACTTCCAAAACCACTATACTAAGAAAGACACACCATCAACGATAATACGACACGTGTTTCGCCTCTACATGAGGCATCCTTAAGGTGATGTAGACTCTGCGATAGTGAGTAACTTTTTTGAGGGTGAGAGATGCTCTTCAAATTAAGTAAGACACATCATTTTATTTCATTGAGCGGATGTGTGCGAAGTAATTCCTAACAATTTTAATATAACGGATTTCCGCAAGGAGACACCCGATCCTATTAATATATTTAAAAAAAAATCTGTTGATCACTGGAAATTCCCGCTATGTTCAATCTCAAAACTCATCACGAGATACTCCTTACTACTCGTAAATGTGAAGGATGCGGTATAAGAGGGAATGCTCTGAACTGGATTAGCAATTACCTTTCTACTCGTCTGCAATGCGTAGAAATCAGCAAGATCAATAAAAATCGTGGAACAGTGTCATATAAATCATCTTTTCTACATAATAAATACGGTGTCCCACAAGGGAACGTCATGGCCCCATTGTTATTTTTAATTTATATAAATGATTTTCCTAAATTAATTAACTATCCATCTGTTTTATATGCAGATGATTTATCAGTAATAATTCCAAACCGTGACAAAGCCGTAAGCTACAACCAAACCATCAACGAAACACTTAAATATATAAATGAATGACTACTGCAAAATAATTGTGTTTGTGTCAATGTATTAAAATCAGAATTTACACAGTTTTCACACTATAATTCAAATCGACTGAATCTCAAAACAGTTTGGCAAGAACGAGAAATTCAAGAAACAGAGGATATCAAATTTTTGGGTATTATTCTTGACCAGCATTGCAATTGGAAGTCATACATAGAAATCATTTGCACAAAATTGAGCAGATTCGTATATTTCCTTAGGCGTTTCAGATATACAGCTGGAGAAAAAACGGCGTTAACCGCATATTACGGCTATGTTGCATCAGTGCTGAGATATGGCCTTATAATATAGGGAAATTCTCCAGATATAGTTAAAGCATTTATCATACAAAAAAATGTGTAAGAGTTATTTCACGAGCAGGACCAAGTGATACTTGCCGACCATTATTTAAAGAATTTAAATTATTGACGTTAACAGGCCTCTACATCTTAGAAGTAGAACTTTTTGTTAGAAATCATCCACAATTGTTTCAGAAATTCGAAATGATCAAACCACAGCTACGCCCTAGAGACACTAACCGCCTTTTGGCTCCATCATGTAAAATTTCAATTTTTGAAAAAAATTGCTACATGATGACTATTAAAATTTATAACGGAATTCCCTCTGATATCAGGAAGATATCTTCCCCTCTCTTTATAAAGGCGCTAAAATCATGACTGATTGATAAATGTTTGTATAGTGTAACAGAATATTTTGAGATAACATAATACCTATGTACATAATTAATTATAAATTCGTCAAATTTATTATTTTAATGTAAAATTTAGTTTAAGGAATTAATGAATATTGAAATTTGATTTCTAAAAACAATTAGTAAGTCATATTGATTATTTATTTATTAAAATATAAAATAATGTATTAATTTAATAGTAATATTTGCATAATAGCTTGATATTTGTAAATTATAATTTTATTATAAATTATATTATTTATTTTATAAATTAATTTATACTGTAGTGTAATTATTAAAATAATAATAGCTTAACTAATCTCATATAATATTTAATATTATTTATGTAAAAATAATGTAATAATTCAATTAATAATTTAAGAACAATTTATTGTATAAGAATTCAAATATAGTGGATCTGTATAAGTATTTAATTGTACATAATATTTGAATTAAAAAAGAATGTTTGTACATAACTTTTAAGCAATGAAATAATTTTAAAACGTAACATTGGGTTAATGTAAAGCTGTATTCCATACAATTTTTGCATGCCAATTATGGCAAAACATGTCAGTTACGTACGACGTATGACGTCGTACGTAACTGACATATATATACATACATAAGATGTACAATGACGTAGTACGTCATTGTACATCTTATTATTTATTTATTTAATCTTTGTAACACACCTTATACTAAGGGATATATAGGGCGGATTGTGCCTTATGGCATTCTCTGTCAGTCAACCCTGGCTGATTTGAGAACCTGTGGCAGGTATAATCAATCACTTCATAAATAAATAATAAGGATATAAAACAAAATAAAATGCAAATGAACAGAATATATATAGTTAGTAAATTATACATACTTACTTAATACATAATATAGGATAAATAATAAATATATAAACGGGCACTTCTATACAATATATATAAGTAAATAAAATATTATGAGACAAAAATAAAATAACACAATACAAAATATCACTTGCAGAGTGAAAGAGAAAAAAAAACAATAGTCGGATAGTCAGATCATAATATTCTTACTATAGAATTTTCGAACTAGTCTTTTAAAATAATTACCATGCCTTACGTACCATGCTTTTAAGCAAATACATTTTCTATCTATCTATCTATTAATAATGGTATTTAGATAATTTTCTATAAAATAAAAAACGTGTACAAAAATATCTGCGTTTAGTATTTCATAAATAATTATGAATTTAATTTGCGAACGGTATAAAAGTTCGAATTTATTAAAAACTGTGTTTGGAGTTTAATTTATTAAGAAGTGCGACAGTTTCAACATCGAAACTTTGCGAGGAAACAATTTCTTAAACATTAAAATACGTTAAGCATTATATTTATTGCTTGAAACATTTATCACCGTTATTTTGACCTTAATTCGTGTCATTATTTAACCAGTTAAGACCCGATTTCAATAAAGTAAATTAATGTTTATTTCACATTGAATATACACTTTATTTTCATACAATACAAATAAGTCTAAAAACAAGAATACAAACACTTGATTTGGAGTGCGTGATAGCCTGTGGTGATAGCATTAAATGGTAAAGAATATTTTTATCCAACATAGATTAAAATTAATACGTAGTGAAATTCATTAATAACTATATAGCACTGCTTCGGAATAAACTTCTGCCTTGGAAAGAATCAACAAGATACTCAGCGGGACTTTTTTTAACCCGCTAGCTCAGAAAGAACAGCAAACAGTTAATAACACTTTTTTATATAAGATATGGTGACAAACGAGCTCACAGTCCACCTGATGGTAAGTGGTTACTGTGGCCTATAGATATCTACATCTATCCTGGATTACGAATCCAAATGCAGATGCGTTGTCACACGTGAGGTCTTGGAATGCCTCGTTTCCAGTAAAAAGGGTCTGCCGTTCTCTACACTCAGCATACGAAACACAGCAGCATTAAGCTACTATTTTACGCTGGTATTCTGTGAGAGCCTGGTCCTTCCCTGGTCGAGCCGACCCATTCCTGCTACAACTATACTACTAATATAACTGCAGCATGGCTCTACCATATATAATTTATGTTGTATTTATTTAAATTGTAGTCTAATTATAGAAGTGTACGTTAGAGACAGCATGGTATCGATCACCTAATTCTCAGGGGCTACTTTTAGTCATGTGGCCATTTTGCAGCATCTGTACCGGGTAGAACCACGGTTTATATATATTTTAGTTGAAGCCAGAAAATGTCAGTTGAATTCAATTTGAAATCCCTTTGGGAAAGTGTTAGTTCCTAATTTGAGAATAGACTGCCGTCGCTTTGTGTAACTCCTCCCTGTGGACAATCGAGTCTCGCACAAACGAGTACTATGATTACTTCCAGCTGGCTTTCAATCCTAGTTCACGTTTCTAGATGAAATTTCATTGCATTTTTCAAGCAGTGTACACGTAACCTAATTTTGTGATTACGTTACTAAGCTGTAGAAAAGATCTACAATGGTTCATTTTTATTTTTATCGGGTATTAACATCATACCATTTTACATCATCCGTATTCACTTTTGACGTAACGAAAATGAATGCTACAATTATATATTTGTATAAACGCAGGGAATTTAAGATAAGATGATATACAAACTCACGGTGTAGTGGCGATATAAGAATATCCACTACACCAAATAGTCACGTGACGACGTACTATGAGGAAATCTATGTAGTTGGCCTTTTTCTGCCGTGAAATTTTATATTCTGTATTAAAATGAATAATAATAATGCCTTAATAGAAAATACAATCAATTGTTAAAATAAGATTTAGTTTTGTTAAATGTGCTCTATTTATGTAAATATGAAACACAACATTATAGTTCTGTGCGGTTTAGGATATGCGAACAACTTGAATTCTAAAACTAAACACAACAAAGTGGTTAAGTAGGAAGACTACTACGACGACTAGTACACAGTCGGATAATCGGATAGTTGGCTAAAATTTGCAACGACAGCTCACGTTTTTGCCTAACATTTATTTTTTATTTAGATTATTTTTTGTCACATTCACTGTTTTGAAAACTGATTTTATTCAAATAGTTTAATCCGAGTTAACACTTTAATTTGTGTATTTGGCATTATTGTAGATTTTAGATATTACCACAGCAGAAATCGAATAGGATAAATATTATGAATAGAATATATACCTCACCATCACCTCTGTCAGTCTGGGTAGAGTATGGAGATCCTGTGTAATTGCAGGCTATGAAGTATTTTAATTTGATTCTCAGTGTTAATAACAGACCTTGAATGAATAAACCACTGGACGTGACATATAAGCGGACGTACCTATGAACGACGTATTCCCATTTTATTTTGTGGAATCACAAGCTGTTTCCTCGCAAGTTATTGCTGCAAAACCACAAGCAGGGTCTTCAAAAAGGACACCATTAGGAGGACAATATTATATCCACTGAAGAACCACCACAAACATATCAAAGCATATTACATAATGCTGAACCTGAAAAAGAAATTACTCTATGTGAAAACTTTTAAAATTACATAAGAATCTAATATTTAATATGTTTTATAATTTTGAATTAAAATTATTCTGCATTTAATACTTAATATATTGCATATAATATAGAGACACAATTTCTAGTGTTAATTCAGGGAAATAGACAACCAAATATTATCAAAACAAAATTATTATTTTGTGGATATTGCACTTTGCACTTGTGTGTAGGAGCTTATTTATTAATTAACTTGTTTTTGATTAAAATATTGATATTTTGTTTATTGTAGACATTCTGTGATTTGTGATTGTGCTTATTATCAATTCATTGTATGATTGTTAATCTTATATATTGTGTTTATCATTGTTTTACATAAGAACTTGAAATATTGTAATCAATATTGATTTTCTTTTTATGTTTAAACTCATCAAACGTCTATAGAAAGAACTAAGCTGCTGGAAAAATTTTCTCCAAGTATGTTCTTTTTTTAAATTTTAATTTGCATTTTTATTTTGAATAAATAAATAGAAATTTTGTTATTTTTGTTCTTTTATTTAGCGATGGGGTAGGAAACCCAAAAATGCCTCAAATAAAAAAAAACAAAAAAGACCACATTCAAATTTTCCCGCCACACGAGACAAGTGCAGGTAGGCTGACCATAGATGGAGCTAGTGGGTATATATCACATTTCTTATATTTTGTATGAAGTTGTCGTTCTTCTCCGATAGGAGTAATAGTGTTCTGTGGTCTTTATACATTTGTGTTTTATGTCGGGTTCAGTAACAGACGTAACCTATGGTTGCAGATGTCAGTAGACTGTAGTAGCTACTTTCCATCAAGTTAATTTCTAAACTGTTTGTGCACATTAACATTATGAAATCCATTACCAACTTATTATTTTATTAAAATAATTTAAAAAAAAACTGCCTAGAACACCGACGCAACTGTAATTTACGTGGTAGAGCCACGCTACAGCTATGTATATTATGGTTGTAGTACGAATGGGTTGACTCTATCGGGGTAGGAATACCAGCGTAAAATTAACATTGTATTAATGTTATTGCCATAAGATTGTTGGCGAAGAAAAATATCACGACTAAAAGTAAGTAACTAAAAGTTTAAAATATATTTCTAGGACACGCGAAATACAGCTGATTGAGCGACTCTTTCTCACTGTTACCACTTTAGCAACTTTGTCTCTAAAATTAACAGAATTATTTTGAGCATTTAGGGACAAATTTTTTGGGGACAAGAAATATTCCAGCGAAATTTAGTGGCTTTTATCCGTAGAAAATATAATGGATTTCTTATCCATTTAAATTTCTTCGTTTAAATATACATAGAAAATAGAACGTTTTAATACTTGAAATAATTGCATGAAGCAACAATGTTTCTTCTGATTTGCTTCGGTATGATACCAACTTCTTGGAAATGAAACTTTAATAGGAAACTTTAGTTATTTTTCATTCAAGTTAAAATTTTATTTTGGAGTCTTTTCCATATTATAACGCCTGGTAGTTCAGTGACGCTTACATGTGTCCTCACGCCTCCACATTACAGGACTTATTTCTAAGTTGAAATATATTAAATATGTTCATGATTTTTCACGAGAACAATGTCAGTATTTTTAAATATTGATTTTAATACTTAATAATAGGTACACCAAAGTGACAACGAGCTAGTTAAATTAGATATTGAACGAACACTTAATGGAAGGGCCAGATTGTCGTGACACTTACTATAGATAAAGAGGCGGGTTTGTGAAATAAATTGTATTTATATAGTGTAGTATATTTTTTAATCTTTATTACATTTCCTTAGAAAAAAAGAGTACAAAGGGTGGACTTAATAACTAAGGGACTCTACCAGTCAACTCATGGCGTGGTGAGAATTTGAAGTGGGTGTGGCATTTGAAAGAAAAATGAAATAAAAGAAACTTATATAAATACACATTATAAGTAATTATATATAATTTGTAAGCGGTAATACAGTACCTAACAAGAAATAATATAGTTTTGTTTATTTCTCACGGAAAGTAAATGCTGTGAACCATAGACATCTATTCTCGATTATGAATAAAATGCGTATGTACCCATGAGGACTACTCAGAATGAAGGGCCATAATTCGCGAATCTCACAGTGTGAAACGCATCAGCATTGTGCTTCTATACACTAATTTTATTCTATGCGAGAGTGGTTTTTTACCGGTCGAGCGATGTCAGTCGTGCCGCAATCATAATAAGCGACTGCGTGGGTCTATCGTATAATGTGATAAGCCAGTTTTTCTTGATATTCTTTTTTTAATTTGGAGAAATAAACGTCAAATTGTTTACAAAATTAAATTTCAGACTAATACTGATGCCTTACTTTGTTGGTTTGTATTATTTGCTAGAAAAAATCTCTTAGAACTTTTTGTCTTAGTAAATGTGTTTTACGTTTCATACTCGTAAGGGATTATCCGGCTTTACGTTACTTTTTACGTTTTCTTCTTCGCGATTACAATTTTGCTGGCGTAGCTTAAAACTTAGCAGATCCTGTGCTTTCAAAAAAATTATGGCATTGCACTTTGATTGCGCTAGTTAAACTTACGGAAGTTTTTTTCCAACCAGTGTAAAATTAATTTTACTTAGAATCATATGTGATCTGTATTGAATAAAAATATTCTATTTTATTATATTGAATTCTATACAATTCTAATTTATACTAAAGTAGTATTTTAGGATACGGACAGTTGAAGAGACTTGAGAAAAACTTCCACAACAGACTTGAGCACATATGCATCGACCGCCAAAAGTATAAAAGTGAAATTTTTCCAAGGGTTTCAAATGGCACTTCAAAAAAGGGTGCCATTAGAAACAAATAACTGCTCCAAATTTTTATTGATCCTAAAGAGAATTTCTTAGAAAAGTATTTCGGGTACTGTTAGAAAAGTGCCATGTGAATAAAAAAGTTAACTAAATTTTACGACCTTTGCAAACATAAAACTAGCCGACTTTATCATTACCTTGCAGTCTCAGTGATGAAACGAGTATTGCTTCTACAAGAACGACTATCAATAAAATCTTAACGATTTATCCGAATGAGTTTCTTGAGAACTGAGTTCTACAAAAATAATGTATAGGCAAAAATACAGTTCCATGAAACTGAATTTATAACTAACCCTTTTCACAACTTTTGTAACACTTTGTTTTTGGAAACCTTCTATGTATATCATGTTGAATAAATTAAATATTAAGGATATCTAAAGATTCAAGTGCTTTGCAGCAAGGGTATGCTGTATTCTGCCTCTGTTTCCTGTCTCTGCCTGCTTCGTTGGTCTAGTGGTTGTAGTAGTGCGACTGCTGATCATGAGGTCCTGGGTTCGAATCCCAGGTCGGGCCAAAAAATTAATTATTGATTTTTTCCGTAAAGAAATTCTCAGTAGTTACTCGGAGTCAGGAAGTTGACGGTGTCTCACCCCCGTACCTCGGAAAGCACGTAAAGCCGTTGGTCCTGCGCCTGATCTCTCTTTGGTCGTGTCGGTTTACCATCCCATCAGATTATGAGAGTGAGGGAATAGAGAGTGCTCCCGTGCTTGCGCATACACTTGGGGACTATAGTCCTGTTACGCCGATGGCTGGTCTTCGTTGAGGCACGCCGCCGTGGCCGAAATTCGGTCTGGAGGACATTATTATGCTGTATTCTAGATAATATAAAAATAATTAGGTACGTATTAGGCTTATTAGATTAGATTCCAAGTTAGAATCTTGATGAATTTAAATTTTGAATAAATTATCCAAAGTAGGTCTCAACAGTTAATACATAAGATTCATCCTTCCATGAATCCATTACAACACATAAAAAAACAGCGCGAAACGTAAATCTCCCCAACTTATTGTCTCATAAGGGTGATCCGTAGTTGCCATGCTTGGCAGGCGAGTGGGCAACTGCGTTTTCTCTTAATTTAGAGTTATTATCATGGAGATGCTGCTGCTTACATCTTACTTCAGTTTCCCTCTGTTGCCTCTTACGTAACGCATGGTACAATATAGAATAGTGTACTCTAAGTAATATATAACGTAATACGTAACATACGGTTAGTGGTGCGGCGGTAGGATTGCTAACTTTAAATCCGAGGCGAATGACCAGAAAATGGTGACGCTATTGGCTCCAGGGTTCAAACCGGAAACGGATGATCACTAAATATGTAGTAAGGATGCCCTTCGCATCCGGAGAGAAGAGACCATAAAATGGTGGAGCTATAAGGTCCCGGGTTCGATTCCAGGAAAATTGTCCCCAAAAATTTGTATGCGAGATTAGCTATATGTGGACTGTATATGCGTGATTTCTTATAACCAAAACAAGATGGCTGATGTGGCACGTTGCAGACTTTAGGCAGTGTACTTGCTATTACCTAATCTATTATATCTAGCTGGTGCCTTTACACGGGAACTAAATATGAGCTGTTAGAAAAGAGGGGCACAGTAAAGAGAAAAAACCGGTAGAACAGCTCAAGATGATTTAAAGAGGGAAGCACTTACCGGGTGGCTTTCTTACTGCTTCTTGTTCTGCGACCTCGAGCGTAATGACCACTATGTTGCGACAGCGTTACAAGAGAGCTAGTGGCGGCAGCGGACGTCCTTTTATTAACTCGGCCGTCTCCACTTCCATCTAGGCAGGGCGCGCTTTCTCATTGGCAGTAAATGACGCCACATAATTCAGCTTACTCCCCTGCCCCGCTTTCAGTGCGTGCGGAAAGGAATGCGAATGAGATGTAGGAAGGCACCGGCCATTTACTAACCAGCAGAATAAAAAATGCGAGGGTTTTTTTCCACTACGTTTTCCGCGTAACCAGTTAGAAAAATATGTTTAAGAAAATAGTAAATAAAATTTCTGAGAGGTTGCTTCGCTGCCTCAATGAGTGTTGGCAAACTTGACATGTCTTTGAATTTTTCTGCTTGTTTCTCAGATATGCAGGTTTCCTCACGATGTTTTCCTTCACCGAAGAACACGTAGTAAATCAGAACTTAAAATTACAATTACCAATTTCATTGGTGCCGGCGGGGATCGAACCCAGTTTTCGATTCAGTCTTAAATATTTATAAATATAAAAATATCTATAAATATTTTTTTCTTATTCCTCGGACATGCAGGTTTCCTCACGATGTTTTCCTTCACCACCGAGCAAGTGGTAAATGAATACTTAAAATTGCAATTAACAATTTGATTGGTGCCGGCGGGGACCGTACCCAGGTTACTCGCGTTTTGTTATATTTACAGCGAGCGTTAACCATCTGAGCTACCACGGCTTAGACTAGTTGAGAGTAGTCAACCACAATGGTCAAATTGACCACGCCTCGTCAAAAGTCCAAAGTTGCAATGCACCAACCTGTATTGCAACGTTCAACTTTGAATATTCAGAGTTGTTATCAGGAAGATGCTGTTTCCCAGCTCCTGTTTCGCTGTACTCTGTCGCCTTATGAAACCCTCGGGGCGATATGGGATAGTGGATATTTTTACACCGGTGATTATTTTATGATATAGTTTTTAAGTATTTAACGGTGAATTTTTAATAGGTGTAATATATATAAATGTAGTATACATTTAGGAATGTTTTTCTTTCACTTTGTTTTTATACGTCTTTACACAAGAACCTGCGGACGTAAAACTAATAAAAAACTTTGCTAAGAACACAGACTAACTTGTAATTGAAGTTGTTTGTGACAAGTAGCATTCATTCACATGGTATTTGCTAAGAACCTGCTTAGGAGTTATATTATACTTCAACTTTGTCAGTTTTAGGGTAATATATCAAGAATCTGTTTTGATGTCTAGATAAATATTATTGCGAAGTTTGTGGCCGTTATTATCTTAGTGGTCTGTAATGGTTTTAATTTTTACACTTTCTTTTATTCTTTTTATAGTACTTGACGTTGTTTATTAAACAACTGTTTGAATAATTGTTTTGATACGGTTACTAATAGTGATGTAGTATCAGTACAACGCCGCTTGGTAAAGGTGAAACTCAGTTACAGCTTTATATTCACTTTTCTCTTGAAGACATGCACGTTGTAATGCTGATTATAATATTTTGTGTATGCATCACAAATTATTCCTTTCGATTGTTAATCGAGGATAGATGTAGGTGTCTATGGGCCACAGCATCCACTTACTATCAGGTGGTCCGTGTGTCCGGTTGTAACTCTTATTCTGTAAAAAAGACACGAAAAATTTATTTTGCTATTTGTTTATTTAAACTTCGTTGCACAAAAATGTACAAAGGCAGACTTAACGTTATAACACTGATTCTAATTCTTTGTTGTACGCATTACAAATTCGCCTTGTTGCTCTGTGGTACAGCCCAATACGACACAATAGTAATAGTAAGACGGTCTAATTAAAGGCATGTCTTTAATAAGACACTTTTTTAGTATTTTCCCCATAGTTGGTATAGAATATATTATGGAGTTATCGAATATAATCTCTGTTGTCTTTGGTTATGGTTTATAAATAGCCGAAAGGAAAATCTTAATGTACTGTTTCCCAGTAAAATTATTTGACAATACAATTTAATTAAAAATAGTATAGACGCAAGTGTTGTAGAGGCAACAGATAGAAACTAAAACACAACATGGGCATCATCTTCCTGATAACTGCTCAAAATAACGAAAGAACTGCAATCGTTAACTTGCTTGTGAAGCGTGGGGACTACGCTTAAATACGACCAAATAAAGGAAGACCTGTTTTCAACGATTGACTTTTGATAGGCTGCCTTGAATCAAAAAGTGAATGAAAGCGTGATACTAGGCAGCCTACTTCTAGTACCAATAGTAGTAAGTCCTAACTCACTACTATTTATTTGCTAGTTTTGCAACCAACTACTGTGCAGAAGTAAAACGCACCTGAAACCTTCCTCTATTTGAAGTTAGTTTCAGTGACGAGCTAGCTTTCATGAGATGGACTGTAAGCTCGTTCGTCAGTCGTTCAGTTTTATAAAAAAGGCTTTTGTTTAATACACGAATAAGTTCATGGTTAATATAAGTACTAGAATTGCCGCATAATCCTTTTATTTTTATTACATTTGTGATGTTTTTTTTAACTTTTAAATTCATTCAAAAAGTATGGAAATGATTAAAGCATCAAAAAGCTCTATAAAATATTATAGCTCTATAAATTATTACGATATTCTAAAACAAATATTTTCTGCAGCAATAGAAGTCTATGTACAGCAGTGCATTTTTACGAGCTCATAAAGAAATAGATTTGTGTCCAGCATCAATGTTTAATGCAATAAAAGTAACATTTTAAACAAATTATAACTCATCTATTGCGCAAAAGAAATATAATTGGAAAGCTGGATTATGAAATTTAGTGGACAAACTGAGTAACAATGAACACGCTTTCACATTTCAGCTGCATTTTAATACTTAAATAAGATGCATATCCAAAACGAAACTGTCACTTGTACAACTTTCTTTCACGTTGCTTGAAAATTTTAGAGCTATATAGTCCGTACTGATCTAATTAACTCTTATTCTTCTGTGGATATTAGCTTACGTAGTCTTCCTTCTCCATACCTTGGTAAGAGACTTTGAGCTTCCTTGCAAGGTTAACAGAAAACCACCAAGTCTCGGTTCTGTAAGTCATCATTGTACTTGAAGTTGCAATAAACAATATAAATATGTGTATCGTTTTCCTCACATAATCAGAGTTCATTTTATGATGAACACTCCGTCGTTGATCTGCCAGAGCAGTCGCCATGTCGGTCAATAGTAACAATTTTTTGAATAATTTGCATAATAAAGAGAATTGTCATACTTACTACTTTACACTTGGTATATTTTACTCATTATGGGTGGTTTAATTACTATTATTTGTTATTAAATATTTTTATTTCCATTTCATCCATAAATTTGGTCCAGTTTAAATAAAGATTTTTAGGATGCCTAGCCATTTACTTAAAGTTTTAGGACGAATTTTTTCAGCACATAATTTATTACAAGCCTCATCAATATATAAGGATAAAGCTAAGTAAAAACTTCTGAAACGGCTGAAGTTTATTTCATATGCACTAAACGTTAGTGAAAACTTAATAAAATGGTCTTGCAGACTTGAGTGGATTGTTGTTTTTATAGTGTCTCGTGTGAGTTAATAAATAAATTTTTAATAGCGTCAAATAGCGGCTTAAAAAATGTTACCCCTTCAAAAATTTTCGACATGGCCACAGATGTTATAAAACCAATACGGAAACTTTTAGATTAAACGAAAGGGTGAGTTTGTAACTTGCTTAAGAAAATATTACTTTTTGATAAGGCCCCCAGATAACAATATGTTAAAATTTTTTGGGGTTTATTTTTGTATTCATCCATTGTATTATTCAACCTAATGACGCCTAGAATAACTACCTGCCATAGTTGTAACGCTTGGCAGGCGGGTAACCATATTGTTTTGTTATTTTGAGTCGTAATCAGAAAAATACTGTCGACCATATCCCGTTTCATTTTCTTTGTCGCCTCTTACGACACTCATGGGGTTACCGATACGCGATTTTTATAATATAATTCAATATTAACATTTACATGGCTTTGATGCTGCATATAAGTTTTTTATGTATTTAAAAATCGTTTGTCGACTAGTTTCTTTTAGTTGTAAACCGAGGTTACCGAGCTCGCGATATGTAAATGGTTAATCGCGGGTGCAATTTCTGCACGGGGTTAATATTCTCATGGCTTTAAAATAATTGTACCAGATCTCTAGTCTATTTAAAACTCATTCTCAGCATTGCAGAGTGAGAGATATTAGTCCCGAGAAGCAAAATAATATGATAATAAATGAAAATGCACAAATTATAAAATAGGTAAAAATGCCAAATATGAGATACCATTTTCATTATTGCGTACTTCTAGTAAGATGTCACAGGGAAAATGTAATATTACGGGATAATAAATAAGATTTAATTTACATTTCAACACTAAAAATATTTTACCAATAATGCTTACCTATTCTGTAATATAAGTAAGATAACAAAATATTACACTATTTTCATGCAGACATAAAGGTATCCCAATATGAGATAATAATGGGCCATAATTTGAAATATGTCAAAAGTAGAGTTGTCAACTCCACTATTGAGCTCAATTAAATTAAAAGTTGCTTATTTTTAGTAAGCTCTTCCAAACATCGTACATTTTTGTTTGCTTTTGCATGCACACAAAGGCATGCTGTTGATGTTAATGTAGAGTAGATGCTGTGCGGGACTATCGTGTTACCAGGTGATAGGGAGCCCACTGGTATCTTATATAAGGAACTCACTATAAAACGGAATCGGTATGAATAGAGCCGCACAAATTATTTTCTGCGACGAACATGAAAATACTTGGAGGCTTTTTATTGCAACTTTTCATTTTGTAACAATATATCACGATTTTTATGGTTTCTTAGTTATTTTTAAAGCTTAGAGAAATAATAAATTTAGAAAATGATTATTTAAGCTCAACTGCCTTCTATAAATTAATGTTTTAATACGAGTAAGTGTAACAAAATAATGTATAGTCCTCCACCTGGCGATAAGAATGCTGTGGTTCACAGAAACTATAATCTATTTTTGATTAAGATAGAACGCCTCGTTTTCAATAAAATATGTATTCTACTACACTATTTCTCCCACACGGGCAGAAGGCTCCTATTCTGATCAATATCTTTCCAATTTCTACGACTAAATACCAGTAATTGCACTGCTAAGTTCCGGTTGGTGGGTATGGGAACGATAGTATAATTACGGTCTGTGAGGTATTCCACCTTATTCCCCATGAATGTACTTACGATCATGAGTTCTGTAAGTTAGTTTGTCAATTCAATTTAATAAGAAAAGCAAAATAATATACTAGACATCAAAAATATATAATTTTGACTTCCGACTAAAACCTTCCATTGTTGTGCGGCGAAACACAAAACTCTGTAGGTAATTTCGCGGATAAAATTTGTTGGAACAATAAAACGTCGATTTTCCTTTGCCTGACTAAAAGTATTGTGGACTATGATATTGCAAGAGGTTAGAGGTAACATTTATGTTCCTTTGGTTCTTTCACATTTGAACCGAGCTCAAGGAAAGTTTCAGAGATCAATACTATACTATTATATACTATTATATTATTATATACTATTATATTTGTTCTAATAGAACACTCCTCGGCATGTTTTTTCTTCTTTGTGTACAGGTAGACTACGACGGTTAAGCATTTCTAATAAGTTGGTAACTGTACGATTTAAATTGCTTTCCATTTAAAAAGAATATCGGCGTTGCTGCTAACACCTCGACCACTGCAACAAAATTTAAAATTAATTACCTATAATTCCATATATTATGCTACCTGCTATTTATATAAAAGACTTACAGACTAAATTAAAGACACCCACAGTTTAAAAACACACGTAAAGATAAGCTTTACTGGGTGCAAAGTCAGGATATACTTGCTCATCAATAGACTGTTTTAAATGGCCATCAAAATATTTAATAAATTACTAGTAGCCATTATGAATAAGCAATATTGAAAACAATTAATTAAAAGCTAAAATATTTCTTGCTTCAAAAATTTTCAAACTTTTGTGAAGATGATTTGATTTATTAGTTAATAAATTAATTTAATTAAAATTTGGGGGATAAGTCGCTCGCGTCCGTAGGCTTTGACCACCTATTCCTAGACCCACCCTACACGTGTCCCCCGGGTGGTGCTAAATGAGCGACAAGCCGATAGCACAGACTCGGCTCCACGCCGAGCGGCGTAAAATATACTACCCATATTCGTACCATGAGGAACCATATAAAAGAAATAGCCCCGAGTTCCCAGCGCCCCTTTAATGGGGCAGGGTGCGAAGAATCTCCGGGAGGAAAACCGGCGACGAGGTTCGCCACCCGTCACGTTCTGTCTCCCGGAGAGGCGCAAAGTGGATTGCAGAGGCCCGTCTGGCTACGTTGAATGTATGTGGGGCAATGAATGATAAAATGGATGAAGTATGCGATATGATGTATGATAGAGGAATAGATGTGTTATGCGTAAATGAGACGAAAAGGAAGGGGAAGGATGTCACTACACATGGCATGTATACCGCATACTGGTCTGGTGTAGACGAGATCGAGCGGGCATGCCAGGGAGTAGGTATCATCCTTTCAGAAAGAATGGGCCAATGTGTGAAAGAGTATGAATGTGTAAGCCCAAGACTGCTGTGGATATGAATGAAAGTGGCTTAAAGAAGTTGTTTGTGTTAGGGGTCTACGCCCCAGACATGTGTAAGCCCACTTATATCCCAGAGCAGTTTTGGGAAATGGTAAGGATGTTGTTAATGAAGTGTAAGGGAAATGAAAATATTATTATGCTAGGAGATTTTAATGGAAGGGTTGGGGTGAGGAGGCTTGGTTATGAAAGGTTATTGGGAACGTTTGGTGATGAAATTATAAATGAGAATGGTGAAAGTCTCCTCACCTTATGTATGGAAAAGAATCTTTTTGTGACGAACACTTGCTTTAGCCACAAGAGGATTCACATGTATACTTGGGAAAGAGGTGACGATAGAAGCATGATAGATTTCATAATTGTGGATGAAAGATTGAGGGGAGCAGTGGTTGATACAAGGGTTTACCGGGGTTCTAACGTAGGAACGGATCATTATTTGGTTTTATGCCGAATTAATGGTCTGTTCAGGCGTTGGCGCCATCGGTCATCTGTGTCTACAGCGTTACACGTAAAAGATTACAAGATAAAGGTGAGAAAAACAAGTTCAAATGTGGACTGAAAGAAAATATAAGTGGTTTGGATGAATTATGTATGAAGGAGTTAGACTTGGAGAATGTATGGCAAAATGTAAAGAAAGATATAGTGAATGCAGCTACCGAAGTTTGTGGTGTTAGTAAGAGAAAGAATGAAAGGATAAATAATACGTTATGGTGGGATGATGAGATACGTATGGAAGTTGAAGCAAAGAAGAGAGCATGGCTAGATTTACTAGCAACAAAGGCTGGTAATTCTAGCGGTACGAATGATGATATTGAAAGAAAAAAGGCAGTCTTTAGACATCTTAATAAGAGAGTAAAAGAAGTAGTTGAAAGAAAAAAGCAAGAAAAAACGGATAAGAATGATAGAAAAATATGGGATAATTTCCAGGCAAATATTAAAATGTTCTGGAAACTTGTAAGAACTGCCAGGGGACATTCAAAACAGCCTATGATGACTGCTATAAGAGACGAGAATGGCTATATTCTGAATGATGAAGTTTTAAGTTAAAGAGATGGAAGGAATATATTGAAAGCGTGTTTATGAGTGCTGAGACAACGTGTGTATTAAGTGAAGTAGAAACACCGAAAGAAGAGGAAAGAGGTAGCGAGATAAGTATAGATGAAATAATGAAAGCAATGAAAAGCATGAAAGCAGGTAAGGCTGCCGGATATGATAGAGTTTCACTCGAAATGCTAAGGGCTGGAGAGGAAGTGGTGGCAGGCCTGCTGCACACTTTGTTTAATTTATGCTGGGAACTGAAGCGGGTACCGGTAGACTGGTACAAAACCGTGATAGTCCCAGTATATAAAGGAAAAGGGTCGCAGCAGGACTGTAAAAACTACCGTGGCATCAGCCTTCTTAGCATTGTGGGAAAACTGTATGCTAAAGTACTGATTGAAAGGGTCATGAAAGAAACTAATGGAAAAATTTGGGATGTGCCAAAGGGGGTTTAAAAAGGGAATGGGATGTACAGATCAAGTCTTTTCCATGCGCATGATCGCGGAGAAGTTTTTGGCCAAAAACCAAAAGGTTTTTTGTGCGTTCATCGACTTGGAAAAGGCCTATGACAGAGTTGATAGGGATGTGCTATGGCAAACACTGAAATCATTCGGGTTGAGCGCAGGCTTGATACAGGCATTGGAGTATCTTTATAGGGACTCTAGTGCTTGTGTTAGGATCAACGGGGTCTACTCGGACTGGTTTGGCATCCATAAAGGTGTCAGACAGGGCTGTGCGGCTTCCCCGTGGCTGTTCAACCTATTTATGGACAGTTGTTTTCAAAATTTGAAAGTTGAAGAATGCGGATTAAGAATGGGTGAGTTAACCGTCAAATGCCTTTTGTACGCCGATGATCAAGTTATCTTTGCGTCGTCGGCGGCCGAGTTGCAAATGATGGTTACATTAATGAACAGATCATTAAAAGAAAGGGGTATGAAAGTGAACGCAAGTAAGACGAAGTTTATGGTTTTTGAAAGAGAAGAAAGTAAAACGATTTGTGAAATAAGAATAGAAGGGGAGTTGATCGAGCAAGTAGACGAGTTTGTATATTTGGGCTGCCTATTTAGCAGGGATGGGAGATATGATAAGGATATAGAACGACGAGTGAATACGGGAAATAGAGTATATGGGGCCCTACACTCTATTGTGAAGAGTCAAAATGTGTCGAAAAAGGCACGTATGGCAATTCACAGTGCTGTGTTGGTCCCTACTCTAACGTATGGTAGTGAAAGTTGGGTGTGGCAGAAGAAGCACGAGAGTAGAATGAACGCAGTAGAAATGCAGTCGTTAAGGAGTATATTAGGGCTGAATCTGAATGACAAGGTAAGAAATTGTGTAATTAGAGAAGAGTGTGGTTTGCAAGATGATGTTGTAACCAGGATTAAGAAAGGAATGCTTCGGTGCTTTGGCCATGTGGAAAGAATGGATGAGGAAAGACTGACAAAGAAAATTTATGTTGCAGAAGTGAATGGCAGAGTCGGAAAGGGACGTCCTAGGCGAAAATGTATCGACCAAATTGGCAATTTATTAAAAACGGGCCAAATTAGGAGTACCCTTAACCGACGAGCATGTATACGTAGGTGTATGGATGTGAAGGAGGCGAGAGAGGTGTGTCAGGATCGTGCCAAATGGAAGTTTCTGTAGTCTCTGCCTACCCCTCTGGGTGACAGGCGTGAGTGTTTATGTTATGTTTAATTTAAAATTTCATAAACACTAGTATAGATTTTATTTTTAGAATTTAACTATTATATCTCTATAGTCTCGTTAAAATATATTCATAAAGCTGCAAAAAGAATATGTCTTCTATTTATATCTTGTATTATGCCCCCTAATTTGCAATGCCTGTAAAAGCCACACTGCACGAAGTTGTAAGAACAAATTATATGAATTTTTACTTGCACCTAAGTCTTTTCTGCCACTCAATAGTAAATAAATAAATCCATTGATATAAAAATGCATGTTAGCTAGGAATAGTACATGGATGTAACAATACTATGTTTTTAAGCGCATCCGTGACCATAAAGCTTGTCGTTGTTGAAATGTACTCGTAACGGGCAACGGGTAGCAGCTTTTTATGTAGAGAAGGAAACTTTGGTAGCGTGATTTAGGCTTCGGATGTTGTTGGTCCGTTTAACGTCATTATGATATTGCATCATAGCGCCACTATACATACTATTAATGTAAATATTATTTAATAAAGTAGACTTTTGTGATGAATAGTATAGCATTCATAAATATTGTTATTGTGTGTAAAATTTAGTTCTTGTAATTTACTTTTACAAAAGTGTTTTCTTAAGCGTTTTAAAAACTAGTTAATAAGAATACTCTGTAAAAGAATCGGCCTAAAAATCAATTATTGAGTTTTTGCGTCAAGAAATTCTCAGTAGCTGCCCGGAGTCAGGAAGTTGGCGGTGTCTTGCCCCCGTGCCTCGGAAAGCACGTAAACCCGTTGGTCCTGCGCCTGATTTCTCTTCGGTCGTGTCGGCTTACTGTATCGGATTTTATGAGAGTGAGGGAATAGAGAGTGTACCTGTGCTTGCGCATACACTTGGACACTATAATCCTGTCCTGCGCCGATGGCTAGTCTCCGTTGAGGCTGGCCGCCGTGACCGAAATTCGGTCTGGAGGATATTATTATCATTATTAAAAGTAGACCTAAAAGTTTTATTTAAAAGTCACGTTTAAATTTAGAGCTACGAATTTTGTAAATTTTATGTTCTATATATGTCTTAGATTAAAAAAAATACGTGTGGCACTCGGGGATTGCCGCAGTAAAGCTATTGCATAATATTTTTATCAACTTACGAAATTATAATTATTTATTTATTTTATTTATGGTACCTACTTTTTCTTTAGTTGGAGTCTTTCTTCAAAGTTTTGCGGAAATCGAATACATTTTTTACAACACTCGGATGGACATCTTATGATCAATCTTACTGGCTGGGGATGGACGGGAATTTTCCTAATATCCAACTCGTTGAAAATTCTTATTAACTACTAAAGTTACTATAATATTAAGGAACACATTAAGAGCCTCTTCCATTTTAGAGGGAGTATCTTTGTCATTCCTATATTTTTTTAAACATGGGAGTATGTTGCGGGCCTATATTCAGCAGAACCTTTAAAAATATGCACGAATGGGCCGGCTCGACCGGGGAAGGATGGGCTTCCACAACCTCAGGAACACAGCGGGACACTGAAGGCTGCGAAACATAAGTGTTGATATTTTTGCCGCACATTCTTTGGCAACTACCACTAGCAAGGAACGACAGTGCACATAATACCTGAAAAATATACCAATAATTACATGAAACATACGTTTTTTTTAAGTTAATATTATAGGGTCTCTCATTTAGATTGGTGAAGTGGAGACCACTTGACTTCAGTGACGTTATAACTGCAGCCGCTTATCTAAGTTATACAAAGTACTTTTTAGTTTCATGACAGCCACTTATACACAGTTATGCTTAAAGAAGTTGGATTTTTCTATAAAGTCTGTGTTTATTAAATACTCTAAATTCACGAAAGTTGCTAGCATGACGACGACTCATATAAATCAAAAGAATATGCTTCTTGCAATAAACTATATTATTGTTTAAAATATTTTTATTATCTTACAATACATGCAACTAGTCTGTCTACACGCATAATAACACACACGCATACGTCTAGTCGCACGCACACAAACACCGTGCCGAAGTCTGCCGAACTTAAACGACGTTAGAGGATGTTAGGTTTTCGGGCCTTAGGTTAATTTCGTTACGGAATTTCTTGATTCGGTCGCCGCGCTCAAAGCCCGCGATAAAAGCTATCATCATCATCATCATCATTACAGCCCTTCACAAGTCCACTGCTGAACATAGGCCTCCCCAAAGCAATGCCACAAAGCACGATCCTATGGGATCGTGCTTTGTGGCATGATCCGTTGGGCTATGTCGGTCACTCTAGTTTTACTGCGGATATCCTCATTTCTGAGTCTATCACGCAGAGAAACTCCGAGCATAGCTCTCTCCATAGCTCGCTGAGCGACCTTGAGCGTCCTCATACGACCAGCAGTGAGGACCACGTCTCTGATCCGTAAGTCATCACTTGCAACACGCACTGGCACTCAATGTACACACTTTAGTTTTCAGAGATTGAGGTATACCTGACGAGAAGATGTGTCGTAATTTCCCAAACGCTGCCCAGCCAAGTTGAATCCATCGATTGACCTCTCGGTCGAAGTTGGACTTACCTAGTCGGACTATTTGTCCCAGGTAAACTTACTCGTCAACAACTTCGAGCATAGTGCTCCCAACAACTACCGGCATAGGTGTGACATGGACATTAAACATGATCTTTGTTTTGTCCATGTTCATCTTAAGACCTATCCGTTGGGAGACATCATTGAGGTCATTGAACATAGTGCTAAGGTCCTCCAGGGATTCTGCCATAAGGACTATATCATTGGCAAATCAAAGGTGAGTGATGTACTCGCCATTGATGTTAATACCGTATCCTTTCCAGTCCAGTAGCTTGAAAACGTCTTCCAACGCAGCGGTGAAGAGTTTCGGGGATGTAACATCACCCTGTCTTACACCTCTCTGCAGTTGAATAGGATTCGAACTCTGGTTCTGTACTCGGACAGCCATTGTAGCCCTACAGTACAAACACTTCAGCACTTCGATATACCGACAGTCAACTTGACACCGCTGAAGGGACTGTAGCACCGCCCAAATTTCGACGGAATCGGAGGCTTTCTCATAGTCCACATACGCCAGGCAAAGTGGCAGATTGTACTCTTCAGTCTTCTGTATAATCTGCCGCAGGGTATGTATGTGGTCTATGGTACTGAAGCCTTTTCGGAAACCGGCTTGTTCGGGAGGCTGGAAGTCGTCGAGTCTGCGTGCGAGACGATTCGTAATGACTCTCGAAAACAGCACGTAGACGCGGCTCAGAAGGGAAATCGGTCTGTAGTTCTTCAAGAGAGCGTTGTCGCCTTTCTTAAAGAACAAGACCATCGCACTTCTGCTCCACGCCTCCGGAGTAGTGCCACCATGGAGGACGGAATTGAAGAGCTTCTGAAGGACTTCAAGTACCGGTGTTCCACCCGCTTTCAGAAGCTCCGCTGTAATTCCATCCTCGCCTGGAGTCCTGCCGTTTTGAAGGTGCTGGAGAACCATTCTAATCTCGCTCAGACTGACGTCCGGGATATCATCGGAATAGTGTCGGGTAAGACTTGCTCTTGGATCGTTACTCACACTTGCGTGTGGCTCCAACGATGACGTGTACAGCTGCCCATAGAACCTCTCAATTTCACTCAAAATCTCATGTGTCTCGGAAACGATGCTGCCACACTCAGTCTTCAGCTTTGACAGTTGGCTCTTTCTGGCAGACAGATCTCTGGCAAAGGCTTTCGAGCCCTGGTTCCGCTCGGTCGCTTCTTTAATACGAGCTGTATTAAAGTTGCGTAAGTCTCGCCGCATGCATTTGGAGATCTTTCTGTTCAGTTGCCTGTATGCTGTCAAATCTGTTGACGATTGCAGCCCCATCTCCCGTCTGATAGCCATGAGATTAAGAGTGTGATCGCAGAGTTTCTGTGTTCTTCTGCGGCGGGCCTTGCGGAACTTAGCTCCAACCGCATGGACAGTTTCCACGAGCTTGTCATTCATATCGTCCACTGCATTGTAATCTTCTAGGCACTGAAAGCGGTTACGTAACTCGAGCTGAAAAGTCTCGAGATTCTGGATCAGAGCACGAGGGGGACGGAGCGTTGACTTCATTAGACGAGACCTCTCCAACTTAACGTTAAGGTTCAGTGTGCCTCTAACCATTCGGTGATCGCTGCCGGTTTTCACCCTTGCGATCACTGAGACATCACTAAATAGTTGGCGTCTGGTCGTCATAATGAAGTCAATCTCATTTTTTGTCGAACCGTCGGAGCTCGACCAGGTCCACTTCCTGTGGGGCCGCTTCTGGAAGAAAGAGTTCATCATAAAGAGTCCCTCTTTCTCCATAAAGTCAGCCAGCTGCAAGCCCCTACGGTTCCGTTACCCTACTCCAAATTTCCCTTACTTCAGCTCACCGCCTTCTCTTGTGCCTAGTTTTGCGTTGAAGTCTCCCATCAACACCGTGTAGTGGGTTTTGGAGGAATGCATGGCTCTAGAAATATCCTCATACATTTCCTCCACCTCCTCATTGGGTTGTGCCGAGATTGGTATGACCTTCAGCGAATACCGTTTGGTGATTCTGAGTATCAGGTACGCGAGCCTCGTCGACACACTCCCAATCTTTACAACGTTGTTGACGAGAGACTTGTGGACGATAAATCCGACACCTCCTTGGGACAGATGGTCGCCCTCCCGGTGATAGAACAAGTTGCCGGACCGAGGATTACCGTGTCCTTCCCATTTTCTCAGATAATCCAATAATATCCCAGCGCAACTTGTCTACCTTTTCTTCCAGCTCCAGTATCTTCTCGTCAGTCCTCAGGGTGCGTGCGTTATACGTTGCCAGGTCGAGTCGTCGTAGGTGGCAACCGAACCTCCACCAGAGATTCTTAGCACCCCCCGCCCCACCGTTACAATGGTCGCCACCGTAGCCAGGAATAACGGGGCCGCCGGGGACTGGGGGCCGTTTATTTGCGTCGTTGCTCATGGGGGGATATTTGCCATAGTTGCCACGCTTGGCGAGCAGGTTGGCAACCGCAGTTTTTTATTATGTTATTGTTGTTATTAGGAAGATGCTGCTGCCCATCTCCTTTTTGTGTCCCTCTGTCGCCTCTTACGACACCCACGGGAAGATATGGGGTAGTGGATATTCTCAACCGCCACTACACGGATAAAAGCTATGCAATAGCTTAATACAAAATACATTATTAGGAGTAGAACAAAAACTCCAACACCATTCTGTAAAGTTCCATAAATAGAATATCTTTTAAAGAAATGTGATGAATGAGCACATATTCCATCTGATTGTAAATTTATGGTGTAGGTCATAAAAATCTACGTTTATCCTCGATTAGGAATCGAGATGCAAATGCTACATGCCATACTTGTGAGGGCTCGCATGCCTCGTTTCCAGCAAAAAGAGTCTTCGGCTATTTACACTCACCATACGAAACACAACAACATTTTAAGCTGCTTTTTTATGAGGGTATTCTGTGAGAGCGTAGTCCTTACCTATCGAACTCAGGTTTGTGTTATGCAGCCGTATGCAGCCGCCGGCTGGGCGGTCGCCGTTAAGTCTACTGTTGTATTTAAGCATATCCGAAACGTGACAATTTTGCCATTTGCTGGGTGGTAGGACTTCTTTTCTACCTAAGAGTCTGTTAGAGTAAGTATCCTATAAACCCTCGTACTTATTTCTGCGGCCCAACAATTGTGCATGCACCGCTGTTTCATTCTAACGTACAAAGCGTGTATAGTTACTGGCTGTGAGGTATTCCAGCTTAGTCCCTTGAAGTTATAACGTATCTGTAGCCTTCTTTGTTTGAAGTTGTTTGCAGATCTCTATGGGCTGTTGTAGCCACTTACCATCAGCTTATTATAGGTGGACTTTAATTTCATAAAATTAAGATGATATATCACACTTGGCACATTTTCATTACAAAAGTCAAAGGTTCAATAGCAAAATAATTCGCAGTAGCATTACCAATGAGAGGTTCATTGGTAATGCTACTGCGAATTATTTTGCTTATGCGGTGTACTTAAATTATGAATTTTGATGTTTACCAATCCGAATTATTATACAGTTGAATTATATTTGCGCAAAAATTAAACAAGAAACTAATTTCTTTTGCTTCTTTGCCTTCAATTAAACAAGGGAAAACGAAACAGGAGATGCGTAGCAGCAAATTCCTGATAACAACTCAAAGTAATAAAAATCTGTGGTTGCCAACCCACCAGCCAAGCGTGGCAACTATCGTAAAACCTTTTCTATGAAATGATTAACAAAATCCCCCAAATTTGAGACAGACCTGTTCTGCAGTGGACTTTTAAAGTTTGTATTGGGTGAGCAATAAAATCCGTAAATTCAGATTTATTCGTTATGTATTTTATTATAAAGATAGGGTTTAGCAACCATAAGTTTACATACATATACACTCACGCCTGTTATCAGAGGGGTAGCAGAGACTACAGACTTACATTTGGCACGATTCTGACATACCCCTTTCGTCTACATTCCTACACATCTCGTTCCTCTACATTTATATACCTACGCATATATATTTGTCGGTTAAGGGAGCTTTTAATTTAACCCATTTTCAATATATCGCCAATTTGTTCAATAAACTTTCGCCTAGGACGTCGTAGATTGTAGTAATTTTAATATCACAGAGATATACTATGCAAAGTTATATTTCTTTTTAAGATAATAAGCAAATAAATAAACTGGGAAAAAGTTAATGGAATAAAATAAAGTACAGAAGATTGGGTAGTAGTAGATCAAATAATTTACGAAACAAAATAAAAAATTAATCTTTTTTATTAAAAAAAAAAATATCGACTGTCAATATTCATATTTTAACGCTTAGCCCACCGCGCGACCATAGTGACCATGGTTGCGATGTTAGGTTTTCCTTAGCATTTCTAATTCTCCGATAGTTGTATTAAAAGATAATAATTGGATAATTCGTCGCAAAGCATCATTTTCCCCTGTACGATTCCTAAAAGTGTCGAGTCTCGGATCACACATACATGGCTCTGTTTGCAGAATCTTAAAAAACGTAATAATTTTTTTAATTATTCCGCTCCATCATAGTTATAACCCATCCCTTTTTTCCTACGTTAATCTCTTTTATGTATCGCTATTCAAGTTATCGCTAAACGGCAAACGGCATTATTAATGTCTCTGTCAAATCAACGCGTTAAGTCGTGGCCACACCTACATTCAACGTCCATCAACGCGATAATTAACGGCATTTCTCGTTAGTGTGGCCCCAGCATAAGATTTTACAAAAATGATAAAATAAACAAGCTCCTTGGCGCAGTGGCTTAGCGATGAGTTGCTGCGCTGGGGGCCGCGGGTTCGAATCCCGCACGGAACAAGTATTTGTATGGTCTGCAAATAATTGTTCCAAGTCTGGATGTTTATTCTTGTGCAAATTATTGGGGTAATGTTTAAAAAAAAAGAAAAATCTTGGAATTAATAAAATAATTATTTGATTTGTTTGTTGTATTAAGTAACGTAACACATATATTGTCACCTAGGTCTTTATGTGCCCTTTTAAATGAGTTCAAACACGATCGTCCTATCTAGTGGCGTCACTGAGATCCTACATCCACCTTCGTATTGCACTATCAGAAAGGGAGATCATAATAGTCATCTAGGTCTTTATGTGCCCTTTCAAATGAGTTCAAACACGATCGTCCTATCTAGTGGCGTCACTAAGATCCTATACCCACCTTCGGCGTCCACCATCAGCTAGGTAATATCATCATAGTCATCTAGGTCTTCGTGAACCTTTTTGAAAATGAGTTAAAAAACACGATGGTTATACGTAGCATCACTAAGATCCTTTACCCATCTTCTGAATCAATCATAAGGAAGGTGACATCATCACGGTCACCTTAGTCTGCATCCTCCATCAAACGAAATTTTCTAAATGTATAAAACAATAAAAAATCTAAATAGCATAGAAATAATGTATGTAGCTACTAATAAAGTAAGTACTTACCAGTAATTAAAACGAACTGAAGCCAGCGGATTATGGCGCACCCGGAAAGCTCCGTGGAGTACCATCAGTTAAAAATTTCAACTTAAGATTTCGCACTCACGATCAGTTTTTTGATTTACGTCATTTCGACTGAGCAGTTTCAACTGACAGTGCGACCAAAAAAATCTGTGGCTTATCGTCAGTTTTAAATTTTAACTTAAAATTCCACACTCAGTCAGGTCAGTTTTTGGATGTACGTCAGCTCAACTGATCATTTTAACTGATCGTGCGTGGCGTCCATTAGTCTCGCTAAAACTCGAAAATGGCTTGACCTATTTTAATTAAATTTTTGTGGGTATTTGTGTAAGTCCTTGGATGGTAGCGCTGTGTGTGCTTGTGGATCGAGATTCAGAAATCACCGATGCAAAGCCGGAGCATCCGCCCCGCCTCTGAATCTCTATCGGCGCTAGTCATACAATTATGTGAGATCATATCCTGTCATAGATTTGGCTCAAGTCACGCGACTAAAGGGTTTGGTTACGTTATTGGTGGGAACAGAATTCGTGAATCCTAATTAACCAAATAAAAATCTTGTTTACAAAGACATTATAAAAAAGTTATGCATTCAGTATAAGATATTTATGTCTAGGCCTACGGACGCGAGCGACTTATCCCTCATAATTACAATAAGTTAGGGCTTCAGCAATCATTTTTCACAGTACAGTTCTAGAGCGTATGATGAAAATGGTTGAACTCTCTCACGAGAGAGTTCAAGTTTTTGTTGAACGGTACAATGTTGGTTAAAATAACGTGTAAAAGAATGTATGCAATTTCTTTGTATTTTCGCATCATTATATTAAAAATTTAGAATTTTATAGCAAAACCCTTTTAACTATAATATTATATAAATTCTTATTGAAGTTTCCTATTGTGACACTGCCCTTTCATAAAAAACACCATTAATTCATAAACTTTGTGGGTTCTTCTAAAAAGTCGACAATAAAATATAGATAAGAAAATTAATTATGTAAATAATTTTATAAATAAGTCGATAGCGATCACTAAAGTTCGTTGGTAATCTGCATGCATGCCTATATCATTTTAGGGCTATCTTACACTGCCATTAGACGGCACTAAATTCAACGAGGCGTAAAATATATTATTTAAAGTAACTTATAGTCAACAAATATATTATTCGAATTCCCATTATGCATTTTAACTAGGTAAACATTTATGCAAGGTGCAGTTTACGACAGTAGATAGTTGACGAATTTGAAGTCTCCATTTTTTTTGCAGTTTGTACTTTTGATTACAAAAGGCTAGTTTTATTATATAAGCAAACATTATTTACTACACTGAATTGATCTTTTTTAATTTTTTTATATAAAAGGAGGCAAACGAGTATGCGGCTCACCTGATGTTAAGTGACTACCGTCAGATTAAAGTGCACATTATAAGTTAATTTTTACAAGCGATAAAATCCGTATATATATATTTATATATATATATATATATATATATATATATATATATATATATATATATATATATATATATATATATATATATATATATATATATATATCGAATAAATAATCATATGAACAGAAATTAAACAAATAAGTATAATAATCAAACATTATATTTATATAAAATCCGTATATATATATATATATATATATATATATATATATATTTATTCAATGTCATTCAAAACCGTCCATATTATGATGGATTAGTAGGCTTGACAGATAAATGAGGACTAAAATGACTATGATTTTATGATTAATAGTATACACTTAATATGCTCACGTTGAAAATGGTTTGTGCAATTTCTATAACCTGACTCAATAACAGCAGAATTTTATTAAGCATTGAGAGCGCGCTTTAAAAATATCACTCTAATATTTTATTTACTGTCAAAGTGAGATACGAATTCCTGCAATTTTTCTGTTCAATATTTCTTTTGAATTAGATTTTCATTACAAGAATTACGACAACTTTAAACTCTTATATGAGACAAAATCTATTATTTAAAAAGACCTGCGATTCTATTCATGTGACAATATTGTTCATAAAATTTATGAAGTTTATCGTGTGTTTTTTTTTGGATACTGATTTATCCACGGCCCACGCCCACCATGATCGATCCGTAAAGGAATTACTTAAAATAATTGAACATCACAATATTATTAATGACTACTATGTTGTAATAAAATAAAACACATGGTTCTACAACACAAACACAATTATTTAGCAGCATCGCTGGCATCATAACGTTGCCACAGGTGTGGCAGTATTTTTACCCAACGGCAGAACACGCCGCAAGTATTGCCATATCAGTTTTCTCACTTAATTATATTTTTATATTATTGTTTGCTGGGTATTTTTCTTTTTTCTTGTAAAGAATAACATGTGCAGAATCATATTATCAGGATATCTAAAAACACCTTTATAAATAGGATAAGGCTGTGTATGTACATTGTATGTGAATGACAATCAATCAAAAATCAAAAATTCAGTCTTTTCTTTCTTCAATGAAGCGCTTTTGTAATTTAACCTCCAATGTCTAAGTCAAATATCCAAATAGCCGTATAGTGGCGGTTGAGAACATCAACTACCCCGTATCTTCCCGTGGGTGTCGTAAGAGGCGACAGAGGGACACAAATAGGAGATGGGCAGCAGCATCTTCCTAATAACAACAATAACATAATAAAAAAACTGCGGCTGCCAACCCGCTCGCCAAGCGTGGCAACTATGGCAAATATCCCCCATGAACAAAAAAACCCTTGCGACCAACGCATGCTATCTCCTGCGGTTGCCACCTACGACGACTCGACCTGCCAACGTATAACGCACGCACCCTGAGGACTGACGAGAAGATACTGGAGCTGGAAGAAAAGGTAGACGAGTTGCGCTGGGATATTATTGGATTATCTGAGGTCCGAAGAGAGGGGAAGGACACGGTAATCCTCGGTCCGGCAACTTGTTCTATCACCGGGAGGGCGACCATCTGTCCCAAGGAGGTGTCGGATTTATCGTCCACAAGTCTCTGGTCAACAACGTTGTAAAGATTGGGAGTGTGTCGACGAGGGTCGCGTACCTGATACTCAGAATCACCAAACGGTATTCGCTGAAGGTCATACATCTCGCACCAACCTCGGCACATCTCGATGAGGAGGTGGAGGAAATGTATGAGGATATTTCTAGAGCCATGCATTCCTCCAAAACCCACTACACGGTGTTGGTGGGAGACTTCAACGCAAAACTAGGCACAAGAGAAAGCGGTGAGCTGAAGTTAGGGAAATTTGGAGTAGGGCAACGGAACCGTAGGGGCCAGCAGCTGGCAGGCTTTATGGAGAAAGAGGGACTCTTTATGATGAACTCTTTCTTCGAGAAGCGGTCCCACAGGAAGTGGACCTGGTCGAGCTCCGACGGTTCGACAAAAAATGAGATTGACTTCATTATGACGACCAGACGCCAACTGTTCAGTGATGTCTCAGTGATCGCAAGGGTGAAAACCGGCAGCGATCACCGAATGCTTAGAGGCACACTGAACCTAAACGTTAAGTTTGAGAGGTCTCGTCTAATGAAGTCAACGCTCCGTCCTCCTCGTGCTCTGATCCAAAATCTCGAGACTTTTCAGCTCGAGTTACGTAACCGCTTTCAGTGCCTAGAAGATTACAATGCAGTGGACGATATGAATGACAAGCTCGTGGAAACTGTCCATGCGGTTGGAGCTAAGTTCTGCAAGACCCGCCGAAGAAGAACACAAAAACTCTCCGATCACACTCTTAATCTCATGGCTGTTAGACGGGAGATGAGGCTGCAATCGTCAACAGATTTGACAGCATACAGGCAACTGAACAGACAGATCTCCAAATGCATGCGGCGAGACTTACGCAACTTTAATACTGCTCGTATTAAAGAAGCGATCGAGCGGAACCAGGGTTCCAAAGTCTTTGCCAGAGATCTGTCTGCCAGAAAGAGCCAACTGTCAAAGCTGAAAACTGAGTGTGGCAGCATCGTTTCCGAGACACCTGAGATTTTGAGTGAGATTGAAAGGTTCTATGGGCAGCTGTACACATCATCGTTGGAGCCACACGCAAGTGTGAGTAACGATCCAAGAGCAAGTCTTACCCGACACTATTCCGATGATATCCCGGACGTCAGTATGAGCGAGGTTAGAATGGCTCTCCAGCACCTTAAAAACGGCAAGGCCCCAGGTGAGGATGGAATTACAGCAGAGCTTCTGAAAGCCGGTGGAACACCGGTACTTGAAATCCTTCAGAAGCTCTTCAATTCCGTCCTCTATGGTGGCACTACTCCGGAGGCGTGGAGCAGAAGTGAAGAACGCTCTGTTGAAGAACTACAGACCGATTTCCCTTCTGAGCCGCGTCTACGTGCTGTTTTCGAGAGTCATTACGAATCGTCTCGCACGCAGACTCGACGACTTCCAGCCTCCCGAACAAGCCGGTTTCCGAAAAGGCTTCAGTACCATAGACCAAATACATACCCTGCGGCAGATTGTACAGAAGACCGAAGAGTACAATCTGCCACTTTGCCTGGCGTATGTGGACTATGAGAAAGCCTCCGTTTCCGTCGAAATTTGGGCGGCGCTACAGTCCCTTCAGCAGTGTCAAGTTGACTGTCGGTAAATCGAAGTGCTGAAAGGGCTACGATGGCTGTCCGAGTACAGAACCAGAGTTCGAATCCTATTCAACTGCAGAGAGGTGTAAGACATGGTGACGTTATATCCCCGAAACTCTTCACCGCTGCGTTGGAAGACGTTTTCAAGCTACTGGACTGGAAAGGATACGGTATTAACATCAATGGCGAGTACATCACTCACCTTCGATTTGCCGATGATATAGTCCTTATGGCAGAATCGCTGGAGGACCTTAGCACTATGCTCAATGACCTCAATGGTGTCTCCAAACGGATAAGTCTTAAGATGAACATGGACAAAACAAAGATCATGTTTAATGTCCATGTCACACCTATGCCGGTAGTTGTTGGGAGCACTATGCTGGAAGTCGTTGACGAGTACGTTTACCTGGGACAAATAGTCCAACTAGGTAAGTCCAACTTCGACCGAGAGGTCAATCGACGGATTTAATTCGGCTGGGCAGCGTTCGGGAAATTACGACACGTCTTCTCGTCAGGTATACCTCAATCTCTGAAATCTAAAGTGTACAACCAGTGCGTGTTGCCAGTGATGACTTACGGATCAGAGACGTAGTCCTTCACTGCTGGCCGTATGAGGACGCTCAAGGTCGCTCAGCAAGTTATGGAGAGGGCTATGCTCGGAGTTTCTCTGCGTGATAGACTCAGAAATGAGGATATCCGCAGTAAAACCAGAGAGACCGACATAGCCCAACGGATTAGTAAGTTAAAGTGGCAATAGGCCGGCCATATAGCTCGAAGAACCGATAACCGATGGGGAAGAAAGGTTCTCGAGTGGCAGCCTCGTACCGGTAGGCGTAGTGTAGGGCGACCCCCACTAGATGGAGTGATGACCTGGTAAGATATGCAGGAAGTCGATGGATACAGGTGGCTCAGGACCGTGTTTTGTGGCATTGCTTGGGGGAGGCCTATGTTCAGCAGTGGACTTGTGAAGGGCTGTAATGATGATGATGATAAAATATCCAAATATATTGTTTTAAATAAATTTAAAACGAGGGAATGTAATGCTGTATTAGGAGTATCATTTATACAGAAAATTTTAAGAATATATTTCATAATACACGGGCTTTGCTTTACGAGCGATTTTTTGTTTCCATGTGGACACAAGCTTGGTCACATGACTGGTACTCAATGTCAGACTCTTTTAATTAAATAAATTTAATGATATAAGTATGAGGCCTATGTTCAGCAGTGGACTTGTGAAGGGCTGTAATGATGATGATGATGATGATGAATGATATAAATAACAGTACCCTATCATTTATTAGATTACGGTGATAGTTGATGGGTCATTCCAGCGAGTTACATTATACATGTACAAAAATATCAAACTATATCCTAAAAGGATCCGTTGGCTAAAGTTTTCGTGTTGCAACTTCATCGCTTACGAAGTTAGTAATAGTTGCTATGTGAGCTAATTTAGTTGTTATCTCGAGTTGCCGGTTTTCGGACATGAATAAGCAATTTCAAATAGTTGTTGTGAATATGTTGTGTTGTTGAAAACACAAGCGTGTTTCCATGTATTTAAATATATGATTTTTCTATAGAATAAACATCACAAACGACCACACTGTTCATTGTAGTGTAAGTAAAATGTGATAGTAAGTGAATGCTGTATCTCATAGACATCTACATCTATTCTAGATTTAAGTATCAAAAAGAAGATAAGCCCTCACACTAGAACTAATATCTTATGCCTCGTTTGCGGTAAGAAGAGTCACCGGCCCTCTACACTTACCGTTACGAAACGCAGCCGTATCGTGAGAGCATGTTGATTATACCTAAAAAGTTATAACCATTAAAATAGGGTTCAATATAATATGGAAATTATTTTAAACTATTGTTAGCGCAGTGGATAAGTGTTTGTTTGGCGCACTGGGTTTGAATCCCGTTAAAAAAAGTGTTTGTATGTATAATAATTAATGATATACCACATCGATAACATATAACTATAAATGATTATACCAGGTCTGGATTTTTGTCCAGATTTAAAATGTGTGTATTAAAAACGTCTCCGAGATACAGGAAAAAATCCTACTCTGGGAGTATCCACCCGACGGATATCTTGATGATGATAAGATGATGATGAAGAAGGCAGAATTAATTAAAAGATATAAAAGATATGATATAGGCTAAATCAGAGTGATTTCTATATCATTATTTAAAAAAATAATATTGAATATTGTTATTTGTCCAGACACCTTTTAATTTCTTTATGCTCTGAGCGATGAGTCACTAAGTAAAATAGAAAAGTAAAAGTACAGACTTTAAGACAGTATTAAAATTGAAAGGTGCAGAGTTACCAGTCTCAATTTTTTAAATATTTACTATTTACACAACAGCATCCAGACGCTAAGCTGTTCTAAAGCAATCTGTGATAACGTGGTCGTGCCCGATCGAGCCGACTCATTCGTGCTAGAACTACTACAGCATGACTGTTCAACGTTAGAAAATCATGATATTTTTAAAATGATAGAGTAATTTGGACGGCTCCGTGGCACAGTTTCAGCAATGAATTACAGCGGTATGGACCGTGGTTTCTAATCCCGCACGTAACACGTATTTATAAGGTCTACAAAAAATTCTTCTAGATCTGGATGTTTTTACTAAATATAAACTGAACCTTCGATACAGGAGAAAATCCTAGTGTGGAGGTTTGTTTTCATGATAATATATGATTTTATACTATAATATTAAAACCAACCGTTTTGTAATAACTTTAAAGTCTACGAGTATTATACAAATTAAGTTATTATATATTACAAATCAATTTATAAAAACTGCGTTGAATAGAAAAAATAAATATTGTATAATAAAGACGATAGATTTGTGTTATAGTGTGTGTTACTGAAGAGTTGAATAGAAAATTTTAATATATAATTTCTTGAACTAATACTTAAACAAATTATTAATAATGGTAAGTGGTTATAATCTTTTCTTTTTCCCACAAAAGTTTTTCTATATACATAGTCAAGCGGAATAAAATGACGATAGTCTTAATCCCAAGCTTGTAGCCGAGTTTTGTTCTATCTTGTGTGTAGAAATTTTAACATTTATATGAAAATTTCCTAACGACAGATAGTTGATTAAATAAGTTAAACTAAGTGCTTATTAATCAGATCAGGATTTATGAAAAGAATAAACGCCAATTGTGTATTAAATGTACGTCTCACAAAACCTGACTCAGTTTTGTACAAAGTTGATGATGACCTAAATTTCGCTTACCACAAAAGCAAAACGTGAATATTTTGATGGTCTAGAATTGGTTGAGCAAGTAAGTAATTAATTTTTTAAGGGTATTTAATCTAAAATGATTCACCTAGTTTTGATAAAATAGTAGGCGTTTATTTAGACATAGACAATTGAGACGATCAACACTGCGTTCTCCAATACGAGGCAGCCACCCGAGAACCATCGGTACAGTTAATCAGTGGATGCTGGCTGGCTCTGGCTTCACACGGTACTTAGAGGAAATCTAGGGAAGATGCGTATGTTCACCTGTGGACTTGTAATTCTAGACCACTTCTGCTAATTATTTCATTTATAAAAGCCTTAGAAACCAATGCTTAGAATATCTAGTTTTTATAAGAACTTAGCTTTTACTTTCAAAATAATGAATATACGTTGATTCTACACCACAAAATATAAAAAATAAAGTAATTATCAAAATACCAAGTTAAGTGGAGGTACATTTGGCGACCTTATCGCTGCAT
Organism: Parnassius apollo; assembly: GCA_907164705.1. Classification (NCBI taxonomy): domain Eukaryota; kingdom Metazoa; phylum Arthropoda; class Insecta; order Lepidoptera; family Papilionidae; genus Parnassius; species Parnassius apollo. The sequence goes on from CAJQZP010001172.1 coordinate 1,182,848, forward strand.
ATCGATTTTCTCAAGGCAACTGAGGCGTTAAAAAAACTACAGATGAATGTCACTATATATGCTCTACACGCATACATACTATACAACTAAAGCCATTTTTAAATAATAAATTTTAATAAATATTAATAAAGATAAACTTATGTTATTACTATATACTAAAATAATCCATCGTATGGTGACTGAAGAGAATCACTCAATTTCGTAACGCAGGCATCGTAAGAGGAGACTGCAGGACCTGAAATAAGACCTCTTGGATTCCAAATGTGAAATCTACAGTCTACAAATAAAGCAAATCCTTACAAAACATATCCACCACAACTATTTGAAATTGCTTATTCATGTCCGAAAACCGGCAACTCGAGATAACAACTAAATTAGCTTACATCGATCAATCGAAATAACAAAGAAAATAAGATTTGTGGTAGAATGAAAATAAAAAACGTACAAGGACATGAAATAAAAAGAGTGACATTACAAGATAATAAGGGGATCCCCGACCAAAATAAAGTAAGATGGGTTGTTATTTGCGTTTCTGTTTTAGAATGCTATCCAAAATTCTACTCCAGGATACACATGTAGTACCTATAGAATCGATTCACACAACTACATGTATAATTTAATAAATAACTGCTATACACATATTATAATCATATAGTAAATAATATACTCTATCCTGAATTTGGAATAAGATAGAATAGAAAACTTATAATAAAAACTTTATATAAGTTATCATTACATAAATTATAAGACATATACAAGTAGTAATAATAATTACATTGTAAAATGATAGTGACTACATTTAAACAAAAAAAAAATATTAATCAAGTATGAGAAACACATTTTCGCGTAGATTTATTTTATTTTAATTTACGAGAGTTTTTCATATTAACATTGATATATTATAAACATATTGGCATTAACTCCCACATTTTTTTAAGGTAATGTTTGTAAAGTAGTAGTAGTAGTAGAATTATACCTAAAATAAATGTAACAAACTCTACTGTACCAAATTTTATTTATTAATACTATTTTACCTTAATATTAATTATTAAGTATAGTATCAATTGCAAACATATTAATCTTAACTTTGTTTTAATTATCTTTTTAAGCTTTTACCTATGTTATACAAATAGATTATAATACTAATATTTATTATGTATTTTAAATATTGTTATGATAAAAAAAGAAATGCACATATCCTCTATCTTTTTTCTTTGAGAAAGGAGGTGTAGCATCTACCTATTTATGTTTGGATGTAATCTAATTAATAAATGTAACAATAACGTAATTACAGCAGTCTTATGCCAACAATCGGGCGTTTCATTTTGTCTCATTCTTTACAGTATGAAACCACATATTATGAAATATATTTTATTACTTTCTGTACAAAATGGGTTTATCCAACCCCAATTTTGGATGATTAGGCGTGAAGTGAACATATGGTACGTGGAAATGTTACGTAACAAAAAAAATTAAATCTAAAAACTTTCTTAAAAATAAATTTTCAATAACATATCATAAGTTCAAAGATTCTATAGAAGAGAAAAAATTACAACTTAATTAATAAAATGTTCGCAGGTAATTAAATTATTATTTTTCACCGTGTTTGATCGCATCTATTTAGCTTGTCATACTAAGTGATTATAAGCACTGTGTGAATGTGGTCTATAGTGCCAAATCCTCCTTGAAACCCAGCCAGTTCCGCAGGCTGAAAGCCGTTGAGCCCTCGTGCGAGTCGATTTGTGATGACCCTCGAAAACAACTTGTTGACGTGGCTCAGAATCCAGGTGGGTCGATAATTTTTCGCTTGTGATCCACGCCTTTGGAGTCCTCCCATCTCGCAAGATGCAGTTAAAAACTCGACAGAGCTCTTTTAGCAAGGGTTGGCTCCCAGCCTTATAGAGCTTTGTTGTAATTCCATCTTCTTCAGGGGCTTTTTCATTTCTAAGTTGGCTGAGGGCCAGCTCAATCTTCCCAAAGCAGATATATGGCAGCTCGTCGGTATAGTGGCGGGTCAGGACGGCTCTCTGATAATCGCATTTAGGGTCAGGTTGTGGCTTATGTGAGGTATATAGTTTGCCATAATAGTGTTCGATCTCAGAGACAACCTCAGGTTTTAACGTGAGGAATAATGGGCCGGCCGGGAACTGGGGACCGTGTTTTTGTGGTGCTACTCATTGGAGGATTTGGCTTTATTTACCACGCTGGTCAAGCGAGTTGGCGATTGCAGTGCTAGGTCTGGGCAATTTTGGGCTGACGAAGACTCGGGTGGTTATGCTGCCATCCATCAGAAGCCTTAAGTTCTTCTTTTTTATAAGGCATTTCCCTCTGTCGGCTCGTACGACATCCACGGGGTGAAAGAGAGTGACAGTATTCTAGGCCGCTGCCACACAGCCTCTATCAATCCTCTGTCAATACTCTAAGATGATACGTATCAAATGATAGTTAATTTACAAGACGATTCTAGCATAGTTTAAGTTTCTTTTTTACATTATTGCATTATAATTAAATACAATTAATAAATTAAATATTATAAATACACTCACCGGCACGGAAACTTGGCCACTCGTGAATTTGCTGGTTATATACAAAATACAGACAAATTTGCATTGTTTCATATTTCGTCAACCGACTATTATCGCGAAATCTATCTTGGGTTAATTAACTACGCCGATTCCCGTCCCCGCCTACCTCCACAACGCGCGGTCGATCCACCAATTAAGTGGTTTATCTATAAGCCGGCATTAAGAGAGTGTCTAATCAAATTTCTCAAGGTGAAAATTTGAGTCTAGACCACAAATATTGTCATTATAAAGTTTAATTTTAAGCTCGATCGTTTCTTCAGAATACCAGTGTTAGCCGGTTTTAATATAGTAAATTGAATCAAATATTTTTGATTTTTACTATACATATGTATATTTTTGCATAGTTGTTGTTGCATAGTTTAAAGAAACATATTTATACATACATAGTTTCAGACTTTTTTCTGTTATTTCTCTTATGGAAGATAGAAATGTAATTTATAGAAAAAAAGTCTGAGCTCGCCAACGCTAACAGAACAATAAACACATTTTTACTAGATTAAAATTGAAAGCGCAGCGAAAGAGAACGTGTGCGTGTGTGTACACTCGTATACTCGTATAAAAGCCTCTCATAACTTTTCAACGGCTTAACCGATTTGAACGAACTTTGGCTTGTTCAAAAGGGCTTTACCAAACGTAGTTTTTCAATACTGTTTCAACCGATTTCGATCGGTAGATTTTGAGGAATGTTTTTTTTTGCAATAACTTTTAAGCAGATGCCACAATCAATTTCAAAAACTAATCAGCTTTTAAACATAGAAAACGACGTCGATCGCTGCGAACTGTTTCAAAATTGGTTAATGCGTTGTATCAGTTATATATTATCCTAAGATATTACTTTTTGTAACGTATAAGCTATTGTACCATAGCTTTATTAATTTTTATAGTATTTTTAATGCTGTGTCACCCATAAGGGTGCACACATCAGCACCTAGATTAAGCCCTTTTTCCAATAAAAATGTAATAATGTGTGCACTGCTGGTGTCCTATGAATATAAATAAAATAATTGCCAATTATGAATTTATTTCAAAGATCCTTATCAAAATCGATTCATTATTGAAGAAAAAAATACACACATACAAAAAAACACATATACAAAAATAACAAAATACAGTCAAATTAAAAACAAATGTCTAAAAATCGTGTACTTAACATCTAGAAATACGAATATGATAAAGTAATACGTATTGGCCCGTAAGATTCACCTTTGGTCTTATTTGGAAAATAATATAATTTACTGCGCTGAGGTGCCTTATCATGATTTATTACATCTTCCATTTTTCATGTTAATATTTAATATTCAAGCAACTATATACCTATGCTTGCTGCTCTTAAATAAGAAAGGAATTTAGTGCGTTTAAATCAAACAATTGTTATTTTTCATAGCTAATTTAAATAATCATTTTTCATAAAAAAGCTGAAAATTAAATAAATAAAATAATTTCTTATATTTAGGCGAATTTTTATTTAGTAATGGTACTTCAAATACTAACACAATTCGAATATCATATGCATAACATACAATATTAGGATTCATGATTGCGATGAAAATAAAACTGAATTCTTTTTTCCCGACAAAAATTGATAAGTTTATCCTATCTAGATCTGCTTAGTATAATATTCATGACAGGAATTCTCTTATTCCCTTTCTTAAAATCAAGTAAATAGGATAGCCTTATTTATTCAAATCTACTGAAAAATTGTATCGAGCTGGCAACTCAAGATAAAAAAGGAAAGCAATTAATTAAAATTTATTAAAAAGTGTCGGAAACATGTACACCAAAATTATAGTTTTGCATGACGAGACGGCTTTACCTGAAAATATTTTTTGATTTTTAATTTATTAAAAAAGTCGGTTTTAGTTTTGTTAAACTGCGTTCGGCGATGTCAATATTGATAGCGATAAGAGTCGAAATTAGGGTGTTCCCTTAATAGGAAATGGTTTGTCACTTTGTCGAAATCTTAAAAATCGTGTTTATATACAAGGTCTTTCGAAGCAAAGTTTTGTAAGAAATTAATTATGCCAAAAATGGCCTCAGGAAAATTAGGAGAGTTTAACTTTGAGAATGTTACATAGAAAATGTGAAATTTTATTATTTAAAAAATAAGATATAAATACATAGCGATAACATCCAGTGTCGGATGAAGCGGCAGTGGGTCGGTCGTATAGCTCAAGGAACCGACAACCGATGGGAGAGACATTCTCGAGTGGCAGGTAAAGTGCAGTGTTTGGCGGCCCCTACTAAATGGAGTGACGATCTGATAAAAGACGCAGCTATTCGATAGAAAGTACTTAGTGACAATCTACGGGGAAAGTCTATATTCAGCATTGAGAAAAATTTTAAAGGTCGTATGATATATTATAGATGAAGAACAAATTAAATACAACAGAAATCATGCTAACCTCATTTTTTTTTGTAAATACTATGGAGTAAATTTACAAATGATTTGCTTCAAAATTTTGTTTCAGCAATTTTTTAATAAAATTTTATTTGCATAAATTATTTAAAATAAGCAGTATTCTATAGTGTGTATTTAAAAAACTGTGCATCAGAATTACAAGCTTTAATTCCTTTCTCCCCTTTCTACCATTGGCCAACTAGGCGATCGCCCCCTATGTTGTTAATATTTCACTCATTCGAACCAAATAGTTTTCTTAGTTTTTCATAATGCGCACAAAAAGAGTGGAGTAACATGCCGGCGTCTAGCTTTCCATTCGAAGGCAATCTGGATGTCTTTAAAACAAGAGTGAAACGGCTTTAGTTACGCTAGACAGCCCAACTTACCATCTAAGGCTTCTTCATTACTTACCAACAGATGTGATAATGATCAAGCAGTATCATTTAATAAGAAAAAAAAAGTACTAAGGGGTGACAACGCATTAGATGATTTTATTACTTTGCTAGAAACATAGTGAATTCAGCAGTTCAATAAATAAGTTACATTACATTATATTTATTCAAATATTCAGGGGCTTGTTAGCTAAAAATAAAGATTCTATTACTTTTAGATACTACTACACTAATAGGATACATAAACGTTCTCTTGCGATGTTTCCGCCTATTTAAAGATTTTCCGTTAAAAGTACATACATTACGTTGTTTCATTTTCAATGGTTTTACATTAATTCATTTATGCTTTCAACTCACCACAAATGTAGAAAAGAGAGAACCATGTTTAAGTCTAGAAGTTAGATGTAGCACGAATGAGTCGGCTCGACCGGTTAAGGACCACACTCTCACAGAACACCAGCGTGAAATAGAAGCTTAATGCTGCTATGTTTCGTATGGTGAGTGTAGAGAACACTTTTATTGGAAAGGAAGCATTCCGATCTCTTGCGATGTTTCCGCCTATTTAAAGATTTTCCGTTAAAAGTACATACATTATGTTGTTTCATTTTCAATAGTTTTACATTAAGTCATTTATGCTTTCAACTCACCACAAATGTAGAAAATAGAGAACCATGTTTAAGTCTAGAAGTTAGATGTAGCACGAATGAGTCGGCTCGACCGGTTAAGGACCACACTCTCACAGAACACCAGCGTGAAAAGAAGCTTAATGCTGCTGTGTTTCGTATGGTGAGTGTACAGAACCCTTTTACTGGAAAAGACGCATTCCAACTTGGTCCTAACGGCTAACAGCGCCTCTAAATTTTTTTATTTAAAATTTTAGGACAACCAACAAGACGTAAACTAACACAATGTAAATAATACAAATTACAGGAAGATTTATATTTAAGTGTCGTCTTAATTAAAGTTTGCCACAGCATGCAATGTGGACAACGAATATGTTTCTTAAAACTTCCAAGTATAAACTTAAAACTAGGTCTAAATGTTAGTTAAAAGTAAAGGACTGCATAATTTTCGCTTGAATTTTTGAGGCTTATCAGCAAAAATATCAACGTCACATGACTTTCAGAGCTGGTTATATTGCCTCTGTAACTTGTTTATGGTGGCGTGGTGACCCAAATTAGTTTTACTGCCTTCAACTGAAAAGGGGACGTATCGGCTCACACGTGCTAGCTTAAAAGGTACGTTGAAATTTATTGCACTTAGCAGACACGGACAGTCTACGATTCCGTTGACGATTTTATGTAGTAACATGAAATCCAGCAAAAACCTCCGCTGTTGCAGGCTACTTAATTTAAAATACGTCAGTCGATCTTCGTATGAGGGTAGATTCCTTATTTTGTAAGTTTGGTACGAAAGATGTCACAAGAAACGCTTCTAGATACGCTCTATGCGTTTCACGTAAATGTCATAAAATGGAGACCAGACCTGGCTACAGTATTCGAGGCTGGAACGGACTAAAGATTTTAATTTGCATATGAAGGTAAATGTAGATGTCTGTGCCACAGCAACCACTTACCATCAGGTGGATTGTGTGCTCGCTTGTCACGCTTATCCTATAAAATGAAGTCTTGGGTCATATTGTCAGACAATTCCAGATTCATGTTATATAATAACGAAAGAAAAGACTATCTAAATATCAGGTATGTTACTTACGCAAGCCTGCTTAAAAGAAAATTTATTCACATAGTGAAGGTACAGTATACGTTTGGGCAAGAATTTCTTCCTAATGCCATACTGTCCCTATGTTTAATAGAAAATTATACTATGACATTTGGATTGAAAATACGTTTTTTGCGATTATTTTTATTCATATATTTCTTTTTTTTTCAGGTTTATAATAAAAGTTTGCAAAGATCATTTTCAGCATCTCTAAGGAAAAACACTAAAAGATTTCAACAAAAAATTTTAAAAGTTTGCAGTACATGTTATGCCGTCTGCCAGCGCGTATTTAGTAATCAAGTGTAATAATAGTGGCGGAGAAGTATAACAAGAGTCCTATTTAAGTAAATAATGTGAAAGTTCTTAAGCTGCCCCCAAGTAACAGTAGAACTTTTATGCTTACAATTGTTGCGCGCCTAAGTTGACGTCATGTACCCGGCACTAGCACCATCTACTGTCGGGGACGAAAGCGAGGAGGGCTTCCTAGAAAATGTCAATCTTGACTTTCAACCGACAGCGCCATCCAGTATCGAATTGAAGAACTAAGCTTTCTAGAAGCCCTACACTTGAAATTTCGGCGCCTGGTCGATTGGCTCGCGTATTTACTTGAATATTCTGAATGTTTCGGTGAAAAAGGTGTATTTATAGGCGCTGCAATACGCGATCGGAGAAGTATTCAATTTGGCGAGACAAGCGAAGCTTCGGAGCGAAATAGAGTGAATCAGTGTGATTAATTATTAGTGCCTTTTAAGTTTTAATTAGTATAAAGTGAATTAAAGTGTTCATTTTGGTAATTTTATCGGCAATTTTTATTGTCACGAACCCTAAGCTCGTAACAAGTGGTGTCAGAAGTGGGATTAAATCATGCCGATTTTACCTAGGAGGGTGTCCGTACCCGAAGTCAACGCTAGCAGGAGACGGACCAGAGAAGATTTGGTGGTGCAACGCCGCAGACGTCGAAGGGCCAGCCGCAGGCCACGAAGGTCGGCCTGTCAGTAGCTCCTGCATCTGCGGCACCTGACTTAGATGCTCTGATGGTGATGCTGCAGCAGCTACAGCGTGGACAGGAGAAATAGGCCCGTAGGTTGGAAGAGCAGATGCTCCTTATGAAGGACCTTCACGCTACCTTCGGGAAGGAGATAAACGAGGTGAAGGATAGGGTTGCTCAGCATGACAACCGCCTGTCAAAAGCTGAAACCCAAATCAAGAAAGCTGAAACCCGAATCGACCAAGTGAACAATTGGGTTGACAACGTGATGGCTGACGGGAAGAAAACGCTGGACGACCTCAAATTGGGGGATAGAATTACAGCTCCCATAGTAACTACAACACCTTCGCTACGTGAGTTCAAAGTACCACCGATCGACGGGACTTCTTCTTGGTCAGCTTACAAAATCCAGTTTGAAGCCGTTATAAGGCGAACGGCTGGAATAAAAGTTAGGCTATGACTGCTCTCACACTAGGCCTGCGCAACCAGGCCTTAACTGTTCTGGATGCTCTCGGTGAGGAAGTGACTTATGAGCAGCTCCTTGAGGCATTGGAGGTGAGATATGGCGACGCTCATCTGAAACACGTCTTTGGTGCGCAGCTTAAAGATCGCGTGCAGCGCATCAATGAAAACCTGTAGCAGTGGGCTCTAGATGTGGAGAAGCTGGTGCGAAAAGCATACCGGTCTGTACCTGCGCTTATTGAAGGGTACCTGGTGCAGACACTCATCGACGGCATCCGCGACCTTGAAGTCAGAGCTGCTGTGAGGCTGGGGCACCGAACGCTTAAGGACGCCCCTTGGCCCATGCACTGGAGGTGGAAGCCGTGCGACAGGATCATCGTTCCTATCACGTCAGGGAGGTTGCAGCAGCTACAGTTCGTGACCGCAACAAAGGATACAGCCCTAGGTGCTATGGCTGTGGGGAAAGGGGCCATCTTCGATCCAGCTGCCCTAAGCGAACTGTAGAAAGGGAAGTTGATCGATCTCAAGAGGGTAGTGCAGCTAACGGCACCGCCTGGCGGTGGCAGGATCATCATTCCCCTCACGCTAGAGAGGTTGCAGGAGTTACGGTTCGGGACCACAATAAAGGATACAGCCCTAGGTGCTATGGCTGTGGGAAAAGGGGCCATCTTCGACCCAGCTGCCCTAAGTGAACCCTAGAAAGGGAAGATGAACGATCTCAGAAGGGAAGTGCGGCTAACATCACCGCCCAGCAGCAGCCGGGATACGACTTTACTATCAGACATCGCAGCGGGAAATCTCATGGCAACGCAGATGCATTGTCAAGAAGACCTTGTCCTGAAGATTGGAAACATTGTACTAGGCAAGAGAGTAAGGAAGTGGTATCCGTGAGGATGCTCAGAACAGACCACCTCAGCAACGAGTGGAAGGCCAGCCTATGACATGCACAGCAGGAAGATCCGGACATCAAGCCGATTCTGGAATGGATGTAGGCCCGTGCTACCAAGCCTAAGTGGAGCGACATCTCAGCGATGAGTTCGACCACTAGAAGCTATTGGGCCCAATGGGACAGCCTGCTGATTCAGGATGGAGTCCTGTGCCGTAAATGGGACAATGATCGAGGAGACAGCTGTCGTTCGCAAATGGTTGTCCCTAAAGCTAAAGTGCCGAATGTTCTACAGCTGCACCATAATGGTTGTTCAGGAGTCCATCTGGGAGTTAAACGAACTCTACTGAAGATCCGAGAACAGTTTTACTGGGTCCATTATCGTGACGATGTCGAGGATTGGTGTCGCGCATGTACATGTTGTGCGGCTGTGAGGGGACCTCAGACACGTAGTAGAGGAGAATCGAAATTGTAAAATGTTGGTGCACCATGGGATAGAACTGCCCTTGACATTGCGGAGCAGTTACAGAAAGGCGCAAAAGGGACTCCTAAGATCGTCCTTTTAGATCGCCTGGAGCATTATTATGGGGCCGATAATGCTCGGGACGAGCATTTCTTAGGAGGGGGCAGTGTTGACGTCATGTACCGGCACTAGCACCATCTATTTTCGGAGAGGATAGCGAGGATGGCTTCCTAGAAAATGTCAATCTTGACTTACAACCGACAGCGCCATCTAGTATCGAATTGAAGTACTAAGCTTTCTAGAAGCCCTACACTCGCGCTCGCGCGCGTATTTACTTGAATATTCTGAATGTTTTGATGAAAAAGGTGTATTTATAGGCGCTGCAATACGCGATCGGAGAAATATTGAATTTGGCGAGATAAGCGAATCTTCGGAGCGAAATAGAGTGAATCAGTGTGATTAATTATTTTATTTATTTATACTTTATTGTGCTAACGGTACAAACGGCGGACTTAATGCCATATGGCATTTTCTACCAGCCAAACGGAAAGTTAGTGGGAGATGTGTGTAATGCAGTGGGCTAGGATGAAACCTAAAAATTGATAAATTTCACATACACATACACCCTCAACCCCCCTCCCCCCACACACACACATACACACCACACACACATACACACCACACACACATACACACTCATAGCTCAAACTTAATTAAATATATATAAGGATCTAATAGATTAAATGTTATAGATTATTTATATATTTATGTGTCAGATGAACCCAAATAATGTTCCTTTACCTTTGTTTTAAAAATCCACTTGTTGTGGGATTTTATTATTGCTAGGGGAAGCGCATTTCAGAGTCTTACAGCTGTAACAGCGAAAGAGTTTGAGAGGAAACCAGTACGGTGAGAGGGTGTATGGAGCACGAGATTGTTACGAGAGCGAAGATTGCAATCATGGGAAGAATCCAGGTATTGAAACTTACATTTCAAATACTCTGGGGCCAATGGATCGTTAAGAATAGTGAACAGAGTGCTAAGGATTCTAAGGCTCCTGCGTTGTGGGATATTTAACCATTTAAGTTGAGAGCGATAGAAAGAGACGTGGTCATACTTTCGACGACCGTAAATGAAACGGATACAGTTGTTGAGAAGCCGATCCAATTTATTGACCAAGTATTTGTCTGTATCTAAGTAACACACATCAGCGTAATCAAACATAGGAAGAATTAGCGATTGAATTAGAATTTTCTTCGTACAAGGCGATAAGATATTTATATATCTGTACAATTGTCTCAAAGTAGTACAAACTTTACGGCTAACTTCCTCAACATGACTGCGACAAATAAGTGAACAATCCAAGGTTAATCCCAAGTCCCTAACATGAAAGCTGTAAGGAATTACCTCGCCATTATAAATCAGAGGATCGAACGATGTATGATTAAGTTTACCCAATTGACGTGCACTGCCTAAGACTATAGCTTGACATTTGCTTGGATTAACAGCGACTCCATACCTTCTTGACCAATTAATTCCGTGCTGACAAGGAAAAACCTATGTAAGACAAGATGGCGATGAGAATATCATGGTCAACGGTATTAAAGGCGTTAGAAAAATCTATTAAAACTAACACCGTCAACTTTCCAAACTCCATGCCATCACGCACAACCTCTGTTATTTTTAAAAGCGCCGTTGTGGTGCTTTGTCCAGGCCGAAATCCTGATTGGTGTTGATTCAGTAAGGTGCTTTTGGTTAAGTGAGTTTGTATCTGTTTGAGCGCTACAGCTTCTAAGACTTTTGATAAAAACGGCAAAATCGAGATAGGCCGGAAGTGATTGAGAGCACTGGGCATAGATGATTATTAGTGTCTTTTAAGTTTTAATTAGTGTAAGTGTTCATTTTGGTAATTCTATCGGCAATTTTTATTGTCACGAACCCTAAGCTCGTAACACAATATTACCTTTATTTGGGTCTTAGCCGAAGAGCCATCTGGGATTTTAAAATATACGTATTCTCTACTCGTTGAAAGACTCGAATGAGAACCCGTTTTTTCATTGCAAAGTTAAGTTTATCTTTTAAGCCTACTCAAATTTCCGTTACAGCAATGCTTAGTACGCTTACCATAAATACAATTTTTGAATTTCAGCTACTTGGTTATTTTGGTGGCTCAGAACCGTGTTTGTTCTCTAATATTGATTTTGATGAACTATTTTGTTGATAGTGGTAAAAACTATTAAAGAAGGCAACAATGCAGTGCACGCACTGCCAATTGCGTGCAGAAAAAGGTAAGAAGGTGGTTCCTATTCAGATGATTTTAGATGGAAAAAGAGACTTTGTAATGTATGAAAGGTGTCAATGAAGAGAGACGTGTGGTTTGTTCTAGATCTTTAATTATACTGCCCTTATTCTACACTTAACACAAATATATATAATTTCGTGGAGCCACACTACACCTCCCACCGGCAAAAAAATAAAAAAATAAATTAATACATTTGTTTTTTTTAACTTATAAAACTAAATATAAAATTTAATTCTAATACAAATATAAATTATAAAAATACAATCTTATTATATACCTATTATTTTCTAAAGATAAATAACAAAAATAAAATAGGTGGTATTCTATGGGCAGGTCGAGTGGGCAGATCCCCCCTGTCCCATATTAATGTCGAGGTCACAGTCTTGTACATAGTTTCGTCACAGTTTAGTAGTGATAAACATCTCTACCTAGAATTCCATGCGACGAAATTGGTAAGGAATTAAAAACAAAGAACTTGTGATTAATAACAGATCCATGAATCGTTAATGGAATATAAACATATCCGATTGTTTGCACCTCGCCACCTAGACCGTTTATAATTACATTCTCTTTATGTAATGAAACACTTCATTCGATAGCATGTTTATATGTTACGGCGGATAAAGATGCGGCCGTGTCGACTAAGAAATAATAAGTTTTATTGCATGACTATCTATCAAACCTTTGATTTGGTCGGGATCTATGTGATCATACCTATTGAGGTATTAAAATCAGGATGACTATGGATTTGGTCGGGTTCCCCTTATTACCTTGTATTTTTGTAGATTGTTAGGCCTTTTTATTATCATTTCTTTTCATAAATCTTGTACGTACTTTCTCCTTTTTTCTTTAATTAATATTTTGACTTTTTGCTAGCTTTATTCCTCTCTATTCACGCATATATGTATTTATTTATTAAATATCGGGAACCGGAGTTTCAATTCACTTCAATTATATTTTATTTCATGACACATACATACGGGCCCCCCATTTATTTGGGTATTATAATCATTTTATTTTATTGGTACATAATTTTTTTTATACTGTATCAAGGTAATAGTGTACCTTGGGTTGTGCGCACAACCTTGAGGTCTACGTTTTTTAAGTCACTTTTAAAGGACTCCAACAATTGTCACAAAGGAAAACTATGTTCACACCATGATCCAACGAAGGATGTGACCTCAGTGTACCATTATTAAGGGTAACAAATTTAAGACTTCTCTGGTCCCTAAAATTACTAATATGAGTAAACTCATGTACATCACTTGTACTGAAGGCGTTGTTCCCTAGTACCCGTAACTCCTTATTTTATCATCCTATCACGGAAGCATACCCTGCTTGAGGACTATATGCTTTTTTTTTGCTATATTGCTTTTTGAGGACTATGTGATGGACGTTCCCATATCTCTCCATTACTTATTTATTAAGGCCAACTTTTGTTTTATTTTCATATATTATTTTCTTATTATTATGGATAATATTTCTATACAATTCATAATAAATTCTCATTTCGCTTATTAAAACTCATTACGTCTTTAACCGTCAACCTTAAAAAATTAATCAGTTATTAGTTTTCCAAACTCTCAGCTGATCAGGCTGATTGTATGTGGATGTGCTAATCACCGACAAGTTTCTTTACCTATGTCACTCAAACCTATAATATTATCAATACTTTTCATTTATAATTATGGTCTGTTACTTATTCATAAATTTACATACATCTTTTACAAATTTACGTCATATAGTCTCATATGTTATTTAAGTACATCATTTATAGTCAGGGAACGAGGCTCTCAATATCAGCACAAAAAAATTTAAATAAATAAAGTGTACACATAAAAGGAGTTTCAAAGTCATATACAGCAAGAAATTATTTCATAATCATCACAAGTAAGTACTCTCTTTCGAGGAAATAATACGAGTACATTAGAATAGTTGAAAAGATTTAAATATTCTAACAATATTAAACCGAAATTAAATTACTATATTGCATATTAAATTGAACAGAACCAAGAAATTGGGAACTTATCCGTTGTTATGGTAGTGATGACGAATTGTCATCACTACCATAGCAACGGATAAATCAAAATACAAATTGTAATCCTAGCAGCGCAAGTAATTTGAAACAGCTTTGTATTAAATTTCAAAGTACGTATATGGAAATGTTTGCATTTATATCGAACTTTGACCACACATTGTGATTCATAACTAATTTTTAGAAAACTTGTACAATATGGTATAATATGAGTTCAAGTAAAATGTACCTTAGAGCTGATTCTTAAACATTACTTTAATTTACACAAAAGTCAAGACATAGTTACATTGTTAATAATTATATTACTTTTACGTAGATCGAAAAAGATTTCTAGAAATATGATATTTATTGTATCGAGTACACGAAATAATTAAAATAACTATAACATCTATGAACTTAACACAACGCCACATTAATTTACTTAAATATTCAAAGAACAAAATTTAATATTTTTCGTAAGTTATTGTATAAATTAATGATTTAATGTCCCTTACAGAAATAAACTAAAACTTAAAACGATATTTTAAAAATTTGGATACGGAAAAAAAAACTATGAAATATATCACAGTGAAATTTCAAATCAAGTACGTAAAAATGTAATCTATTATATTATTATCACATAAATTTTTAGACAGAACACAGTAGTAAAATAATATAAAATTATAACTGAATAAAAGTCACTCAGGTGCGAAAATTACCTCCTGATTTCTTCTTCGTTCTTTTGGCGCAGTTTTCATAATATTCTGGGCTAAGCTCGCTGGAGTACAACTGATTCTTGCCTCTTTAAATTAATATTCCGTATCTTGAAATCCACATTTTATTTTCCTCATTCTTCGTTTACCAATTAATAAATTAATATCTTCATAGTTTGATTGTTTTTATAGTACTACACATATTTCAATTTTAATTTTGAGTAAACCTTTAAATTATTATTGTGGCCACTTCTCGTATCAGTTTTTGGTTTCCTTGTCACATCCGGTAGTACGTTAATTAAATAACTGATTTTTTTTTCTTTATATTATTTCTTTATTATTTATTTAAATTATTTTCCCATTTTATTAAAAAAATTGCAGGCCGCGGCGGTGCACTGCGACAATGCACGCGCACCGCCTGGCAGGGTCGCCATGTATGAAAGGTGTCAATGAAGAGAGACGTGTGGTTTGTTCTAGATCTTTAATTATACTGCCTCTCCAGTATTATATATTAGTCTATGATACTGCCCTTACTTATTCTGCAGTTAAAACAAATATATATAATTTCGTGGAGCCACACTACACCTAGTACTGTGATCACAAATTCGTAAATCTATGCTTAACTTACGGCTTTATACGACTAAATTCTGAGAGAGGCTTATATGCAGCAGTACTAATTTAGAGTAGTTTTACCGCCAAAATATAAACCAGTTTTAAGTGGTATTATGGTTGTAACATGAATGGCTCGGCTCAACCGGGGGAGGACCACGCTCTCACAGAATACCAGCGTAAAATGGCAGCTTGATACTGCTGTGTTTCGTGTGATGAGTGTAGAGAACCGGAGACCCGTTTTACTGGAATCTAGGCATTCCATCTTAGTCCTCAAGGGTGACAACGCATCTGTGTTTTGATTCTTAATCGAGGATAGATGTAGATAGATATCTATGGCTAACAGCATCCATTTAGCATCAGGTGGACTGCTCTCGTTTGTCATCCTAATCCTATAAAAAAAACAGTTGAATATCTAATAGAATACTGATCTGATACTGAATGTGAACTGGTTGATCACTGTTAGGGCGTGAGATGAATTCTCCGTTTTAACAATCATATGTTTTTGTAGAATATATCAATATATTTCAACGATCATGTAAGTGGTAGTCTTAAAAATGAGGGACTATAATTTATCTTTGTCTACACTCTAGAGGCAAACACTGTAAAATTTCCCCTCTATTCAATGTCACTCCGAGTATATTTAATCTTATTTTTTTTCAATAAGTTATCTTTCAATGTTACAAAGAATCTTAACACCGACAAAATGACAAGAGGCGATCAACTATGTTGTAATAAATCATAAAACCTTTCACTGAGTTTATATTATCATAAAACATTTTCAGAATAGAATATAATAAAAGTAACAGGCCTAAAAATTAAGTAATTTAAGGTAAGTTTTAGAAATAAGGTTGTTTACACGTTGGTAAGATTTATTTATTAATAAAATAAAAAATATATCTCGTAGTTTATATAACTTGAAAGTTAGTAAGATTGCGAATACTTTTAAAGTTTTTACTTCCCTTGCTGACTGATAATATTTTATAGTGTTTAAATCAGTTATTACTAATTTTAACAATTGTTTCCCCGCAAAAATTTCTTCAATTCATCAAAACGGACATAGTCTAGAAAATTTATATTCGGCGAATAAGTAGGAGTTATAACTTGAAAATTATTTCCTTTAAAAAACCTGTGACTAGTGTCGTTCGATCAAGGTGTGTGTTGTACTCTACCAAGTTGCATTTAACAGAACCAAAGTTCTTTTTTACCGTTCTACACACCCACAAAAAAAAACCCACCCTTTTTCTTTTACTATATCAATTTTACTGAAGTATTTTAACACAAAATAAAATAATCTCATTATGCTTAAAAAAGCACACCTCGTAAGCAACCACATTCAACATACAGTACAATAAAATATGGAACAAGTAATGTATATAACGTACGAACGACTGAGTCCGTTACAGATAGAAAACATTTTAATTTATTTAAAATGCATAGTATATACATAACTGTGAAGTCAATGTGAAGTGATTGTGGTCAAACACTATAATAAGAATAAAAATTACACGCATAAGTGTTATATTAGGATTTATCTGATCCGAAAATAAAAATAAAAATTGTTAAAATTTACTTATAAATATTGTCTTCAGATATAGTGTCCATCACTTGAATTGTGTGCAAATTTATGTTTTTCCAAGGCACCGCTTTGCTTTGATTGTTACATTATTTTGCGGTAGG
This sequence comes from Parnassius apollo, assembly GCA_907164705.1. Taxonomy (NCBI): domain Eukaryota; kingdom Metazoa; phylum Arthropoda; class Insecta; order Lepidoptera; family Papilionidae; genus Parnassius; species Parnassius apollo. Next base: position 1,200,059 of record CAJQZP010001172.1, read on the forward strand.
TATGGGTAGCCTTGACAGTACATTCTTACGAAACACCAGCGTAAAAGAGAAGCATATCGCTGCATATAATTCGTATATTGAGTAACAATAACAAAATAACCTTTTTTATAGAAATCATTACATTCCAGCGGTTGTGAAAGCACATTAGAATTTCGACTTTTAATCGAGGATAGTTTATGGTGTCCGTGAGTCGTAGCATTAACTTATCATCAGTTGTACTGTGTGCTCATTTTTCATCCTGACTTGTATAAAATCAAAATACGAAAACCATAGCCAATAGAATTAAATATGTCTAATAAAAGAGTATATTATAAACATTACGAGTGTTAATATTAGTTAGATGACACTATTTCCAATCGAATATAAACAAAATACTTATTTAATAAAATCAATCTAAATAACGGAATTAGAAAGTTTTGTTATATTCAATTTAGTAATAGAAAGTGTAAATTGAGTAAAATACATATTAATATCAAAACGTAGAATAAATTCTAGAGTTTGTCTTTGTAGATAAAATGACAACAAAAAATTTAATTGCAATGCCATTCAAGTAAACATTTTATTCTATTAGATATTCAACTGTTTTTTTTATAGGATAAGTGTGACAAACGAGAGCAGTCCACCTGATGGTAAGTGAATGCTGTGGCCCATAGACATTTACATTTAACCTCGATTAAGAATCAGAATGCAGCTGCGTTGTCACTCTTGAGGACTAAGATGGAATGTCTAGATTCCAGTAAAACGGGTCTCCGGTTCTCTACACTCATCACACGAAACACAGCAGCATCAAGCTGCCATTTTACGCTGGTATTCTGTGAAAGCGTGGTCCTCCCCCGGTCGAGCCGAGCCATTCATGTTACAACCATAATACCACTTAAAACTGGTTTATATTTTGGCGGTAAAACTACTCTAAATTAGTACTGCTGCATATAAACCTCTCTCAGAATTTAGTCGAATAAAGCCCTAAGTTAAGCATTGATTTACGAATTTGTGATCACAGTACTAGGTATTAGGTCTCTTTTTTCATCTAAAATCATCTGAATAGGAACCACCTTCTTACCTATTTCTGCACGCAAACAGCAGTGCGTGCACTGCATTGTTGCCTACTTTAATACTTTTTACCACTATCAACAAAATAGTTCATCAATATCAATATTAAATAACAAACACGGTTCTGAGCCACCAAAATAACCAAGCAGCTGAAATTCAAAAATTTTATTTATGGTAAGCGTACTAACCATTGTTGTAACGGAAAGTTGAGTAGGCTTAAAAGATAAACTTAACTTTGCAATGAAAAAACGCGTTCTCATTCGAGTCTTTCAACGAGTAGAGAATAGGTATATTTTAAAATCCCAGATGGCTCTTCGGCTAAGACCCTAATAAAGGTAATATTGTAAGCATAAAAGTTCTATTGTTACTTGGGGGCAGTTTATGAACTTTCACATTATTTACTTAAATAGGACTCGTTATACTTCTCCGCCACTATTATTACACTTGATTACTAAATACGCGCTGGCAGACGGCATAACATGTACTGCAAACTTTTAAAAATTTTTGTTGAATTCTTTTAGTGTTTTTCCTTAGAGATGCTGAAAATGATCTTTGCAAAATTTTATTATAAACCTGAAAAAAAAAGAAATATATGAATAAAAATAATCTCAAAAAAACGTATTTTCAATCCAAATGTCATAGTATAATTTTCTATTAACATAGGGACTGTATGGCATTAGGAAGAAACCCTGGCCCAAAACACGTACTTGTGAACATGAAAATTGTTTCATATACCTTCACTATATGAAACAATTTTCTTTTAAGCAGGCTTACGTAAGTAACACACCTGATATTTTAGACAGTCTTTTATTTCCTTATTAAATAACATGAATCTGGAATTGTCTGACAATATAACCCAAGACTTCATTTTATAGGATAAGCAAGGCAAGCAAGCACACAGTCCACCTGATGCTAAGTGGTTGCTGTGGCCCATAGACATCTACATTTACCTTCGTATGCGAATCAAAATGCAGAGGCGTTGTCAGCCGTGAGGACCAAGATGGAATGCGTATTTTCTAGTAAAAAGGGTCTCCGATTCTTTACACTAACCATATGAAACACAGCAGCATTAAGCTGCTATTTCACGCTGGTATTCTGTGAGAGCGTGGTCCTTACCCGGTCGAGCCAACCCTTTCTTGCTTCACCTGACTTCTAGACTTAAACATGGTAATACTTTTTCTACATTTGTAGTGAGTTGAAAGCATAGGTGACATAATGTAAAACCATTGGAAATGAAACAACATAAAGTGTGTGCTTTTAATTACGGAAAAACTTTAAACCTTTAGGCGGAAAATCGCAAGGGAACGTTTATGTATTCTATTATTGTAGTGGGATTTAATAGTAATAGAATCTTTAATTTTAGCTAACAGACCCCCAATATCTCAATAAATATAATGTAATATAACTTATTTATTGAACTACTGATTGTGCTACGTTTCTAGCAAAGAAATAAAATCATCTACTGAGTTGTCAACCCTGAGTTTTTTTTTGTTTTTTTACAAGATAGGGTGACAAACAATAACACTGTCCACCTGATGGTAAGTAGTTACTGCGGCCCATAGACATCTACATCTATCTTCGATTACAAATCAAAATGCAGATGCGTTGTCACCTGTGAGGACTAAGATGGAATGCCTGGTTTTCAGTAAAAAGGGTCTTTAGTTCTCTACACTTACCATACGAAACACAGCAGGATTAAGCTACTATTTCACGCTGGTATTCTGTAAGAGCGTGGTCCTTCTCCGGTCGAGCCGACCAATTCGTGCGACAACTACACTACTAATATAACTGCAGCATGGCTCTACCACGTATATTTTTTATACGTATATTAGTACTTTTTTTCTTATTTAATGCTACTGCTTGACCACTTTCACATTTGTTGGTAAGTAATGAAAAATCCCTAGATAGTAAATTGCACTGCCTTAGCGTAACTAAAGCCGTTTCACTCTTGTTTTAAAGACGTCCAGATTGCCTTCGAATGGAAAGCCATACGCCGGCATATTACTCCACTCCTTTTTGTACGCATTACGAAAATTTAAGAAAACTATTAAGTTCGAATGAGTGAAATATTGACAATATAGGGGACGATCGACTAGTTGTCCAACGGTAGAAAGGGGAGAAAGGAATTAAAGCATGTAATTCCTTTGCACACTCTTTGAAATGCACTCTATAGAGTATTCTTTATTTTTAATAATTTATTTCAAGAAAATTTTATTAACAAAATTTTGAAGCATTTGTAAATTTACTCCGTGGTATTTACACAAAAAATGAAGTTAGCATGATTTCTGTTGTGTTTAATTTGTTCTTCATCTATATTATATCATACGACCTTTAACATTTTTTCTCAATGCTGAATAAAGACCTCCCCCGTAGATTGTCACAAAGTACTATCTATCGTTTAGCTGCGTCTTTTATCAGGCCGTCACTCCATTTGGTAGGGGCCGCCCAACACTGCACCTTACCTGCCACTCGAGAATGTCTCTCCCATCGGTTGTCGGTTCCTTGAACCATACGGCCAACCCACTGCCGCTTCATCCGACCGAATCACTGGGCTCTGGAATTACTCTTGTTTTTCTGCTATTCTTACTTTACTTTACTTTACTATCTTCACGCACAATCCTAACGGGGTAGTCAAGAGACACAGCCAACCCCTTCTACTTCAAACTTCCTTTATGGGCTCCCCCTTCCCCTCCCCTCTCCCCCCCTCCGCGCTCCTCTTTTGTTAGCAGCCCCCCACTCTTCACTCTTTTTTTTTTCCTCTTCCTCTTACTTTACGTGCACAAAGCACAAACCACCGGGTAACTCTTTCAATTGATCTCCCCTCTTATTTCCGGGAACAAGCATAAAGATATTCTTGCTATGGATTTATATCTTATTTTTTAAATAACAAAAATTTCACATTTTATACGTAACATTCTCAAAGTTAAATTCTCTCCTAATTTTCCTGAGGCCATTTTTGGCATAATTAATTTCTTACAAAACTTCCCTTCGAAAGACCTTGTATATAAACACGATTTTAAACATTTCGACAAAGTGACAAACCATTTCCTGTTAAGGGAACAACCTAATTTCGACTCTTATCGCTAGCATTATTGATATCGCCGAACGCAGTTTCACAAAAATAAGAACGTATTTTTTAATGAATTAAAAATCAAAAAATATTAAAGCGGTCTTTTCACGCAAAACTACCATTTTGGTGTACAGGTTTCCGGCACTTTTTAATAAATTTTAATTAATTTCTTTCCTTATTTATCTTGAGTTGCCAGCTCGATACAATTTTTCAGTAGATTTGAATAAATAAGACCATCCTATTTACTTGATTTTAAGAAAAGGAATAAGAGAATTCCTGTCATGAATATTATACTAAGCAGATCTAGATAGAATAAGCTTATCAATTTTTGTCGGGAAAAAGAGAATTCAGTTTTATTTTCATCGCAATCAAATATACTCTCGCCCAACTCCCGCTCAACATTTTTGTATGTTATGCTCGTATGATATTCGATATTCTTGAGTTAGATAAAATTTGTATGAAAATCTACTTATCTAATACGGCCATAATTAAATAAAACCTCGCAAAAATATAAGAAATTATTCCATTTATTTAATTTTCAGTTTTTTATGAATAGCGATTACGTAAATCAGCTATTAAAAATAACAATTGTCTGATTTAAACACACTAAATTCCTGCCTTATTTAAGCGCACCAAGCATAGGTCTATAGTCGCTTAAATATTAAATATGGGAGCATTATTTTAACATGAAAAATGGAAGATGTAATAAATCATGATAAAGCTCCTTAGCGCAGTAAATTATATTAGTTTACAAATAAGACCAAAGGTGAATATTACGGCCCAATACGATATTATTCTTTCTAGATGTCTTCTTTCATATTCGTCTTTGAGACATTTGTTTTCAATTTGACTGTATTTTGTTTTTTTTTTGTGTATGTGTCAGACGATTTTTTTCTTCAATAATGAATCAATTTTTATAAGGATCATTGAAATTATAGGCGACAGTAGCCTAATGGCAGGGTGCGGACCGCGATCTCAAAAAGGTCGTGGGTTCGAATCCGCCATTCGAATACTGGCGTGAACCACTCGTAACATAAGCAATTTAAGTTTACCGCGAGTGGATAAGGGGAATATTAGTAATGTTTATAGCATTGTTAATATTCTTTTTTTAATTAAAAAAATGAATTCACAATTGGCGATTATTTTTATTGCACCAGCAGTGCACACATTATTACATTTTTGTTGGAAAAAGGGCTTAATCTAGGGGCTGATGCGTGCACCCTTATTGGTGACACAGCGTTACGAAATACTATAAAAATTAGGACAGAATGTTACAATAGCTTATAAGTTACAAAAAGTAATATCTTAAGATAATATTATATAACTGATACAATTAAAGTAATGCATAAAACCAAGCGGCAGCTGTAAAGAACATGGATATTAGATAATAATTAAATCGTTCTCAAATAATTTACATAAGTGGTCTATTATATTTTTCCTATATTTAGCGAAAGTATCATGAAAAATATCGACAATAGGCATCACACCACAGAGTGAATTATAAGTGTCACACATTCGGCTGGGGCATATGAGCAGATGTTAGTCCTGGATTGAGGAGTGTGTAAAAGTTTTGTTGTTGGACGACGAGGGATATTGTATGATACATTTAGGGAGAAATGTTGTAGTAGGTCACAGCAGGTACTACGTCTGTTTCCTATTTTGTATAATACCAGTAGGTCGTGAATTTGTATCCTGCTTTTTAGAGAAAGTATTTCAAAAAATGCCAATCACTGTTCGTTGGGATACCTATTATTTTATCAATAGCTCCTGAGTATAATTAGTTAACTGACATTATAGTAATTTTATAGAACAGCGATTTGAAGGAAAATTGTTTATATTTTTAGTGTCAAGGTACTATGGGTTTGTACTGAGTAGATCAGAGCAAAAATCAACAATTTTTAGCTGGAAGTAACCGTGACACCTCGGTTCCTCCCGGGACTTGTTTGGAATTTCAGGAATCAGAATTTCATACAATATGTTAATAAACGCGATATAATTCGTAAATCTAGTTTATTTTAAACAGATTTATTCGAGCCATGGCAGCCATTTACCGTCAGATGTTCTTGGAGCTTGTTTATTCTTTTAAAAATAAAAATATATATTCTTATTTATGTGTGTTTTTGCACTGTCAAACCTTTTAATAATAATTTTTAGTTTTATGCCCTAAAGTTTGTCAGCGGAATATTTTACTATTAGCCTAATGGATATACAATAGCATGACACCGTGTAGTAACCCATATTACAATCAACAGGCACAAACTAGAAGTCGGACAGCAGTGTCTTCCCAGATACAACTAAAAAACAGAAACTAAGACAAATATACCCCATGATCCAATCTATGACAGAGACCTATGTTCGGCAATACTTTTAATAGGTTGTGAATGTGTGTCATCACATAATTATAGGCATTCATGTAACTTGGTCATCATCATAAATACAGTCATTCATAAGTCTACTGCTGAACATAAGCCTCCCACAAGGAAGTTCACAAAATCGGTATTACAAAAGAAAAGGTTAATTTAAAAGCTTGCCCAAGTCCACGCGGAAAAGGTGAATGAAGTGAATATAAAAATATAAAATGAGTTCTATTTAACAGTCTGCAAGAGAGAGAGAGAGAGAGAGAGAGAGAGAGAGAGAGAGAGATGGTTTATTTTTGAAAAATAAATTATTTCCTCCTCCCTCATTCTCCACTCATTTTAAATACAAGACTTTATTCATTCGTTTACTATCTTCCTTTACATCACCGTCTACATTCCGTAAAATTTCACCGTTGGTCATTGGCCTCACTCGTTAAAGGGAGGATTAGGATTATTTCATATTCATTCTATGACGTCTCCTCCTTCTCTTCCCTGCTCCGTCATCCTTAGCACACAAATTGTCTAGCACTTACGGCGCTGCTTTTTTTTTGCGCCCGAAGCAATTAAAGGGCTACCCTATACGTAGGGGAGGCGGAAAATGCATTACGCATACCACGATAGCCGGTCTATCGTGGTTATGAGGGACTCACTGTCCTACCGGGGACCCTAAGTGATACCCTCTAAAAACCGCCTTTGGGGACAGGCAACCGGCTGATTAAGCTGTATTGTGCCTTATCGTGAGCGACCCTCTTTTGGGAAAAGAGGGCGCAGGCGGCTACGAGCCGCTGAGGGAGTGCCTACGAAGGCAAATTAATATTAGTTAATATAATAATTTAATTTAATTAGAGTTGGCCTGAGCCGCCAGGAGGCAGTTCAGATCGTTAGTTAGTTTATTAGGCGTGTCCGAGAGAGAGTTTCTCGGCCTGCGGACTCGATAGCGAGAGGGGGGTGGGGCTGCATAAGTAGCTGCCTCACGAATTAAATGATTTGAGTGCGACTCTGAGGCTTTGAAGAAGTTCTCAGAGAGTTTTTGGAGAAATTGTTGGATTGTGGGGAGCTCTAGGTCCCGATGAAGGTCAGCATTACGGACGTACCAATGTGCGTTCGCAGCTCGACGACAGAAAAGATTTTGAACTATTTGGAGTTCATTAATGATTTTAGGGTTGGCGTGGGCAAAAATACGCCGCTGCTTCCAGTCCGGGTATTTTATACCGGATGGTTACGTCATCATATTATATCGGTGTAAGATCTAATTGAAAAATTTCTTAGTCACCACTTATGACATACACGGTGGCGACTACTATACCAAAATAGAGGTCAAAAAACTGCGTTTACTTAGTTGCGAGAAAAAAAAAAACATTAGCGCAGACAGGATTTTATATTTCGCAGAGTAAAAGATACAAATGTTACTTTAGACATTTCCTACTGGCACGCTTTTAGTCGGGCCACGGTGGAAGCATATCGCGTTTTATTGTTGCCATAAATTTTATGTTCGCTATAGCAGTTGAGATTGCCTCCTGGAGTTTTGTACTTCATTGGCGTAAAAGGGTGTCGGCGTATTTCTTTCGCCGTACTGTTTTTTGTAGGTTTTCTTTTATTATTTACTCTTCTTGTAAGTTTTGATAGAGTAGTGTAAGGTAAATTTAATAAAAAATATTTTCTCATATGTTGTATGTTTTTTAACCATCCATTTTATACTTAAAACTTATAATAATTTTGTCTATTACAACTATGTAACTTGTGTTGAATTGTTTAAGATATTATAGTAGTGAACAAACCAAATAATGCATGCTGCATATAGACTGATTAACTTAAAATTTAATATATGTATTATGTCTTTTTGAAATTATTTCAAAATATTTTCTATTTCTAGTGTTTTAGAAAAAATATAATTTTTACTATTCCAATATTTTGCAAAATAGTTGTATTTTCTGAAATATTACCACATGATATACCAATTAATACATAGAGGCAATAGATGTTTAAACTTTGATTAAACAACCAACCCAATAGACAACCACAGTGAGTTCTGCGCACAGAACTATTGGTAGTTTCCATTGGCAGTTGGTTACTTGACGTGTGATAAAATTGCCAAGCGTTTCGTTTTTCGTGGCACTTATCAAATAAAACGACTTATGTAAACGCTATTCCTATTCGTGGTACATGGGTAGTAACAATGTTAACAGTTGGCGACATATCAGTTGTATTGTGATGGCGTATTATAATTATTAATAATAATTATTAAAACTAAAATAAATTATGATTATTATTAATTTATTTCTTTTTAAAGCCGTCTTAAAATATCTTAAAAGTAATATTTTAAACAAATAAAAATAAATTAATTAACGTAAAGTAAATACATACATTAATTATTAAGTATGCTTTAATATGAATCATTGATATGCAGAAGAAACAACGTTGGTGATAGCGCACAACCTTGTTTAACACCAGCGTTAACGCGCTTGTAATCGGAGTATGCAAATTCTACATACTAGTGGATCATTTTTTGCTTTCTTTATTTTGTTACTAAAAATAAGTTTTTTAGATTAAGGATGACAAACGAGCACATAGCCGAATTGATGGTAAGGTATTAGGACGTCAAAATGCATATGCGTCTTTATCCCTGAAAAATACGATGAAATGCCTCGTATTCAGTAAAAATGATCTGGTAAAACTGAAACAATATTATTGGGCAAGTATTAGTAACTGTCCAAAACGCTTTTTTGATTAAAAACTTCAGAAACTTCAGGCATAAGTGAAACTGTTTGTCCCAACTGAAACTGTTGTCAAAAGAACCCGTTTAGTGCAGATAGTTTTCATGCACCACTTTATGAAGCTACTTTTAAAACGTTTTTATTATTTTCCTTGTTAAAAATTTTGTCAACCAAAATCATAATTTATTTGTAACCTCACCAATAAAAGTTGTTAAACGTTTACTGAACTCCGTTTTTATGTCATCGATCTTCTTTTATTTTTCAAGAGTTACATAATTTGTCCGTATTAATCTGCTAAATTTTGATGTGATTTTTTAATCAACTTTTTAACTAACTTGATTATTATGAATGGAATAGAAAATTATAGATGGAAAAGAGATCGCTGTTATCATCAGACTTGTACCGGAGAGGCTTCTGATCCTTAAATCCTACCATTAATGGATTAGGTCTCAAGGTTGCCGCGTGAAATTTAAGTATCTGCATGAACTTCTGGGACTTTTTACGATGAAGCGTGAAGCGATGCTATTTCTTATGGCTTAAATTGACCATATGGACATAAACGACATGTGGTTTCAGCAGGACGGTGCTACGTGCCACACGGTGAAGGCCACGGTTGATATTGACAAAGTCGAACATAACACAAGTTATCGCTCAAATCCAGCCGGATATATGCTGAAGAGTCTTTGAAAATTCGACTACTCGGATCTATGCCACTGTAAGAAGCCAAGGTGGGCATTTGAACGATATCATGTTTCACACTTAATGGCACGTGTGGGCCGGGCTTATCAATTGAAAAAAGATTTTTGTTAATACCTCACGACCAGCTTGTTGAATTTTATTTCAACATCTACATGGCCTTATTGAAAAACTCTTTAGGAGGTATTATTAAAATTCATTACTTTACGGTGTAATCATTTTACTGTAACAATGTTACAGTCAATATATGGTAACAGTATAACCGAATCCACGACTCTACTATCCTACGAGTGGGTGTCTGTAAAGGTTTTGAAAATCTTGTGACTGATGGATGACGTTATGGTTAACATTTATTTATACCAGAATACCTTAACCGTTGACGGAAAGCAGAGCTAGAGCTGCAGGTAGTGGTAGTAAGTTGAAGTTTCAATATTTAGAGATGTACGAAGTCGAGAATTATGATGACCGAATATCGGTAACGTAGCCATTCTCAACGGATACTAGCCATTCACGCAAATTTACTGTGCACGAGTGTGTGCGTTCAGGTGCGTTCCTTAGTTCCTTACTCTCATAGACCGATGGGACAGCAATCCACCACGAAAACTGACTTAGGGTTGCTACTAAAAAATTATTTACAGAAAAACTCAATTAAACTGTTTATGCTGGTCGATCCAGTATTCAAACCTAAGATCACATGATCAGCAATTACGTTTACGATCACTAGACCTACAAGACAGAAATTTTAATTTATTTGCCAACCAAGTGTGGCAATTGATTTTAGTTGATTCCCTTTTATGGGAGCAATCGAAGCCCAATAGTAGACATCAATGGACTTTTTACGGAGAACTGTTCAATGGTGAACATTTTAAGTGTAATAATGTCTTTTTATTCCAAGCTGATTACTGTAATAGCTACTACTTTCAAACAATTTGAATCTATTCATGCAAGAGGTATAATTTTAACAGTCCATTGCAAATAAACTCACAGAAACTATTTCAAACTACACACGCCCGTTGCAATACTTATTTGATAACATTGAAAGTAGATTAAAACGCTCATGTAGAGACACGGGGACAACACAACACAATCATATTATCTTTGTATATATACTAGTAGTTTGGACTTGATCCGCATAATATGCGGTGTGGTATCACGATTTTTTCTTTTAAAAAATACAAAGGAGACAATCATTTTTGGGCCCACTAGAAATATTAACGTCGTTTAATTGTATTTACACCAAAAAAGACACCAAATTACAGTACTAAATGGCATATAGATTTTTCAAAAATGTAAACGGAATCAAGAAATCTGAAAAAATTAATTGTTTTGATATTCGTGTTCTGATCATTTGCTAAGGTAATGTAATATTTAAAAAAAATTATTGTCTTAGAGATATACCGTGATAACTCGGAAAAAAATCGACTCGAGTTGAAATTCAGGTAACTCGATTTTGAGCTCGAGTTACGCAATTCAAATTAGCTTAACGAAGCTGTGTCAATTTTTCACAAATTATTTTTATAATTGTTCTTCCATACAACAAAATTATTATTACATATAGCACCTTAGTATATATAGCACCCTCTGAATCTATACGATGCGCCGAGTTAAGTTGGTAACTCGGTAAAATTTATTTTCTATCGATTATCGAGTTGGACAACTTCACTCGATTCACTAGAGTGAAACACATGGTTGGAGTCGCATCATTATGGTCAGAACAAAATGAAGTTTTTATTTACAAGCATTACTAGACTAATGTTTAAGAAAATATGGATATTATCAATTATCATGAAGGTTAGCCAAATATTAATTGACACAAGTACGTATGTTTTTCTCTTTTTATTTTTTGTGGTAAAATTCGCAAATAAGTTAGTTAATAATACAAGAGTTTATTAATTTACACCTATTCTAGGTTGTGAAAATCAATAATTAAGTTCGTCGATTTTACCTAAAACAAATACAAATAACAAACAGGTCTTAAAACCCTATTAGTTTGTTAAAAGTGACAAATTATTAAGTTTAATGTTATTAGTAAAATCGAAAATAAAAAATAAATAGAATAAATGCACAAAAGAGGTTATTATAATGTTAAAAGAAAATTAGAATCTTTGGCTCGAGGGACTTAAAGAGGTTTTCGAAGAGCAATTCATATTAGAGATGGGCCGAATATTCGTTTTATATTCGGTATTCGGCATATTCGGCAGCTTTACCGAATATTCGTATTCGGCCGAATATTCGGCTAAATCACCGAACATTCGTTTTCATAGTGTCCAATACATTGCAATGTACGAATTGAGTAATGCGATGTCTTTTACTGTTGAAAGTATATTTTGTTTATGGGTTAAATTAAATCTACTTAGGTACTTTAGAGTGCCTCAAATGCTTAAATCTATACATTTATATTTTTAGGAACTGTAGATTTATTTCCGATTATGGCAAATAGAAAAAAAAAGGTTTTTGGAATCAAACAAAGAAACATTACATTACATTAGTACATTTCACTTTACTTTGGTCGTCAGTTTCTCTAAAATAAGTCCAAATAGTAAATATCCTGCCGCTCATTTTTATCATATTGACGGCCCCTATGTACATAAAGACATGTCTAAAACCGAGGTTTATTATGCATTTATACATATTTAATTTTTTTATATTTTCATAGAAAAACTTATAGATGACTGCTTCTACGCTGATATTAAAATGTAAGCATGTCAGACATGTCTATGATACCTTTATGTACGCAGGAAAGAATAAAACTGTGTCTAAAATATAATTTAAATAAAATGTTTTATAAAACCGTAGAATAATGTTTTTGTTTTCTAACGGCTACATTAAACATCCTAAGATCGCCACCCATGAACTTAAAAAATGCATCAATGAAGACATATCGCTGTATACGCGGTTTCATTCATTCGAGGTAGGACTATATTTCTTGAAATGTAAACAAAGACATGTCCTTAAATAAAATTATCAGGACTGTGTTTTATTAATTAACAGGGTATATAATTGAAAATTATTTATTGTTAAATAACAATCTTCGTAGCATCTAAACAATAGGTACTTGTAGTTTTATTGCAGTAGGAATTAAACATTCACAGTTGTTTAAGGTTAATTATTACCAATTTTTATTAAGCAAGTTTTATTTTTGTAATTGGTAATATTTAATATTCATCACATCTTTATTTAATTAAGTCTTTATGTACCTTAGCTTAATTATATATCTATCTAATTAGTACTATTAAATCAAAATCACATCGTTATTTAAGTATGTGCCTCATATTCTATCTACCTAATTGGTAATATTTAATAATCATCACAGCTTTATTCAGACTGATTCATCTTATTACTATTAAATTTTTTTGGTAACCAGTTAAATAAAAATATAAAATTTATATAAAAAATTAAGTATAGATTATTTTAATCTTCTTCGTCATCACCCTGTTCCTCTTTACTATGCTTAAGATTCTTGTAGAAGTCATGATATTTTTTGGGATAATCACTGTATCGCATAAACTAACCAAGTCTTTATATTTCACTTCGGTGATAGGAACAGGATTATTGTACAACTTGTCTAGTTTTGGTTCTTGTTCCTCCCTCTAGTCAATTTCAAATTCAGGCAACAGTTCAGTTTTATATAATTTTCTTCAAAAAAAAAAAAATCGTATTTAAATTCAATAATGTCTGGATTATTCCATTGCACTTTTACTTCTCTTATCCTATTCCAAGAAATTTTCTCTGAATTTGTATCTTTTATCCAGTTTTTAGTATGTAGCCAAGCTTTGAAATTCAAAACTAAGTCTTGATTTACTTCTACGACTGTATAAGCTGGGCTATTCTGTTTTGCCCAGCGAACCAGGGTGTACCATTCATCTGGTGTGTAAATAAGTTTATTTTTTGCTGTTCGCTCTATTAATGCGTGAACGCTATCTGCCTCATTTTGAGTATGGCCTTTTTCCAAGAATCGATGGCACACGTCTACTTTGAATGTATTGCTTACATACAAGTACATAAAAAAAAAAAAACAATACGATTGCGATTCTAACCGACACAGTTGTCTGACCAGAATCTAAAATCTTTGACGCCAGCTTTAACTTTGTTGTTAACGAAAGAAAACAAACAACTAGCCACTTCATTGGCGCCACGTTTAGCAACTGTCTCATCCCACATGTAACAAGTAGCTTCCTTTAACCCAGCATCAAACACTGTAAAATTATAAACTGATAATTTCCTTTTGTAATACAGCACACTAATTTCACCATGTGGAGTGTTATATATTTTTTGAAAATCGAACATCGCTGTGCAAATATCAGAAGGATTTGATTGAGATTCAATTTTATCAATATTTTTTAACTCCCTGGCAAGTTTTTTGTAATCAATGTGTGACTTATGCTTCAGTTTATCATCATTGGTTGGCGACGTGTTGTTTTTCATTGCGTGACACAGGTCGCATTGGTCCTTTTTAGGTACGTGAAAAGCTATGTTAAGTTCTTTGTTAACAATATCTTTGTATTGTCTTACAGAAGTAGCTATATTTTCAGTTATATTCAGCTCTTTACACCATACAGTATACAGGTCATAAATTTTTTTTAAAGTTAATTCACTATCTAAATACTGTTTATTTGAGTATTTGCGCGTATAATGACTTTCTATGGGCGCAAAACATTTTCCATGTTGAATTACATTTTCTTTCATTGCCGCGTTTATAATAGTTGGATGATTTGAATGAACTCCCCTCATGTCTTTAGAACAAATACCCGTATTTTTGTCATGCTTGTCGTTGGCAGATTGTAGTGAAAGTGTTACTTATAGAAAACGTATTTTTAAACATGGTTTTGCATACCATAATCTTATCTTCGTGGACAAAAGCGGCAAAAAAAACTTATAAATATTTAACCTCTTGGAATCCTGTGTCCATTGTTTTTTCTTATTTCTTTCACGTGTGACGCAATAAAAGACCACTGCTGAGAATGATCACCCAGATCCCAAAAGGTTTTGAATATATTTTGGCGAGCTACCTTATCAAATTTTTCAAAACATTTTAATCGACAGTTGACAGACAGACATGGAATCTTTATTTGTTTTGCCATTTGTAGTTTTCCGGATCAAAATGTATGAGCTACACCTAAATTGACAAGCACCTTCCTTTTTTCATCAAACCAGTTAGATTTGTTAGTAATTCTGTTCCTTGTTATTGCTTTTTTCACATACTGACGCTTTTTTGTCGTTGCTGCGGTGTTGTTGAACCAGACATTTCACTGGATCCTAACGGGCTTGATCTCAAGGTTGCATCAGATAGGAGAACAGTACTTTCACTTAAATAGTAACATTCGTTTACAGTGTCCCCAAAGGACATGCATGGACTTGGCATTGGTGTTGAACCACAAATTTCAGGTATTGATTGTGGTGTTTCATTTTCACAAATGGGCGTGGTGAGATCGTAATTTTCAATTTCAACATTCGAAATTTCCCTACCGTATCGATTATATCATTTAAATCACTTTGCGATAGTATATTAGCTGATATAATATGATTTTGTTCTCCATCACAGTGTGCTTCGGCAGCTTGTCTTTCGTCGATAGAAACTTCCAAATGCCGATTCTCAAGATCCATTGATACATCTTTTTCGGTATATACAGGTGTATCTAAAAAATAAAAAATAAAAACGTAATGTATGTTTATCCAACAACATTAATAAACGTACATGAAAACAAATTCATACATAAATGTTCTAGTTACACGTATATACAAACATGTAGGACATGACTTCATATACTTCGATAACAATAAAAACTTTTTCTTTATTATAATTATTTTATAGAAAACATATTTTAAAGAAGCATGCAACTTATTGTAATTATTTGTGCAATAATGATAATTTAATGACTATATCAGTTTAAGCGGATATGTCTGATTTGTCTGCTTTTACACTGCGATCGGTTAGAAAAACAATAAAAATACTTATTGTTATCGGTTTAGTGTATTATTGAGTGTTTAATATATACTTATTTGAATAACTACTTACTCTCATTAGCTTCAGCAATATAATTAATTAAATCTTTTGCTTCAGAAACGCATAAAACATTATTTCTGGAGTTTGCAATATCCACCAATAACTTTGATTTACTGTTATTCATGTTTTTCAGTATTATGCAGGAAATATTATGAATACTTTTAACTAAAAACGCGCCACTAAATCATAACTGTATTAAAACAATAATTTCACCACGCAAACAAGCATCGACACGTCTTCTCCAAGTGAATGAAGTTAAGTCAGACAAGACCGCGCTCGCACCGTGTGGCGCGCATTTTAAAACGCCGTACGAAATGATAGGTATAGATATCCGCAACTACGACATTTATTCGTAGTAATTGTCGTACTTGTTCTCTTATACGATTTGTAAATGAAATTAAATACGTAATAATTAGAAAAAAATCTTATATATGTATGTGCATAAGGAAAATTTAAAGCCAATTATGCAATAAAAATACCATTTTTGACATAACTTTATGTACGTAGGGACCGTCGATATAATTATCAATTTTCACTAAGAATAAAACAACGAAATACTTTTTTTATGACAAGAATAGTCAAAACACATGCATGTGCCGGCAATTTGCTCAGTACTAGATGAAGCAATAACATGTCAGGTGTGGCGGGGGAGCGAGGGGCAGGGTCTGGCCCTAATCCCGCGCGCTTTTCGGTAACAAGTTTCGACATAAATTGGTTGGGTACCGCGGTGACCCTGCCGAATAATGTTCGGCCGAATATTCGGTTCGGTAAAAATTTTACCAAACATTCGGCCGAATATTCGTTTTCGGTGAAATCCATATTCGGCCCATCCCTAATTTATATAACTGAATTTGTGTACAAATAGGTACCTTATGTATTCAGCAAGTTGCTTAATACTAAATGGCTTTTTTGTTAAGCCAGACACGGATCCTGGATTTATACCAGCCATAGTAGATAGGCAATATAAATGGTACATATATTTATGTGTAAAAATGTAGTAATTATTTGTACTAGAGGCAAATATAAAGTTTAATAATAATTGTTTGCATAAAAAGTGTAATGGTTGTATCTATTAGGCTTAGACAGCTGTGTTGTTCACTCTGCAGAAAGGAATGTTATTTTGTCATCTAGAATCAGATATACTCAATATAACAATAATATCTTCGTCTCATATGTACATGAAACCAGTGAAAATAAAATGCGAGACAACTTTTACATAGTTGAATATCATCGATGTTAATCAATAATTACTGCTTCTGTATTTGATCGGCTGGAGCTAATTAATACTGTATAATTTATAATAATTTCTTTATTATTTAACATATTGTTACGAGCTTGAGGTTCGTGACAATAAAAATTTCCGATAAAATTACCTAAATTAACACTTTAATTTACTTTACACAATTAAAGTTAAAACACTAATAATTTAAACACACTAATTCACTTAATTCCACTCCGAAGCTTCGCTTGTGTCGCCGAGTTCACTCTGCCTCGATCGCATCTTGCAGCGCCTATATATTTGAATTAGCAAAGAAATATCCAGGATGTTCAAGTAAACACGCGGAAGGTACCGAGCGTTCGAGTTTCGACTAGGCGCTGTCAGTTGAGCGATTTGTGATGTCATTTTCTCAATGCTCCCCTCGCTCTCGTTCCTGACACTAGATGGCGCTAGTTGACTTATTCATGCAACAATATTAAAAGGCAGATATAAAATTATGCTCGCAGAAATATGTAAATACAGTTTATTGACATTGAAAGCATAGTCTTACCTCATATCTCTTATTATTAAAAATGTCTTTTTAATTCCTATATAATATAGAAAAAATAATATATTGATAAGAATTATTTAGGTAAGACACCTTTACAATTGTCATTAACTTCTTTTCAGGTGGATCGCTTAGAACAAATCTGTATGCCTTGCAGGCTGAAAGCTTGCAGAGACAAAAAGTGTATGGATATTGAAGACAACAGTCTTATATCATATCTCTTATAATTGAAAATACCTTCTGATTGCTTACAATATCATAAATGTACATGTTACCATCAAGTTATTTTCAAAAAATCTTCAGAAATATATCTAACACTGAAATATTTCTACCTATGTACGTTATAGACAGAACATAAGAAACCATCCAACCAATTTCAATGAAAATGTTTGTGTGTGTTTGAATGGATCCCTAGATGGTTTATATTTACATTTGAACCCGGTAGATGGCACTGTTGTCGAGATCCATAAGTCACCCGTGCTGCAGCTGAGCCGCATCGCTAGTAATAAATACATTTAAATTAAGCCTGTGTTTTTGTAATCCTCACACAAACTGCTTAAAACATCTTACTTCCTCACTATTTATCATTGTGTAATAACATAGATAAGTATGTTAATTCCCAGTCATTTTATGATGATGTATACTACTTACTAATCAACCAAAACATATTAAGAGGCCGCATAATGCTGTTTTGGTGATATTGATCAATCTGGATCTCGGTATCTGTAAGACCTAACAGTTTGCTATTTGGACACATTAAACCTGGACTTATAATCTTCAAATCTGTTGAAGCAAAAACACGATTCGATAAAAAATTCTCGATAAAAAAAATATATGAAAAACCCTCGTTTTGCACTTATTTTTAGTTAGATCTCTGAAACCTTATGGAATTGAATGATGATATATAGCTAATAGATAGATAATAATGTTATCTCAAATCGTGACGATTTATTTTTTTATTTTTCTACGTGGTCTTCTCGTAATTAGCAATTATGTGATTTGGCGCTTGCGTTATTTAATTCTAAACGAGCCAACTCTCTTTCTGTCTCTTGTTTTGTACGTGGTAGCAATAGCGCTATCCTTTTCAATTTGTTCAATCGTTCTGCTGCGGCATCTATTACAGGACGAACCTATGTTTGGCGACATTACGGAGAGACGACTATTTATTTCCGACATTTTTATTTTGTATTGTGGTAGGTGTTACTGTAAAAAGGGGTTTAAAACGTTTTGTGTAAATATATTACCTATATTTAAAGTGTAAATAAAGATGGGCAAAAAGAAAACTCTCGGAAAAAGAGAACAATTAAAACGTCTAAGAGAACAACTCCGTATTTTGAACGAAGGAAAAAAAGTAAGTACCTATCTAACTACCGATATAAATAACGGTATCAATTTAATTTTCATTTTTAATTTTTTTTTTCTTAAAAAAAACGTTACCCCCACTCTAGGATTTTCTCCTGTATCGTGGAGGCAGTTTACAAACATAAATTGCACGAGGACAAGCACCTTGACCCGGAACAATTATTTGTAGGCCATACAAATACTTGTTCCCTGCGGGATTAGAACCCGCGGCCCCCAGCGCAACAACTCATTGCTAAGCCACTGCGCTACGGAGGCCGTCAAATTATTCTTTTGTTTACGTAGCTTCTTAGGTATTTCGAATATGTATAGAGCCGAACACGAAGGATCGGTTTGCGAATCATTTTTCGAGTTTCAACCTTATTACAACGAGATAAAGCTCATGTCTAGTGTCACGTCACGTGGCTGCTGGCTGTTGATAAAGTTTAAATTCGTTTGATGTGTTGCAAAAACGTTTTGTAATTTTATTGTTACATAAGTTTGTTTATGTTTATATAAGATCAATCGGGGTGTTATGATAGGTACCACTCGTAGTTTCTGATACCCACGATACAGGGAATAGGTATCACTGTGGGGTTAGGGATAGGTTTTGAATGTTGTGGGTTATGTTATGTTACTTTGACTGCCTCATTGGTCTAGTGCTTGTAGTAGTGCGACTGCTGATCATGAGGTCCTGGGTTCGAATCCCGGGTCGGGCCAAAATTTTTTTTTGTAAATAAGTTGAAATTTATAAAAGATCAACCGGTGTATCATGAGAGGTACTACCCGTAGTTTCTGATACCGTCAAGAAATTTTCAGTAGCTGCCCGGAGTCAGGAAGTTCGCGGTGGCCCACCTCCTTGTCTCGGAATGCACGTAAAGCCGTTGGTCCTGCACCTGATCTCTCTCCGGTTGTGTCGGTTTACCGTCTCATCGGATTATGAGGGTGAGGGAATAGAGAGTGCACCTATGCTTGCGCATACATTTGCGCACTATAATGCTATCCTGCGTCGATGGCTAGTCTCCGTTGAGGCAGGCCGCCGTGACCGAAATTTGGTCTGGAGAATAGTATGTTACTTTATTTTATTATGACTATACATTTGCAGAAAACCAAACATTTCATTCATTGAGCTTGAGAATGTGACGAATAAAACGGCGTCCTCGGTATTAGAGAATGGACTGCACGAAGACGGATCGGCACGCGGCGCGAGCGACTCGAGCGGCGCGCCGGCGGTGCCCACGTCGTTGTCGGCGGCGGCGGCTGGCCATTTGGAACAGGGAAAAGGGGACTCGTCGCTATCTATTGATAGTACGGACAAGTAAGTATTTACATAAATAAATACATATAAAATAAATAAGTAAGTAAATTTTGAATCCCTGTTAGTATTTCTTTCTCTAACTGCCTCGTTGGTCTAGCGGTCGCAAACGCTACTGCTGAGCGAGAAGTCCTGGGTCGGGCAAAATGGTATTGGGTTTTTCCATTAGTAATTTCTCAGTACCAGTCCGGAGTCTGGATTTGTGCTCGATTAGTGGCAATAGGCTCGCACTTTATTACATGAGACTTATAACATAAATGGCGAAATGTGGGTGCACTATGCACCTCTACCTACCCTTTCGGGGAATAATGGCGTAATGCTATGTATGTATATGTGTATGTAAATTTTAATGAAACATGGTTCAATCTTTTCAACCATGTTTCATTATTGGAATGAAAATTTTACAATGCTATAAGTACTCGTATCCTACCTAAATGCGAAGACTTGGTTTATGAGAATCAAAGGTAGACCTAATACAAATGAATGCATCGATAATATTGTACTCGTATTTTTACTGACTTCAAAAATGAGTAGGATATTCTCGATCCGACGTTTTTAGGGTTCTGTACCAAAATGGTAAAAAAGAAACCCCCTATGGTGTGACTTTGTCTGTCTGTCACAGCCGTATATTTCAGAAACTACTAATGTTATCGACTTGAAATTTGGAGCAGTTATATACAAAATGCTTGGCTACTGTTATTGCTAATGAGAAAAGTTCAAAAATATTTTTATTTTCACTGCAAAAGGCACCGAAGAGGGGGTTTGAAATTTTAAAAAGTTACTAGGTATAGTATATAGCGTATATATGTGTAGTGTGAGTGACATTAGACGAACTGTACCTTTTCACTAATATATCCATAAATATCGGTTGTGCTTTGAATATGTTTTTTTAAATGTTTTATATGAAATACATATTTTAAAATAAATGTAATAGTATTACGATAATAATAT
This sequence comes from Parnassius apollo, assembly GCA_907164705.1. Taxonomy (NCBI): domain Eukaryota; kingdom Metazoa; phylum Arthropoda; class Insecta; order Lepidoptera; family Papilionidae; genus Parnassius; species Parnassius apollo. The sequence continues at coordinate 1,221,320 of CAJQZP010001172.1, forward strand.
CACACATATATTTTAAATTATAATAAAGAAAACAAGATTTTTGATGTAGATTTGTATTTGTATAGATGATGTAAATTTAATTGTGTAATGTCTCTGTCCTAGTCTGTCCTGATACTATGATCTGACATCTGTCCCCGCACCATGCTACGGCGCTAGCAATGTAGGTAAAGTGACATATTATATGAAAGGTATTTGGACATGGGAACGTATTGGAGCTATTCAAAGATATACTATTGTTTCAAAACATTCATGCATTATTATTATTGTCTGCTTTATAGTTTATGTAATAATATGTATTACTGTTGTAGGTTTCCAGACGAAGAGCACACGTCAGATAGAAATCATGCAGAAATCAATGAAGAATCAGACGAAAGAAGAATCATAGACCTTAAATATTTTCTAAAGGAATTAAAAACAATTTCGAACCACTCAACAGCCTTCGGTTGCGGTATAAATAATTTGGAGTTGATAGGGGAGAAAAGGTTAGGTTTGATTTCAAAATTAAAATTCAAATGCAATATGTGTAATGTTGAATTTACTACACATACGTCCAAACCTAGTCCAAGCGACAATTTGAATGTAAATACTGCCGTAGTAACGAGTGCTGCTATTACAGGTGTAGGATATACACAATTGCAAGAAATATTTACATCAATAAATGTTCCGTTTATGACAGAAGTTTTTTATAAGAAAATTGATAATCGAGTTAGTGAAGAATGGGAAAAGTTAGCCACAATTGAAATGGAAGCTGCGGCTGCTCGTGAGAAGCAAAGTGCATTGGACGAAGGCAGAGTCAATTCAGATGGAATCCCCGTCATAGACGTGATCGTTGATGGTTGCTGGGCTAAGAGGACCTACAAGAAAAACTATTCCTCGTTATCAGGCGCTGCTGCAATCATAGGTAAAAAGTTTGGGGAAGTGCTATATCTCGCCGTAAAAAATAAATATTGTTGCATATGTGTACGCGCCAAGAATAAACAAACTACACCATCAGAGCACATGTGTTTTAAAAATTACACTGGTTCATCTACAAACATGGAATCGGAAATATTAGTGGAAGGATTCAAACAATCTTTGCACATGTATGGTCTTATATACGGCAAAATGGTTGCTGATGGAGACGCTTCCACTTATTCTAAAATTAACTACACTGTTGAAAAGATAGAGTGTAGAAACCATTTATTACGAAACCTGTGTAATAAATTACAAGCGCTTACCAAAGATACCAAATATAAACTGCAGCATAGAAGGTATCTGAATACACAAAGAATCCTGGCTATCAGAAAAGTTATTTTTTCTTCAATAAAACACCTGAAGAAAACAAGTGATACCCGCTCAAAACAAATAAACGATCTTTATGTAGCAATTTCCAATTCATATAATCATGCTTTCGGTTGTCATATCAATTGTCAGAATTTTTATTGCGAAAGCAAAAAAACAAGTGAAGATGTCACTGTCAAACTGAAAGATACGGCGTTAGAAAATCAAATAAAGTTTATAGTCTGCTCTATTGCAGCTAATGCACGAAGTCTTATTGAAGACGTGGACAGCAATCGTTGTGAACAGTTTAACGCCATAATTGCAAAGTGTATCGGTGGTAAACGCATAAACTTTTGTCTTCGGCGTTCATATCAGACCAGATGTGCTACGGCAGTCGTATCATTTAATACAAAAAGACCTTTGTATAAGCTCCAAAGATCTATTCTTGGTGTGAGCCCAATGTCAAAATCAAAATACCTGGAATTGCGAAAACTAAAAAGAAACGGTTCCAAGCCTAAAATGCAACCCAGAAAGCTTGTTTATCAACAGAAAGAGAAAAGGGCTGAAGATGAAAATTACGGTCAAAATTGTATGAAGCCTGATTTGCATACAGAAGATTTAGAAAGAATGAAAAAAAAACATTTTTAATAAATTTGGAGAAATCTGACGAAGAAAGAATTAATATTGAAAGGGAAACAGTCCTCCAGAGTGATTGTAGTAAATGGATGGAAATACGAAGGAATTTGTTAACGGCTTCCGATTTCGTCAAAATTATAAACAAGAGGAGCACGACGTCAGGTAATATAGTTAAAAGTTTACTGTATCAAAAAGATCTCTCTGGTGTTACCTCCATCAAACATGGTAAAATTAATGAAAAAATTGCTTTGAATCAACTAGAGCAGCAAGAAAACATTAAAATTATGCCCTGTGGGCTATTCATCGATAAAAACCATCCATTTTTAGGAGCAACTCCTGACGGTGTGATAGATGACAATAGGATTATAGAAATAAAATGTCCAGTATCAGGCTACAGAACTAGCTTGGAAGATGCTGAGAAAAAAAAGGAAAATTACTTTCTGGAAGTATGATAATGGCCAAATGTTGATCAATAAGAAACATCACTGGTATTTCCAAGTGCAAGGACTGTTAAATATTACAGGAAGGAGAGAGTGTCTTTTTGCCGTGTGGGTTAGTTCAAATCAACAGATAAAAATAGAAATAATACAATGCGACCAAAGACTGTGGAATGATCATATGGTTCCCAAACTAAAAACATTTTACTTGGAATCTTTACTGCCGGAATTGTTGGACCCGCGAAAAACACGTAATATGCCCTTGAGAAAAATAAGTCCTCCGACCACAATCAAAGAAAAACCCAAGAAAAGAAAACATAATTCAATAAATTCTCATTTTGCCAAGGTCCCAAAAACGCAGGAAAGAACCGACAATTACGACATGACAGATATACAACAATGTAAGCAATCCATTGTACATTTCAATAATATGTAAAATAAATTGGTAAATCCAGTTGGGCATGCCTTAAGCGCATTAAAAAATTTACGTATAACATGATTATATATGATTAACATATATATGATTATACGGAATTTTTTAAAGTAGTTTAAATACATTTCGACAGCACTATCGGCTTCAACACCCTCGAAAACCAATGAAAATGACACCCATGATGAAAAAAATTTATACCTAATTCAGCCGCCATCTTGGATTTACATTTCGACAGCACTATCGGCTTCAACACCCTCGAAACCCATGAAAATGACACCCATGATGAAAAAATATATACCTATTGCAGCCGCCACCTTGGATTTACATTTCGACAACACTATCGGCTTCAGCACCCTCGAAAACCATGAAAATGACACCCATGATGAAAAAATTTATACCTATTGCAGCCGCCACCTTGGATTTACATTTCGACAGCACTATCGGCTTCAACACCCTCGAAAACCATGAAAATGACACCCATGATGAAAAAATTTATACCTAATTCAGCCGCCATCTTGGATTTACATTTCGACAGCACTATCGGCTTCAACACCCTCGAAACCCATGAAAATGACACCCATGATGAAAAAATTTATACTTATTGCAGCCGCCACCTTGGATTTACATTTCGACAGCACTATCGGCTTCAACACCCTCGAAAACCATGAAAATGACACCCATGATGAAAAAATTTATACCTAATTCAGCCGCCATCTTGGATTTACATTTCGACAGCACTATCGGCTTCAACACCCTCGAAACCCATGAAAATGACACCCATGATGAAAAAATTTATACCTAATTCAGCCGCCACCTTGGATTTAAATTTCGAGAGCACTATCGGCTTCAACACCCTCGAAAACCATGAAAATGACACTCATGATGAAAAAATTTATACCTAATTCAGCCGCCATCTTGGATTTAAATTTCGACAGCACTATCAGCTTCAGCACCCTCGAAAACCATGAAAATGACACCCATGATGAAAAAATTTATACCTAATTCAGCCGCCATCTTGGATTTACATTTCGACAGCACTATCGGCTTCAACACCCTCGAAACCCATGAAAATGACACCCATGATGAAAAAATTTATACCTATTGCAGCCGCCACCTTGGATTTACATTTCGACAGCACTATCGGCTTCAACACCCTCGAAACCCATGAAAATGACACCCATGATGAAAAAATTTATACCTATTGCAGCCGCCACCTTGGAATTACATTTCGACAGCACTATCGGCTTCAACACCCTCGAAAACCATGAAAATGACACCCATGATGAAAAAATTTATACCTATTGCAGCCGCCACCTTGGATTTACATTTCGACAGCACTATCGGCTTCAACACCCTCGAAAACCATGAAAATGTCACCCATGATGAAAAATATTGATACTACTTACTTTTAGTCTGTACTACTATTATTTATTCTGTGCTTTTAAAATATTGTAATAAAAAAAATCTCTTATTATTACCATAGTAATGACGCGCTCTCGTGTAGTGTTTTACATATCTACCTAGTTATTTATGATGAGAGTTTATTTTTGTTTAGGAAGCATTACTTTTTGTTATAACGGTAATATGATATTTGTAGTGGGTACTTACGTATGAATATTGCGTGTCGCGTAATTTGTTGAAGCCTCTTTTTTGTCTTTTTTTTTTTTACGGATTTTTTTTTTATTATTGTAATTGTATTGTATATTCTGAATATAAGTACATATTAAACTGTTTAATAAATGCATATTTACATATAACATTTTATTTCATGCTAATCTTTTAGGTTTATAAATTGAGTAGGTATCTACGCGAGGACTGAATGATGGATCAGTCTAGATAGTCTCGAGTCCACGAAAAAAAAAAACACGAGCCTCTAAATTTTGAAACTCGAGTCTCGGAATGGACCCTAGTACCTATTTACGTACTATATTGGTGGTATGTCAGCTTGTAGGCCTATGAAAGAAGCTTCTAAATGTTACCCTTTACACATCGATCCGTCGTACCGTAGAAATACTTCCGTGAATTTGAAATTTATTTGAATAACATATTTTTACTTATACATTTTTATTGCCACACGAATACCAAGTTCAAATTCACGAAACGGGGTGTTATTATTCAAAGCTAAACGGTATGTTTACGGTCCGTCTCCGGCACAGATCGCTGTTCATCAGCTGGGCGGCCGGGATCGGCGCCGTTCAAAGTCGAACTCGACTCACGCACTAGATCAGTAAAGTGCTTATCTGAACACATTTCTAAAGACGCAAACTTCGACACGAAATAAATAGCCTATTCACAGATATCATGAATTCTTTGCATTCGGAAACGTAGGTACTTGCATAGACCTACTACCTACATAACTACATACCCAACGGCTGTCACATTACATACATACACGGCGAAAACTACAAAACGCAAACTTACTACCTGCTAAACCAATGGGCGTATCCTTCCAGTATTTGGAATTTCCAGTATAAGCTGATCTTGCATTGTATAGGCTTTCAGTACAATGAAGAGTCAGCTTATACTAGAATATTAGTTTGAGTAGCCCTTAGTATGTACAATGAAATTAAATTTGCGATATATAATTTTATGTTCATATAATGACAAGTTAATAGTAAATTATGATTGATAATTTTATTACTTACTACGCGTCCGATTATAGTTTATTTTCCTCTAACAAAATCGCTTTGACCTCGTGTTCCCGCGTGACCGCGAGCAGTGTGCGAACGAATGGCGCGGGGAAGTGGGGGCGAAATTAGAATTTGAGCTGAGGTAGTATAGGCTCTTAAAACAAAGTCTTGACACCGCTACTGTCTATATATTATGTCAGTCAATCATCAAACTAAGTTTGTATAAAAGGGGTTATTATATTATAAAAGAATTTATGGATAACCCGTGGGTAAGGTGATCGCTACCAAGCTATTTCTAATTTGTTCTGTGTTGTAAATTATGACATGCATGATTGTAAGCTGGCTTTTTTTTAAAAGACCCACTGGGTATTTTGCTGGTTCTCTTCAAGTCAGAGGATTTTTCCGAACCAGTGGTAAATTAAAAAAGTGATTTTCAACAAGCATTATTTATAATCTAAATTAAATAAAAGGTTTTAAAATATTTATAAATGCTGAATATAACTACAGCTTAGTTTAATATGTACTATTATTCAAGTGTGCACTATTTTAACTTATAATACCGATTAATACTACTAGAAAATCGCTTTCAGTTTGTTTTTAGGTTATTGTTAGATTCACATTTTATTTGTTAATTTCTCAGGAATCCGTTTAGATGCAGTAAAACTAATAATATTGTTGTAATCTATGGATTATAAGGAATAAATCGACATGCATTTCATAGATAATCTTTAAAATTTGTAGTGGGCCCATTCTCCGTAGAAAAATTGATTGTCCTTTACTTATAAGAAATATACTATATAATATGTATATACTGACAACTACGAGTATAAATATATTGAAATGTATAATGGAAGGTTGATTAAAACGCTTCACTACTAAAAACTAGTTTCACTCAATTGTAAGAACACGTAAATTATATTGCAAAACAAACAAAAAGTATATAATTTTTTTAATAATCTCATTGTTGTGGTTATTACATTATTTATGTGTTTATGAGAGGACGAAATTAGCTAATGAACAAAAGTTATTACGATTGATGAAATTGTTTATAAAATAAAGTTGGAAAAATAATCTGGAGCGTTAATTATTTACAAAAATTCTTTCCCTATTTGAGCAATCACCTATGTAAAACAATTTTTTTCAACATTTCAAAAGATAGGTATTTATTTGTATGATCAGGGCTATAAGTTTTGCAAAGCGGTGCTTTTTGCTACATATTCTACTTAACATGATTGTAAATTATACATGGGGTGTATTTGCAAGTTTGTGGGTTAGAAAAAAGACTCTGCTCACCATCTCTTCATTTGTTTGCCTCTGTTGCCTCTTACGATACCCATGGGATGGTATAGTGAATATTCTTACAACGCACTACCACTACATAATACAGAATGTGTATAGGCCATAACTTTATTTTACTTCATTTACTCTTTTTAGACTTTTTCAATTTGTATAGTCTTTTCTCCATGTACCTTTCTCCTTCATATACCAACTTCTTCTATTACCGTAGCGTGGGCATCGTACACAGATTAACTGTGTCACTATATACCTAAGTGTCAAGAAACTCTTCGAAAGTTCTTGTAATCTCCTACAGCAAGCAGTATTTGAATAAAACTATTTACACGGATTTTACCGCATTTAATAAACTTATTTTTGATCTTAAATTCTTGAGTTTGGTTTGAAGTGGTATTCTTGGGTTTGGATTTAATTTTGTTAACTATAGGATCCCAAGCAGATGGCAGCAAACGTCCATCTTCTCTATCGAAATTAGGATTTTTTTTCATATCAACAGCCTCGCTTATTATCCACTGTAGGAATCGGTGTTATTTCGAATCACGAAGGTGTGTTCCTATTTGTACCCCGGGTAGCCGGGTAGAAGCTGGAGAGGGCACCTGCATCTCGGTCAGAAATAGCAAGGTTGGCTTCGTAATCTCCAGTTGGTAGTGGACGGCGCTTAGGTTCGTGTGAAGTCTTACGCGGGGCAGCATGTTCACTCACGCTCAAGAGTAGAGTAGCTTGGTCGTGGATGCTCATCGAGGGATACTCCATTACCGGGGGGTGCTGGTTACTTCTTGGGGTAGTAACTCTTTTGATTTCGCTACCATGTTGATGGAGGGAGGGGGGGGTTTGAGCCTCCGGCTCCCTGCACTCTCCAGGCAAAACACAAAAATGGAGCCTCTAATTCACGTTAGGTTTTGTGAGGTTGTGGTACCACAACGGTTCGGGCCGGCCCATACATTCAACAGTAAAAATTGCCGTGACTCTACCACTGTTGTATGTAGGTAGTAATCTGGGGTAAGTCTATTTTTAATTCGATTTTGAAACATAACAAAGTAGGATTTAGTATTTTTCTTCCAGTGTATATGAATTCTGAAAATTACATTAAAATAATATGGTTAAGAACAAGAATGTATGTTTGTGAAGATTCAAATAATTAAAAAACAACGCAATGTCATTTTACGTGTACCTGTCATCAAACTACTTTTACTGAATAATTATATCACGTTATTAAATCCGCCGTGTAATAATTTATTGTATTTTTTAAAGAATATTAACAATGCTATAAGCATTACTAATATTTCCCTTTACCACTCGTGGTAAACTTAAATTGCTTGTATTACGAGAGGTTCACGCCAGTAGTCGAATGGCGGATTCGAACCCACGACTTTTTTGAGTTCGCGGTCCGTAAGAGAATCCAATATCATCTCGCGAATGTCGTAAGAGGCAACAGAGGGAAACTGAAACAATAAACGGAGAAAATATTTTTCTTTTTGATAGCAATTTAAATAATATAAAACTGGGGTTATCATCTCACCTATCAATCGTGTAAACTATGGCTAATATCCTCTGTGGGGAAAATTTTGGTGAGACCTATACACTGATGAACGTACAGCAGTGTCAGTAAAATCGATATTAATTTATTAATTTCCTTAATTTACTCAACAAAAAAGAATTCGCGTAACTAGCTATTTCTGGTATTATAATTTATTTGAGCTTCAAGTTGTGTGAATATTTTTGATGTTTTGAATAACGCACATTTTTATAAATAATTAATGCTATACTCGTACATACACAAGTAAGCTTTGAGTAACACAATGAAAGTATATAGCTTCGTGTCGTTGTAGTAGACGTATACCCGTAGATATCAAAGAAAGTAAATAGATATGTAATTATAAAAAGAAGGATATTGGAATATTTGTATTATAGTTATTACCAAATCTTTTACCACGGTGACTAATTGTGCCGGTCAAATTTAGCGACAGCGACGTGATTTTTTTAATGGTCAAAAGGATGTATGCACTAAGAGACACCCGTTCTGTCAATTTACCCTTTTTTAAGAAGTATGCCTTCGCGTACATGCCTCGCAGTCATAATTTTTTTTTGACCCGCACTGGCTAAAACCTTAGGTGTTCTACATTAGGCGCATATTGGCAGGGCCATGGGAACGCTTTCAGACACATCACATTGGCCACAAATCCCCAAGTTAACTCTACGTTGCCCTTATACGATCACGACGATTACATATTATTATGATCAACTGAAAACTAAAAAAGAAACGGCCTCTAATATTAATAAGGAGAGTTTGGCGTATCAATTTATTAAATAAGATAATTCCTATTTGCAACGGGTTACTAGATCTATCTTACTAGGTGTTACTAGGTGGTAGGACTGCTATCTGTCTTAGATTCGACCAGGTAAGTACCACCCTTTTACCAATTGCTGCTGCTTTTTCCGATGTTAAGAGTATATAGCCGGTTTAATTACAGGATGTGCTGATCCATCTTTTTGCTCTGAGTTGACAATGCGGCCTTCTATGTGTAAAATTGGCTGCATTCGATAAATGTTGAACAAAAATACTGAACAGGTAGTTTAAGAGCGTTTAACATTGTAGGGTACCCTCAGTTCACCAAACCGTCTGCCCAGTTGTTTGTAAATCTTCTAAGAAATGCATGACTATTGGTACATTCTTAAAGTCTATGCCCACATGTGGACTTATAGATCTGAATAAGAAAAAAAATGTGTTAAATCAAAATAACAATTGAAATTATCTCATGAAACTGATAATTGCAAAAGCTTCACTTACATGTTGCGATCTCAGTTATATTTAATATGTTCAGTTTAAGTTTTAGTAAAAGTACAAACTCAGCTGCACGCAACAGTTTGATTGAAAATTGATTCTAGCAAAACATGCTTCTCTACAATTGAGGAACGTGTTGTTAGAAGATCGATCAAGTGAATTAAGAGAATAGTTTTCATTTAGATTATAAAATATAGGTAAGTTCATAGTCATCAACATTATTTGTTATAATGATTAATATGCAAAAAAATGGCAAAAGAAATCTAAAATGTTTTAATTTTGTCCTGCTCACTTTCAGTTCAATTTCAACGCCAACAACGTCTTAGAAATCGCCGCAAACTGAAATACATATGCACAACAGCCATGACTGTACACAAATACAGATAAAAATCTTATTCAAATTTATCCGCACCCGACATAATCCTCATGCAAAAAGTTCGAAGGTAGATTACGACGCAGTATCAAAGATATGAATATTCTCAACGCTACTAAACCCGAACTTAAATAAATAGTAACATCCTAACAAAAAAAAAAAAAAACTGCTCATAAAACTACACGGATGTGATAATAGTTATTAAGGCAAGACCCTTTTGCCATGAATGTAAGGGTAATGCTCAAACGAAGCATTCAATTTTAATTTTCAGGGGTGACAACGTATCTGCAATTTGTTCTTAACTGAAAATAAATGTAGATGTCTAGGGGCCCACAGCATTCACTAGACTGTAGTGTAGTGTAGTAGCATTCAGTAGATTGTCTGCTCGTTTGTCACAATTAAAACTATTTTTTGATTATAATTAAAACATTTCTTGGAATATTCCTTAATTTTATTTTTTTCCACACGCAACGACCGTTTTTTAAGTATAGGCTGTAGATAAGTGAGCTTGCAGAGTTCACTCCGTATGCATATTGGTAAATTATACCATCTCGGGCACCCCCCACCCCACAGCAGGGTGAAACCTCACCCTCCAAGGTGGTCCCATCATCAGCAGCATAGATATTTAGCCGTAGGAGAAGATGAGATTTCGTATGACGATGCACCATTCGTTCTGTCCTCTGCGACTGTTGCGGGGGCGTACCGCTAATGCGGTGGTAGGGCAAGCGCTCTTTAGGTTCAGGTGCATCTTATCTAGGAGGGAAAGAGGAAGGCGATGTCTTTTCCCGAAAATAAGCCGCTATGGGGCGGCCAGCGTTGATGAAGCCATATTAAACGTATAATGGAAATGTATGTAATTAAAATATATATTTTTAATTTATTTGTGTTTGGGTATAAATGTGTCTCTGTCCTTAAAAATATTCTAATATCGATAGTTCTGTTTATTGGTAATGCTGTTTATAAATTTTATATTTCTGTAAGCCTTCATGTGTAGGTATACAAATAAAACGCTCCTGAAAAGATTTTTCTCTAAGACGATTAAACATAAAAATTCTTCAGATGATATTACAGATGACAATAACAGTCTTTGCTGTTGTTGATCCACTAACTAAAGCTCAGAACAATTTATAATCCTTTCACCTGCATAATAAGAGATAAAATAAAGAATCTGTACTTAGTTTTAGTGTGGAATAAAATACGTTAGGTACCATTACAAAATTTTTAATGTAATTTTGCTCATGTCTAAGGGAAAGATTTTTTTAAAAGTTAACGTCATATATAATTCACTCATCATCATCGTCATCCAAGTTAGCATAGCCGCAGTTTGGCTTTGGCTTGGTCAAGAATTTTTTCCGGATTCCTTCCGAACAGATAACAGTTCTACCATCTTTTGAATTCATCCTTCAACTGGTGTATAACAAAGCTGCTCAAAAATTAATGAGACGGAAATAGTTCGGCTCGGCTGTAAAGAAATCACTCATCAAAATACTAGTAGTGGTAAGTATATTGCGAAAGTGGTCCCTATTTCTATAGTAAGTACTATATTATATACTCGTAGTATCTTTATTTGTAGAATATGGGGGACAAACGAGCACACAGTCCACCTAATAGTAGAGAGGTTACTGTGGCCTATGGGCCACATCTACGTCTATCCTCAACTACACATTAAAATGCAGATGCGTTGTCACCGCTGAGGACTAAGATGGAATGCCTCGGTCTCCAGTTCTCTACACTCACTATACGAAACACAGTAGCTTTAAATTGCTATTTTACGCCGGTATTCTGTGAAAGCGTGGTCCTACCCCAGTCAATCTGACCCATTCATGCTACAACTATACTACTAATATGATTAACACGTAAAAAATATCTCCATAAGTGTATCCTGTTTTGCGCATTTGCCATCATTTTATAACCAACACTATGTCACGGTAATTTTATCTATACAGTATTCCAACTCCATACAAACGGACGAAGCGAGAGCTATGACTAGGAGCCTCGATCTCGGCATGCGCTCGGCATGCAGAAAGTCGTGACTGCCGCAGTGATGATTTTATGGAATATATATAAAAAATGGAGGAAATAAAATAGAAATAAATAAATAATAAATCCCAACTTCATTTAAAACCAAACATATAAATTGTAAAATAGCTGCAGGGATCTATAACCAAGTAAAAACATTCCTTTTCTCCACCTTGTACATGTTTCCCAAAACAATTTTTAATTAAGCTTTATACTAGAATGCGGATTTTTATACTTAAAATTTTAATAATAGAGCATTTCGTACGTCTCAGCCGAGACGCAAATATTTTTCGGTCGCAAATTTATAAGGCCGAGACACGCTTTTTTATTGTTATTCAAACATAAACATGGTTTTTTAATTAAATCTACCGATCAAAAAACGACACGCATTTTTATTGAACACTTCCTATTCAATTCGCAAAGTACATATTATATTTGTTTATATAAAAAAAGTATATTACAATCATAAAACTAATTAGAAACACAAAGTAGGCAAATGTAAAAAATGCTGGAGGCAGGCAGCCCTATCGCATGTTTACGTACCGCGCGGCTGTAGGCATTTATTTCAAAGATACGGCCGAGTTACAATACTGTATAGATAATATTACCGTGACTATGTAACACAGTCATTTCAGCGTTCTCACGTACGTCATTTTGTCTTTGAATCTACATACTTGTAGATCCGGTAGTGTAGTAGTCATGTAGTCAATCTACCTAAACAGTACATATCCAAAGATAGAAGAGATTTCTTTGTTACACGGCCCCTTGGATTTAGAAATATTTGTTGTTAACAATTTATAAGTTGTTTTATTACATTTCTCACGACAGTAATGTACAGTCGTGACAAACAAATAAATCTGTGTATGGAATACATTCGTTCACCTTTTACCCTCAAATTCCAAACTCACCAGCAGTTAACTCGGATAAAGTTAACTCGTTTTCGACTAGGTAACTTATCCTATTTTATTTAAATTGAAATAACTTTCCAATACCGTAAGTAAAAAAAGATCGCTAGTCAAACCTTTTTTTATAAAATCTCTCAAACATGATTTAATTACATATGATCCCTTTTAGATACTACAAACTTTTGTGATTTCAAAGGATTTTAATATAAATACAAATGGTTAAAGGACTTCAAAGGTGATGTAGTTACCCTTTTAAAGTGGAAAGGTAGCTGTAGCCAAAACTGGGATATATATGAAGAACATATGGGCTGGCTCAAACCGGGCCGGTACCATAACCTCACAGAATACCGGCTTGAAGTGGAAGCTCAGCTTCCACGTATCGTATGCCGAGTGCAGTTGACCGGAGGCCCAATTCCCTCCCCCCTCCATCCATCACCATGGTTGCGGAATTAAATGTAAGAATACCCCAAAATGGTACCGGCACCCATGGAGAATACCTCACTGAGCATCCACGACCAAGCTATTCCACTTCTGAGCGGATGCTCAGGCTGCCCCGCGTATTCTGGGGAAGGGGAGGGGGGGGGTCAGCAAAACTCCGCTCAAGACAATATTTGCTTGGGGCAAGCTGAGCAAAAAGACCAAGGCGACCCCTGCCACGCTATCCGTGAATTTCTGCAATATCAGGGTACTTCACTCGAACCTAAACGCCGTCCACTACCACCTCGAGATGGCGAAGCCGGCTCTGCTCTTTCTGACGGAGACGTAGGTGTCCTCTCCGGCTGATGCTTTGTATCTCTCTACCCGGGGTACAAACTGGAACACTGCTTTGTGCCTCGGGCTGGAGTTTGCGTATACGTCAGGGAGGACATCTGTTCTCGACGCCTCGGCAGTTTTGAAGGTTCAGTTTTGTCCATCCTTAGGCTACGCGTAGACAGCGACGATCATCCGCGCGTCTACGGGTGCCTATGTAAGTCCCATAGCGGTAATACCGAAACAGACCGACTCTTTGATCACGTCCAAATGTATAATAGTATAATAACATCAGGTGAACCGTATGCTCGCTTGCCCCCTCTCCTATAATTGGAATGCTTATAATTGGAATGATAAAATTGATGAAAATATGCATTATAATTACAATAACTGGCCGTATAGAAAGTGCAAAGTAAAAATAAAAAACAAAACACAACTGTAATGTTACTTAGTGCTAAAAACAGGAAGGTTTGTTACCTATCGAGATGAACTGATAGGCATAAAATTAACGTTTCCAACTAATAAAATAATCTTCATCTAATAAAATTGAAGTGTCCTGTCAATGATTTCCTAATAACTGCTTTTTGTTAATCTGTTTGGATTATTTACACGCCATAAATCATTATTTTTAAGTAATTTTGCGCTCTGCCTGGCTGTTTGCCTGTCTGTAAAACTGTCTGCCCGGGCTAATCTCTGTAATGGCTGAACTAATTGTAATTAAACTTCATTAGATATAAGTATTTCTATGATATACGAAATTCATACGAATAGTCAAAGCCTTTTTCCCGAAAAACTTGGAGTTTTTAATTCCCGCTATGAAAATCCATCATTTTCAAAAAATTGGGAGATAATTTTAATTTAATTTCTGAAAATCGAGGTTTCATCAGATCTCAACGTTTTGAAATCAATGACAAAAAATTTTGAAATTATATTATATATAATATTGTTCTTTTTATCACATATCTTGATTTTATAGTCTAATCCTTTCTTTATAATAAATTTTATTATTGTTACCAATAACATCAAAATCAGTTTATCTGTTCGAAAGTTATCGTTGTCAAAATAAAAAAAGGTTTTTTTTAAATTAAACAAATATCAAATTTTTCTCGGTTCGTTTTTGATGTGATAAGTAAATAACTAGTTCGTAAAAAATATTTGTCAGGCGTTTTGAGATCGAACATAGTGGGAAGTTCCAGGGATAACCTGCAGAGTCAACCATTTTTCAGATTTTTGTTTGAGTAATCAAAACATTGATAAAATGAATGATCTTGGATTATTATTTTAAATCAAAATAACGTCACAAAAATCGATCTATCAAATGCAAGAATAGCAAAATTTCATACCTGTGATAAATTGAGAAAATCAGCATTTTATTGTATGGCTTAGACCCTCAAAAGAAAAAACGTAACCCTTATAGGATTACTTTGTTATATGTCCGGCTGTCCCGTCAATAAAGATCCTTTTTCTCAGGAATAGGTAAAGATATCAAGTTGAAATTAATATCAAATAAGTCTATGGTCCTTTTGAGGTACATTGCAAAAAAACATCAATTTATGTTACATATCATTGACATAGATCATTTGATTTTCACAAATCCATCAAAACCTATAAGGTACTTTCTCTTGACCATGAAAACTGGAATTTAGCAAGAAGAAAGGTGCTACAGAGCAAGTTAAGAAAATAAAGCTGAAACAAATTGAATATCACAAAAAAATCGCGTTTACAAACTTACATTCGCTATTGTATGCTACAAGTTTTCTATTGTACGGAAGAACATTTTCGATTGCAAAGTTGAGTTAATCCTTCAATTTAAATTACCTTTCCTTTAAAGCAATGTGCTATGCTTACTATATACTTTATTACTATATGCTTTATTACTTATGAGCCCCCAACCCGAATTTCGGTCTCCGCGGGCATTCTTAACAGAGACTGCGAGGATTATAATGCCTGAATGGCCTGGCAGGTGTACTCAGTGTGCCCTCACTGACATAGTCTGATGGAACAATAATCCAACATGACCGGAGAGAAATCAACCGCAGGACCTACGGATTTACGTGCTTTCTGAGGCACGGGTGTAAAACACCGCCTTCCTTGATTTGGGCTGCTACTGAGAATTTTTTGACAGGAAAACCCTGATTGGGTTTTCTGTCAAAAAATCTCTTTTCGTCCGATCCAGGATTCGAACCCGAGACCTCGAGATCAGTTATCTCGTTAATGATGGCTAGATAATTGAGGTATTCTATCACCATATATAATTTGAATGCAATGCTTCATCATTTTTGATTTTGGGCCTGGGTTATCTCTTAAGCCTGGTGCTCAACTGATGAGGGCGACACCAGTATAAAGTATTTCTTTGTCCCTTATATCGCTCTTGCTTATCTTTAAGATATTTTCCAGGTCTTTGTATAACATTTAAACTATTTACTCCATCTGCTAAGTGTATTCCAAAAAAAGAAAATGTCTTAGTTTCCTTTTAGAGTCATTAATAATTAATATTTTCCTATTATTAGTCTCAGAATGAACATACTCGCATAATATTTTGGATGCATCCTTTATATTGCGGATTACAGTTGAATCCTGATTATCCGGTATAAATAAAACCGTGGGTACGAGTATTTCGTATAATCGAAAATCTGAATAATTGATTACAGAGTCAAATCAAACAATATTTAAATTTTAAGCAATTTTTATTATGTAATAGGTTTTATATGCGTCTTTTAGGCAATACGACATAAAAATTTGCTACATATGCTCTATGTAATTTAAAATTTTGATTGGAAATAACTTGTTATTGATCTTTGACGTAATGAATCGCGTCTTTTCTTGCAGCCAAGTCCTTGATGTGCTTCCTTTGTCATAATTGTATGGGGTCTGATTTATCCTGTCTTTCAAACCACTAAAAGTCTCTTCTTCATCTTCTTTCTCTTATTGATTTCTTCATCAGTTAATATTAGCAATCCAGGGTTTTCACTATCGCAGTACACCCCCTCAATGCTTAGAATTTTCATTTCTTCTGTTATTTCTTTTAAATCGTCGTGCGGTATAATTGAAGAATTAGATGCAATTAATTTCAATAATTTATTCCACGTCCTTTTTTATGTTTGCGATTCTACAGAGTTCCACGCTTCTACCAGCATATAATAACAATCTTTTAAATTAATTTGCTTAATAACTTTAAAATTGTTTGTATTTCAATGTCGTCTGCTGACAAAAGACGCAGTATCTGATTTCTTTATAAACGTTTTAAAATTTTAATAAAACTGTAGTTCATTCCTTCCGACGGTGGCCCACCCGTCCTCTTGAATTGTCATTGCTCTCCGGGTCCTCCGGGAGTAGCCCTGGCAGAGTGATCCCCTGCTTCCGTGCAATACTCCTCAGGATTGGGTAGCGGCGACCGTTGGCCGTGTGGTTCTTGGCGCAGTTAGCACACATTTTGGCTCTCTACCCCTATGGCAAAGGCTGGCGATGTGCTCCCCTGCACAGCATACGCACTTCACTGGCCTGAAGCAGTTGGCGGAGGCGTGTCCGAAAGCCTGGCAACGGTGGCATTGTGTCGGTCCTGCTTTCCTTTGCTAGGCTCCGATGACGACCCCTGTATGACAGGGGTCAATAATAAATATGAAGGTCAATAAGAAAAACAGATAATTGAATTAAGAATTGCATTGTATAATGGAACAGATAGTGACAAGTTAATATTTCATCTCGGCTAATTTTTGGTAAGAAAACACGATAATTACAATGATCATATGTCTAGGTAAAATTAGATAATGCTAGTTAATGCTATTTTATTAATATAAGCAATAATGAGCTATAGGTACTTACGCCCTGCTGTTTCGAAAGTTTTTTAACTTTTTTCATAAGTTTTCTTATTTTCTTGTTTATCTTGTCGTCATTTCTATCCTCCTCACTTTTTCTTTTCATTTTAAAAATAAATTAAAAGAAAATACCCCAAAGATAAAACTTTAACTTGCTATTAAATATATTAATACGTATTAAAGCCAACGTGACATAAAAATTGAATAAGTTGACAGATCGAGGCGCAAATGAGGTGCGACTAGAGAATGCCTTCAGAAATTTTGAAGTTACTTTTAACTTATGTAAAGATATCAAGCATAAGGAGCGATACTAACATATTGTATACTACTTCCATCGTCTTCGGAGAGACAATAAGGTATAATCTCAATCGAACTTCGCTTACAGGTAAGCTCGTTTGATTGTTCAATCAAACGTATAGATTTTATTATAAGAATTTAGGAAAGTTTCACACACTCTACGGATAATTCTTGATTAGTTGAGACTTTAAACATACATATAATGTACCTGGATAAGTGGACAAAAATACGAACACGCAAAAATTATCCAATTATTTGTTCCATACGGGAATCGAACCTGTACTCCATAGTTGACTGCGCTATCGAGCTGCTGAACGAACATTGATCCGTATACCCATTACGGGTAATATATCAAATGCCTTGTAGGGCATTACTACAGTTATTCATTATTCAATTACAGGATGCAGTTATTGTATAACATGTATACAACGCGATATTGAAGCAATTCTCACAGAAACCTTCCATTTTATTATTTTCCAAACTCACGTTCCCAAATCATTGGCTTTGACCATAAACACTAGCAAATAAATAGATACTGCTAGCAAACAATGCGAATAATCTAAAAAAATACGTGTGGCACTCGGTAACTGCCGCGGTAAAGCTATTGCATAGCATTTTTTTATCAACTTATGCAATTATATATGAATAAACGAGAAGTTAATATTGTTTAAAATATTTTTAATATCATGCAATACATGTAGGTTATTCAGGAATTTTTATCATTGAGTTAGCAGCTAGTGTACACGCATACGTCTAGTCGCACGCACACAAACACCGTGCCGAAGTCTGCCGAGTGCCGAAGTCTGCCGAACTGAAACGACGTTAGACGATGCACGGCTTTCAACGCCACACCTCCGTGCCCGTCGGATTGGGGAGCGTGAGGTTTTTTTTCGTTACGGAATTTCTGGATTCGGTCCCCGCGCTCTAGGACCGCGATAGAAGCTATGCAATAGCTTAAAAAATATAATTTTACTTCGTCTTTAAAAATATGTAAATTAATATGTCCGGTCATTTACAAACTTTATTACAACTTTGAAATTCAAAATTTTTAGCTTATAAAAGTAAATTGTGTCCCATATTCATCCCACTGCTGGGCACAGACCTCTTCTCGTTTTTAAGAAGGTTAAGGAGGTAATCCTTGCTCGCAGTGCGCCTTAATCGGTTTCACATGTTCTCGAAATACTTTATTCCTCATACTAATTAAATATTATGAAGAATAAATTAAATACTTTGAGAATTAAATGTAAATGTCTAGATGATCTAAAATATCTTAAGAAATGAGGCCAATTTTATTCTATCATGTGATATTTACTTTTCTCTAATATTATATTGTACAAATAATAGGCACTCTTAAATCAAGCCTCTCGTACTGACAAGATGTGCCAGCGTAGGTAGACACGCGTAATTTCGATACCTTTTTTAAAGGAGAGGGGGCGAACGAACATACAGTTCACCTGATTTTAAGTGACTACCGCCGCCTATATATATTACACTTACCAAATTAACTACAGGTTTAATAATATGATTATATTGTACAATTGTTTGTTATCCCTAATGAGGAGAAAAATATTAAAGTTATATACAAGAGATTTGAGTTTAGGGCCGCTACCTTATTAGCTTGACTGGAGAGTAGTGACAAGATTATAACGGAAGATGTCGTGGCCCAAGGTTCCGTGGTTGATATGTATAACATGCTGTCGTAGCTCTTTATGAATCAATTTTCCGATTGATCTTTTCGTCATTGAAAAGAGATAAACAAGGTACAGAAGTAGTAATATCAGCAATTTTAAGTCGTCTTAAAGTCTTAAAGACGATTGGGGTATAAGACACGTCGATAGAGTTATGTTATAAACATGTAAGGAATATTTTTCTAACTTATATTATAACTAAGACATCCCACAGTCTACCTCCAAATATTCATGTCCCGAAAATATTGCACCAATGCCAGAACACACAGTACGACTAACTTTAAAAAGGATGAAATACCAGAACGGTCCGGGGCAGATGGTATAAAAACAGAGGCCTTAAAGTTTGGTGAATACGTTCTTCTTCCATATTATGTTACTAACTAATTTAACTCAATATTAAAACCCGATACTTTTCCAAAACAGTCTCGTTATTCTAAAATAATTATATTACATTAAAAAAACTAATGGGCATAATCCCATTCATAATTACAGAATTATTGATATTAAGATTAGATTCCCCACAATCTAATCGTAATATCAATAATTCTGTAATTATGAATGGGCCTATGCCCATTAGTCTTTTTTCACACCTATATAAAACCATTATTAAAATAATTAAGAATAAGATAAATCGATAGCTAGATTCTCATCACCCCCCCGAATAGACTGGATTTAGACTAGGCTTATCCACTACCGACCACCTGCACGCTATGAATCAAATTGAGATACATATAGAGCATCAATTTACTTTTTGTATCTAACCTTTGTCGACTACTCTAAAGCATTTGGTAGTATAACACGTAACTCTATTTTCAAGGCCTTACAAAATCAAAACATTGAACCCACTAACGTCATCATCATTACAGGCATTCACAAGTCCACTGCTAATCATAGGCCTCCCCAAAGGAATGCCACAATGCATGGTCCTGAGCCACGTGCATCCATCGACTTCCTATGTGTCTTACCAGGTCTTCACTCCATCTAATGAGGGAAGCCCCACTCCTTGCCTGTCGGTACGATGCTGCCACTCGAGAAACTTTTTTTCCAATCGGTTATTGGTTCTTCGAGCTATATGACCGGCCCATTGCCACTTTAGCTTACTAATCTGTTGAGGTAGGTCATCGTTGGCAACAAGCACTGGTTTTACAATCTACTTTTCAGGTTTTTAGATATGCGTTACGAGAAGATGTGTCGTATTCTTCCGAACGCTGTGACCGTTGAACCCAACCGAGTTAAATCCGTCGATTTTTTTTATAGAATAGGATGACAAACGTGCACACAGTCCACGAGATGGTAAGTGGTTGCTGCGGCCCATAGACATCTACATCTATCCTCGATTACAAGAAAGTATTTATATACACAACTCATTACATAAAAGTATATGTGTACACGAATATTTTCATTCCATGTGTTTTTTAAAATCAAAAGCACACCAAACAAGCTGTGTTGTTATCTCCGCGGAAAGGAATATTATTTTGTCATCTACTACAAGGTACTAAAATATTTTTTAACCTTAATGAAACCAGTGAAAATAACAAGTCAGTTAATTTGCATTTAGTTACATGGTGTTGTTTGCCAAACCATAATAACTATTTCTTTATTTGATTAACTGGAGCTGATTTATGGTGTATTTTTTATTGAACGCACTGGCAGAGATAACAAAATGATAACATAAACTAAAATACAATTTCTGAACATTATAGTCTTATCGCTTTTAATTGAAAATCTTCTTCTGATCTCTAACAGTTACATAAATGTGCATATTTTTTTTTGGCTCTGATGGTGTTGAAAATGTAAATTACTAATTAATCAATACATTCATAAACAAATTTGCCACATGTTATCATTATTATACATACATATATCATTGCAATAAATATGGAAAAAATAATATACTGATAATAATTATTATTTAGTAACTTGCTTCATGTGGGTCACTTAGACTAAATGGCTGTAAGATTGTGTAGCTATCCAAGGTAGAAACAAAATGAAATCAGAAATGAATATTGTCTATATTCATAGACAACATTCCTATCGCATATGTCTTATTGTTGAAAATGTCCTTGTGATTCATAACAAAATCGTAAATAGATGTGTTGTTATCAAGTTATTTTGGTTTAAGTGATTTTTGGGATTTATATAGGCCACACATTATTCTTGTCTCTCTGTGCTGCCTATAAAAAAATCTTTTAATATGATAATAATTAAAAATAATATATTATACAAATACGTTATACATAATATGTTTTATTATAATAATAGACAAACATGTTACCATTAATTTTCGCTTTTGTGTTGTTTTGGGGTATGATTATTAATGTTTCGACACATTTTTAAACAAAGTTCACACAATGCGCCTGTCTGCTGCTTGATAATGAATAATAACAATGAACTGAAGAAATATACCTTAAGCATAGTGTTTCTATATCATTGCACAATCAGTTTAAAATATCTTAAATCAATCAATACATATACAAACAAAGTTCCCGCACTACACTTGTCTGTCTCTTCGTGGTAAATATGATAAATATGTCTGTAATAAATACAGTGATATTATATGTTGTTTTTTTATACAAGCAACCAGTTCTAAACATTAACTTTCTATTTATTAATTTATTAGTGTTTAAAATCATAAATGTGTATGTTAATACCTAGTTATTATGGTTTGAATGTTATTTACGGTGTATACTTATTAATCAATCAAAACATTAAAAGGAAGGTCTTGATAAGGCACCTGTCTGTCTGTCTATTGTACTTTTAAGAGACTAATTTGTTGATTATGAATTACACTAATAAATGCAGTGGCATTTTACTTTTAATTTTATATGATTAAAACTACTTTTACGGATTTTATCGCGTTTATTTTTTACTTTTTATTTTTAATTCCCGACGTTTCGGGCGCTTTCCAGCACCCATGGTCACGGGGGACTGAGATGACTGACGTCCCGATGTCATTGTTAAACCCGGAGTACCTTCAGCTTTTTTAATTATTGTTTATGGTCCGATCTATGCAAAATGAACTGACTATGTCCTGAGGTCTTGCAGTGGTATGCTTGGGTTTATTTTTAATTTTATTGATTATAGGATCCCAAGCAGGTGGTAGTACCCAGCCTCCTTCTCTATTGAAATTAGGATGTTTTTTAATTTCAATAGACTCACGTATCATCCTTGGTAGGAATCGGTGTTCTTTCGCGAGGATTTGTGGTCTATCAAATCTGATGTAATGGTTGGGGCCGTCTAGGATATGATCACAAACTGCAGACTTCCCGGAACGTTGATGCTTCACATCAGCTATATGTACTTTTACGCGGGTCCTAATTGATCTTTTGGTTTGTCCTATATAAGAGAGACCACATTCACAATCAAGCTTGTACACTCCTGCATCTTGTAGAGGAATATGACACTTGACGGATGGTAGATACTGACTAATCTTCTTCGGCGGCTTGTAGAATGTTCTAATAGAAGCTCGCTTCAAGATATAGCCAATCTTGTCTGTGACACCTCCGACATATGATCTATTGTGGAAGGAAGAGTTTTACAAGCAAGTAGATGGTGTGGCGATGGGCTCACCTGTATCTCCCATTGTCGCCGATATATTCATGGAAGACTTTGAGGAGAAAGCCCTCCTTACTGCACCTGTTACACCAAGGATCTACAAGCGGTACGTAGACGATACTTTCACAATTTTACCATCAGACAAAGTAACTGCATTTTTAGAATATCTTAATTCCATAAACGCTAAAATTCAATTTACTATGGAGTTAGAGGCAAATAATTCCTTACCTTTCCTAGATGTGTTAGTCATCTGAAATCCTAATAACACCATTGGTCACACTGTGTATAGGAAAAAGACCCATACAAACCGATATTTAAACGGTGAATCTCACCATCATCCTTCACAGTTAGCTACCGTGGGCAAATCTTTGTTACAGAGAGCACGAGGGATCTGTGTCAGCAAACACCTGGCCGCCGAGCTTCAGTACGTCAAGCAAGTTCTGCACGACAACAAACTTCGGGTCCCGCGCCTACGTCACAGTGACCGAGTGAAGCCGGCCACAGTCGAGCGTGTGCCTGCTGTACTACCATATGTCAGAGGTGTCACAGACAAGATTGGCTATATCTTGAAGCGAGCTTCTATTAGAACATTCTACAAGCCGCCGAAGAAGATTAGTCAGTACCTACCATCCGTCAAGTGTCATATTCCTCTACAAGATGCAGGAGTGTACAAGCTTGATTGTGAATGTGGTCTCTCTTATATAGGACAAACCAAAAGATCAATTAGGATTCCGCGTAAAAGAACATATAGCTGATGTGAAGCATCAACGTTCCGGGAAGTCTGCAGTTTGTGATCATATCCTAGACGGCCCCAACCATTACATCAGATTTGATAGACCACAAATCCTCGCGAAAGAACACCGATTCCTACCAAGGATGATACGTGAGGCTATTGAAATTAAAAAACATCCTAATTTCAATAGAGAAGGAGGCTGGGTACTACCACCTGCTTGGATCCTATAATCAATAAAATTAAAACTAAACCCAAGCATACCACTGCAAGACCTCAGGACATAGTCAGTTCATTTTGCATAGATCGGACCATAAACAATAATTAAAAAAGCTGAAGGTACTCCGGGTTTAACAATGACATCGGGACGTCAGTCATCTCAGTCCCCCGTGACCATGGGTGCTGGAAAGCGCCCGAAACGTCGGGAATTAAAAATAAAAAGTAAAAAATAAACGCGATAAAATCCGTAAAAGTAGTTTTAATCATGTGCAATGTTCGCGTAAATATAAGAAATCATTTACTTTTATACTTACACAACCATTTTAAAACATCTTTATTTTCTCACTATATAGTGTGTATAGGTTATATTATAAATGTATATATTATCCCCTTGTGACCTTGGTTTTTATCATTTATGTGATGTAACTATAAATATTGTTCCTATAATATTATATTAAATAAATACAAAATTTTTACTTTAAAGCTCAGACGACAACAATTAGTAACAATGTAATGATTTGACCTTTGTCATGATAGATATGATTGCTTACCTGTAAAAAAAATTGGGATATCGTGTACCTACTTGGTCAAATGTAAGATCAACATACTCTTGTCAAACATTTGCCCTTTTCTTGTGTAGAAATTATATATATATATATATATATATATATATATATATATATATATATATATATATATATATATATATATATATATATATATATATATATATATATATATATATATATATATATATATATATATAGAATTGCCAATGCTGGCAAAAGAGCGCCATTGTATTGCTTAATGCAAAATTTTAATGATCACTTGGGACGTTGACATTTCTAATAATCGTGCTAACTCCTTTAGAAACAAAGTGATTAATAAGATTATGAGTCTTACGAACTAAAAAATAAAATTAAACAAATCAAAATTAAATTAAAACATAAATAAATTATATAATTGTTTGAAATCAAAACTAAAATATTAACAGTTTTTTTTGTTTAATTGTGTATGACAAGATTGTAATGTTTTTAAATAGTTCGATATTGCTGATCTCTTGCCTACTCAAATTGTTAAAAATTTCCTCTTTTATTTTTTTTAACCCGTTAACCAAGCCATGCGCACTTTAGATCGTACAATACCATCCTTCCGTTCGCTCAGTAGTGCGCTAATTAGATCAGAATTATGTAAACGTGTGTACCTATGAAAAAACTATTTTTTCCTTTTAAACAAAACCAAAGACACTATGCAATAGATAATAGTATCAAAGACAAAGATATGTTCTTTTATTTTAAACCATAACCTGGCAATGTTTATTAGAAAAAAAAAAAAAAAAAAAAAATCACTCTGAACTTTCGGCGTTCCACGTGTCGTTTTGATGAAGGTGCTCCGTCGTTTTTTATAGAATTTTATATTTGTGTCTGGACTAAAAACGAAAGTATTATACTTTTTTATATTCCTTGTGATATAGTAAACACGTAGATATATAATTTGTGGTATAAAAGTGAAAAGTAAATTGCCAAAAGTACTTCAAAATCCGGAAGCTCCATTTTGGCGGTTGGGTCATAAATGTGTTATTTTTCAAATTCTCATTTATTTTTAGTGTAAAATGTAAGTAAAAATAGTTTTCTTACATATTTCAAATAACTTGACGTTGTATTTATTTCAAATTCACACAAAAATATGTTTGAAATATTGTTCGAAATGTCATACAGATAAAATATTATTATTATTTTTTTTAATATTTTAATATTTTGGTATGAGTAACGAATGGAAACACATAAAACATAAAAATATACATATTAAAACATTTTCATATAAATTTCTCCAAAAACAAAAGTGTAGAATTCAAATTAGTAGTAATTTTGTCACTAAAATTGAAGTATATACTACTACTATGCTATACAGGGTAATTTACGTATTTTATTACAATTTCTAGCAACCAAAAATAATTTTATTCGATAGTTTATACATTCAACAAGAATTCCTGTAAGTTTTATCCATAAATATTGTCTCAAAGTGAAAATATAGCAAAATGTTTGTATTAGAGTTTGAGTAATTCCAACTAATTTCATTTTGTAACAATGCATATGTAGTAAGTCCTAGTTCACATATTTTACTTATGTAATTTATCGTATAAAGGCTGGTAACTAACCTGTATGGTGTTAACCTGTGTTGGTTACTAAATTCAAATTTTAGGATTAATATATTATGTTATTAAGCCTCTGCTAAAGTTTTTTACTGGCCTTTAAATAAAAAAAAACATCAATATAATATCATAAGTGATACTCAATCACTTTATATTAAATAACGTTACATTTATTATAATAATCACATTTGTTGAAGCTAAAAATTGGATTCAAAATTACTTCTTAAGCAATTTACTTTATTGGATCTTTTGAAACCGTTTCACATAAATTAGTTTATACATTAGCGTAATCAATTTTGCTTAATTTCTTTTGTATTCCTTTGTCTTTGCGGCCTTGTTATCAACTTCAATGCAATTATAAACATTTCGTATACATTTTAAATTTAACTGTATTATACTTAGTCACATATATATGAGTATATAATATAATTTTATTAGTCACATAAATTGTCACAAGCTTGATGCTTATTTCTTTTTAATTTATTAACAGTTGAACACAAATCTCAATCTATATAGTGATTTTGCTTACACAAGAGACAAAATTTTTATCTAGACTTAAAGTAGGTTACTTATTACCTACTACTGAAGGTAGGTTTATAAACTAGACTATATTTTTATTTATAAAATATTTGTACAATTATAAGCGATAGAGCCAAGCTGCAGCTATATTATGGTTTTATTACGAATGAGACAGTTCGACCAGGGAAAGTTGTCGCTCTTACGGAATAGGAACATAAAATAGTAGTAGCTCAACGATGCTGTGTTCCGTATAATGAGTATAGAGAACTGGATGGAGCGAAAGGACCTTCTTACTGGTAACGATAACTATTTAAGCCCTCAGGGGTGACAATGCATTTAAATTTTGATTCTTAATCGAGCATAGACGATATAGTCATAGTCCATAAATTGGCCTATATGCTCATTATTTACTCATAATCTTTAAAATAGCAATCAAATAATAAATAGAAAACTTTGACTAATAGGAGCAGAATGAAAATATGTATCGGAACTAGGTGCGATATCTGCTCGAAATTTGATACACTGAAAATGATGAAGCATTTATTAATTGTTTTAAAAGTTCTTTTACTACCAATGTAGAACAAATAGAAACGTCGTTTAAACTAGTCTTTTTAGTTGAAAAATGAGACAAGAAATAGATACGAGTTGTCATTTTATCACGCGTCAAGTGACCAACTGCCAATAGAAACCAGCAAGTTGTTTCCATTGTCAGAACTTACAGTGGCTGTCTTTTCGGTTGGTCGTCTAATTAAATTTCAAACAATTTTGCAAAATATTGGAAAAGTAAACATTATGGGAATTGCTAAAACACTAGAAATAGAAATTTAAAACGACTTATATTATACGTGGCGGTCATTTCTGTGGTGCAGGGATCTCGAAGTGAGTCTTGGACTCAGGCTTGAGAACACGCCACTTCTCCCTGTCCTGCACAAGCTCGCGTCTGTTTTCTTCAGCTTGAAGGCCACGCAGGTTAGCTTCCAGCTGGTTGCTTCAGCAATATTTAGGTTGACCAACTAGATGTCAGCCAGTCAGTCGACCCAAATATGCTCTCTTTGCACTGCAAGAAGCATGGTTTAAAAATAAAACAACTTTTAAAACCCACGAAATATTTAGGAATATTTTTGTAAATTAACTTTAGAACACTCTATCAAAACATACAAGAACAGTTTATTATAAAATAATACCTACAAAAAAAGTAAAGTGAAATTAATACGCCAACACCCTTTTACGTCTATGAAGTACAAAACTCCAGGAGGCAATGTCAACTGCCATAGTAAACATAAAATTTATGGCAACAATAAAATGTGATATGCTTTCACCATGGCCCGGCTTATAAAGATGCCAATAAAGACTATCTATAGTAACATTTGTATCTTTTACTTTGCGAAATGTAAAATCTGTGTTTTTTTCCAGTGACTTAGAAAACCCAGTTTATTGACCTCGATATTTTGGTATAGTATCCGCCACCATGAATGTCATAAGTGGTGACTAAGGAATATGACAGATTCGTTGACACCACTGAGAACTAAGATGGAATGCTTTGTTATCAGTAAAAAAGGTTCTCTGGTTCTCTACATTCACACACAGCAACCATCAAATGCGGTTCATGCTTGTTTGCCACCTCTAATATATAAAAAGAAACATTAAGCACATGTGACACCATCGATAGAAAATCCGTTAAGCGACTTGAAATACCATAAGTAAATAAATCACTATAGCCGGCAAAAATTGTTTTGAGCTCAATGTATGATATATTTTTTTGCCAAATTTTAACAAACGACAGAAACATGAATTTTTTTTGTAGAAAATTCTATTCATGTTTTTGTCTCGTTTCAAATGGGTTTGCTTATTTTAGAATTCTGTTCGGTTTTCTATTCAAACTGACGTTGATTCGAATTTGATTTCTTAAGCTTACTTTAGAACCAATTTAAGTCAAGGAACATAATCGAGTTACGGTCAAACGTTAGGCGTAACTGTTTATTTCATTATCTGGATGCAATTTACAATAAAGTCAAAAATTCATTTATTTAATATTTGTAATACATAGAAGGGATAAACTTTCAATAAAAAGCATTATCGTAGATTTCTATAGGTTAAAACAAACGAATTCACGGTCCACCTGATGGTGTAAGTAGATGCTGCGGCTTATAGACGTCCTCATATTCTTATCTATTAAGAATTAAAATGCATGAGATGCCAACCTTGAGAACTCAGATAAATTGCTTCATTTGCATTAAATAAGGGTTTCTGGTTTTTTGCCCTCACCATACTAAAGACAACAGCATTTAAGCTTTGAGGGCGTGGTCTTTCCCCTGTTAACCCAACTAACCAGTGCATAACCTTCTTTATCAGTCCTTATAAATCCATTACTGGACGTGGGCCTCTTTGACGAATGTGACATTAGCATATCGTCATCTAACGGAAGCCATGAGATGAGCTATTTCGTTTATCCACCCTAACAAATCCACTCTAGGGTGGATATTTGGAATCACGTATTCGTACATGCATCCTTCTTGTTTAAACTTCAAACTGAAATACTTTTAATTGTTCGATTACATATCTAAACGTAGTGGTTATATACTCTTTGTACATATCATTCTACGTAACATAATTTTGATATTTTATGTAAATAGACTTATTACACTACTGCATATGGACCGGGTCATCGAACAAACAAAATGGCACTGACACCTTGGTGCGAAAATGTTTATGGAACTCCAATTCGAGCACCAATGCGTGCTGTGCGTCCGTGCAGTGTTTCCAGTTTTAGATATTTTCCACTATTTTAGGGTAAATCTACTAATATAGGTAGTATTATAAGCGTTTCTTCAAGTTGACAGGGTTTTGAAAAATTTGGGGTAAAGTAAAACTTCAGGTACCCCGTTTTTACAGCACCCAATATAATTTTTTTAAAGATTTATCGAAAAGGATAGGGTCAAAAGATCCAGAAAAGTGTAGAATGAAAAGTTTTTTATTCTGTATATTGGAATAATGGTATAATATTTTACTTAATTACATATTCGTTATCCATATGAGACTAAGTGTTATTATAATTTGAAAATGAGAACGATTTCTTCATCAGAAAATTCAAATTTTTAATCGTGAAATGATATTCAAATTTTAAAATGATATTGTTTTTTTAAATTATGAAAATTAGGAGCACAAACATTTTGATATACAATAATTTTAGGGAGTATTATAGAAATAATCCCTATAGTTTTACTCTAGAACCTATAAAAGTTCTAGAGTAAAGACAAAATAATAAGTGAAAACACTAGTTCCGTGGTAATTCAGGAGTATTTAAGGGATGTGGCGCTGATTTACTAGGCGGTCCCATAATGAACTGGCCTGATATAGTTCAACGCGACATGTCGCTACATATTGTATTGCATTAAATAGTACGTTTATCGTGCACTTAATATAAGAAACATGCATCGACATGAAATGCTTAGTCTTAGTTTAACAGGCATTTGAATAACGAGAGTCGCGTATTTTTTCAAAATGTCGAAAACTGAGTATCGAAGTGTCACAAAGTTTCTGTTTAAAGAAGGTTTAAACCCTGCCCAAATAAAAGAACGATTAGATGGCGTGTATAAGGAGTCTGCCCCCTCCTAAGCGCAGTGAAAAATTGGGTGAAAGAGTTTCGCCTCGGGAGAGAAACCGTCGAAGACTTTGGCCACGACGGTCGACCTGTGGAAGTGCTCACTCCCGAAACGATTGCTCTTATCGAAGAGGAGGTTCTGAGTGACCGCCGTTTGAAGATTAGAGAAATTGCAGCAAGGCTTGGGCTCTCTAAGAATACCGTTCATCGCGCGATCCATTAACATCTTCACATGAAAAAAGTGAGTGCAAGATGGGTACCGAAACTTCTTTCAGCGGTACAGAGACAGGAAAGAGTGCGCTGCGCTTCGGAGTTTTTGGATCTTTGTGGCGAAAATCCAAAGACTGTGATCGAGCGGCTAGTGACTGGTGATGAAACTATGATCTTGTATTATGATCCACAAAGCAAGCGCGAGTCAATGGAATGGCGTTATAAGGGTGAAAAGCCCCTTAGAAAGGCAAAGATGCAACAATCGACTAAAAACCTGATGTGCACAATATTTTGGGATTTTCAAGGCATTTTGATGGTGAATTTTAAAGAACGTAATACAGTCGTGAACGGCGAATATTATGCTTCTTTAATATATAAATTACGAGACAAGATAAAGGAAAAACGAAGAGGCAAGCTGTCTAAAGGTGTCCTGTTGCTCCATGACAACGCCCCTGTTCATACCGCTGGTGTTTCGAAGGATGCAGTTCGTCAATGCGGGTTCACAGAAGTTTAACATCCAACTTACAGTCCAGACATGGCCCCGTCCGACTATTACTTATTTCCAAATTTAAAGCGGGACTTAAGAGGAAGAAAATTTTCAAGCGATGAAGAGTTGCAGGCGGCCGTCTTCAGTCATTTTGAGGATAAAAAATGTGATTATTTTTATAAAGGTTTAGAGATGTTGATTCACAGATGTCAGAAGTGTGTTAGTATTCCTGGTGATTATATTGAAAAATAAAATTGGTTTCGTTTCATTTCCTTCATTGGTTCATAGTTAGGCCAATTCATTATGGGACCGCCTACGTATTTCACCATGAAAAATATTTTTCACACGACCACATCTTGTTATTTATATCGATACTTATGGAGAAATATTTTACTGCAATTAATTTCAATTATATTTTATTAAAGTAGGTATTTAAATTAAATAAGTATATTGTTAATTATATAAACACAGTATTGGAAATAGTACAGTCCTTAACAAATTTTAATATGTATTTTATTGATAGATGAAATTATACAAGATATACAATTTAGTATACTCATTAATGAAATTAGTATTGGTCATTTCCTAACAAAGACATTTAAGTAGTAGTAGTAAAAGATCGGATATCAGCAACAAAATGGTCATCTGTTAATTTTGTCTTACAAGTGTAATGTATCATCATCATCATCATTACAGCCATTCACAAGTCCACTGCTGAACATAGGCCTCCCCCAAGTAACGCCACAAAGCACGGTCCTGAGCCACCTGCATCCACCGACTTCCTGCATGTCTTACCAGGTCGTCACTCCATCTAGTGGGGGGTCGCCCTACACTACGCCTACCGGTACGAGGCTGCCACTCAGAAAACTTTCTTCCCCATCGGTTATCGGTTCTTCGAGCTATATGGCCGGCCCATTGCCATTTCGCTTACTAATCCGTTGGGCTATGTGGGTCACTCTGGTTTTACTGCGGATATCCTCATTTCTGAGTCTATCACGCAGAGAAACTCCGAGCATAGCCCTCTCCATAGCTCGCTGAGCGACCTTGAGCGTTCCTCATACGGCCAGCAGTGAAGGACCACGTCTCTGATCCGTAAGTCACCACTGGCAACACGCACTGGTTGTACACTTTAGTTTTCAGAGATTGAGGTATACCTGACGAGAAGATGTGTCGTAATTTCCCGAACGCTGCCCAGCCGAGATGAATCCGTCGATTGACCTCTCGGTCGAAGTTGGACTTACCTAGTCGGACTATTTGTCCCAGGTAAACGTACTCATCAACAACTTCGAGCATAGTGCTCCCAACAACTACCGGCATAGGTGTGACATGGACATTAAACATGATCTTTGTTTTGTCCATGTTCATCTTAAGACCTATCCGTTTGGAGACACCATTGAGATCATTGAGCATAGTGCTAAGGTCCACCAGCGATTCTATCATAAGGACTATATCGTCGGCAAATCGAAGGTGAGTGATGTACTCGCCATTGATGTTAATACCGTATCCTTTCAAGTCCAGTAGCTTGAAAACGTCTTCCAACGCAGCGGTGAAGAGTTTCTGGGATATAACGTCACCCTGTCTTACACCTCTTTGCAGTTGGATAGGTTTCGAACTCTGGTTCTGTACTCGGATAGACATTGTAGCCCTACTGTACAAACACTTCAGCACTTCGATATACCGACAGTCAACTTGTCACAGAAGAAGGGACTGTAGCACCGCCCAAATTTCGACGGAATCAAAGGCTTTCTCATAGTCCACATACGCCAGGCAAAGTGGCAGATTGTACTCTTCGGTCTTCTGTAAAATTTGATGCAGGGTATGTATGTGGTCTATGGTACTGGAGCCTTTTCGGAAACCGTTTTGTTCGGGAGGCTGGAAGTCGTCGAGTCTGCGTGCGAGACGATTCGTAATGACTCTCGAAAACAGCCCGTAGACGCGGCTCAGAAGGGAAATCGGTCTGTAGTTCTTCAAGAGAGCGTTGTCGCCTTTCTTAAAGAACAAGATCACCGCACTTCTGCTCCACGCCTCCGGAGTAGTGCCACCATGGAGGACGGAATTGAAGAGCTTCTGAAGGACTTCAAGTACCGGTGTTCCACCCGCTTTCAGAAGCTCCGCTGTAATTCCATCCTCGCCTGGGGCCCTGCCGTTTTTAAGGTGCTGGAGAGCCATTCTAATCTCGCTCATACTGACGTCCAGGATATCATCGGAATAGTGTCGGGTAAGACTTGCTCTTGGATAGTTACTCACACTTGCGTGTGGCTCCAACGATGACGTATACAGAACCTCTCAATCTCACTCAAAATCTCAGGTGCAAAATCTCACTAATTTTTCAGCTTTGACAGTTGGCTCTTCTGGCAGACAGATCTCTGGCAAAGACTTTGGAGCCCTGGTTCCACTCGATCGCTTCTTTAATACGAGCAGTATTAAAGTTGCGTAAGTCTCGCCGCACGCATTTGGAGATCTGTCTGTTCAGTTGCCTGTATGCTGTCAAATCTGTTGACGATTGCAGCCTCATCTCCCGTCTAACAGCCATGAGATTAAGAGTGTGATCGGAGAGTTTTTGTGTTCTTCTGCGGCGGGTCTTGCAGAACTTAGCTCCGACCGCATGGACAGTTTCCACGAACTTGTCATTCATATCGTCCACTGCATTGCAATCTTCTAGGCACTGGAAGCGGTTACGTAACTCGAGCTGAAAAGTCTCGGGATTCTGGATTAGAGCACGAGCGTTGACTTCATTAGACGAGACCTCTCCAACTTAACGTTTAGGTTCAGTGTGCCACTAACCATTCGGTGATCGCTGCGGTGATTTCCCTAACTTCAGCTCACCGCCTTCTCTTGTGCCTAGTTTTGCGTTGAAGTCTCCCATCAACACCGTGTAATGGGTTTTAGAGGAATGCATGGCTCTAGAAATATCCTCATACATTTCCTCCACCTCCTCATCGGGATGTGCCGAGGTTGGTGCGTAGACCTGTATGACCTTCAGCGAATACCATTTGGTGATTCTGAGTATCAGGTACGCGACCCTCGTCGACACACTCCCAATCTTTACAACGTTGTTGACGAGTGACTTGTGGACGATAAATCCGACAC
The DNA here is from genome assembly GCA_907164705.1 of Parnassius apollo. Classification (NCBI taxonomy): domain Eukaryota; kingdom Metazoa; phylum Arthropoda; class Insecta; order Lepidoptera; family Papilionidae; genus Parnassius; species Parnassius apollo. The sequence continues at coordinate 1,255,201 of CAJQZP010001172.1, forward strand.
CTCCTTGGGACAGATGGTCGCCCTCCCGGTGATAGAACAAGTTGCCGGTCTCGAGGATTACCGTGTCCTCCCCCTCTCTTCGGACCTCAGATAATCCAATAATATGCCAGCGCAACTTGTCTACCTCTTCTTCCAGCTCCAGTATCTTATCGTCAGTTCCCAGGGTGCGTGCGTTATACGTTGCCAGGTCGAGTCGTCGTAGGTGGCAACCGAACCTCCACCGGAGATTCTTAGCATCCCCTGCCCCGCCGTTACCATGGTCGCCACCGTAGCCAGGAATAGCGGGGCCGCCGGGGACTGGGGGCCGTTTAATTGCGTCGTTGCTCATGGGGGGATATTTGCCATAGTTGCCACGCTTGGCGAGCGGGTTGGTAACCGCAGTTTTTTATTATGTGATTGTTGTTATTAGGAAGATGCTGCTGCCCATCTCCTTTCTGCGTCCCTCTGTCGCCTCTTACGACACCCACGGGAAGATATGGGGTAGTGGATATTATCAACCGCCACTACACGGCTAATGTATATTTACCAAATATTTTTAAAAATCGTGGATTGTTCTAGAACATTTATCATTATTGTAATAAGCGCCTTCTCTTATCCAGTAACGTCACTATTTATTTACCGAATGAGTTAGTAATTGTCAACGTTTATCGACTGGTGTTATCGATAAAATATAGTGTTGATTTAATCATCTAAAATTATAAAGGTGAAACAGTAAATGATACGAGTAATGTACCTATACCAATAAGGAAATTGGGTATAACGTAATGATTTCTTATATTTACGCGAATACTATACATTTAAATAATACTAGTTTTTACGGATTTTATCGCGTGTACCCACTTTTTTATATACCTGAAGTTTCGAACACTTTACAGCACCCATAGTAACGGAGGGACGGAGATGTTCAACGTCCAGATGTCATAGTTAACTGTGGTTACCTTAGATTAAAATTATTAATTTTTGTTCCAATCTACGCAGTATGAACTTATATTATATTGAAGTCTTGCAGTTGTGTGCTTGGCTTGCGTTTTAATTGTATTAATTGTAAGATGCCAAGCAGATAGTAGATTGGCTCAACCTTTAGTGAAAATACTCTCACCACTCAGGGAATATACAAGAGCACAAATAAAGGATTCCTACCATTTTGTCAGCAAGAATAAAGACTGGCAGACAACAAAACTATGGTCACTGTTGATGTGCAGTCATTATTTACATGCTTACCTGTTCAAGACTGAGTTACGTTTGCGGCAGCTTGAGCTTGATATATAAAACGGTTTATATGCGCGATAAAATCCGTAAAATTTAGTATTATTTACATATAACGTAATGCTGCTAGCCATAATTAATGTCGGGTACATGGAGACATTAGTTACCACTATCGCCCTATAGTATCGAGTAACAGAACTAGGGGAGGCAAGATCCTTCTAGAGATTTCGTGAACTATAATATTACATTAAACGCTAACACTAATATTTTTAACATCATTATTAAAATTATTAATATTACTGTATACCTACAAAAACATAATTTTAGCATTTTGCAGCCTCTAGTGCTGTCGTATGTAGAAACACCACATCGATATTTCGGTTCAACTATATGCACAACAGATAATAACTCCATCCTTATAATAGCCTTTCCTACGAACCTTTCTACCCCTAATTTAAACCACACAAATTGCTAATGGCATTAATAATTTAATTGAAAACGTTGACCAGCTTTCAGTTTCCGAATCGCTTTTCTGTACCATCGAAAAATCCAATCAAATATTGGAAAACCCAAAGCAATATATAAAAATTTTTAACCAAAATATTCAGTCTATTAACTGTAACTTCTTAAATTTACAGACAACTTTACAGAGTATTGCGTTTGATTGTGATATTTTGACATTGGCTGAATGTTGGTTATCCTGTTCCACTAATCACTACATTCCCAGTTTACCAAATTATTCAATTCATAAAATATCTAGGCACCTTAATCAAAGCGATGGTGTTCTTGTATACATAAAAACGTCTTTATTCTCAATCGTTGAAGAGCCAGAATTTAACGGATCAGCCTCCGGACTAATAATTAAAATCAATTCTGATATAGTAGTGATTTGCATATATCGATCTCTTTCTAATGAAAATATTAGTCCATTTCTATCTGCCTTAAACGATATACTCCCGTCACTCTCAAAATACAAAACTGTTATACTAACCGGAGATGTTAACATTGATATTAAAACCTTCAATAACCACTCACACGAGTATCTAAATTGTCTTGCTTTTCATGGTAACAACTGCCTTGACCATATTTTTCTTCGAACTAAATTCCCAGTTTTAACTTTTGTACTTGATACAACTATCACCGATCACTACTCTTCAATCGTATGTATCAAAACAAAAAACACATATCTCAAACCTCCTAAGTCAATCTCGAAAATAAACTATATAACATTAGACAAAACAATGGAGCAAATAGATCTTAAACCTATTCTAACTCTCAAAGACCCTAACATAGCAACCGATAGTTTTATACAGCTAATGTCTCAAGCTATACTCGATAATACGTACACTATCAAATTATCAGCAAAAAAGAGGATACTCAAACCATGGATAACACCAGGTTTATTAAGATGTATCCATAACAGAGACTCTTTACACAGAAAGTTAAAACAAGATCCAAACAATTTAACACTTATTATAACATACAAAAGGTACAGGAATTTCTGTACAAAAATATTAAAAAAAGGTAAAAAGACATTATGATTCGGAGCAAATAAAAAAGCAGGTAAAAACAGTAAAGATTTATGGGACACTATAAAAAATATCGCTTGTAACGAAAAATCTCGACAATCGACAGCACTGCAATTATTATCCATTCTCTCACCAAATCAGTCGTGTAATAACGTTAATAAGTTCTTTATCAACATCGGGAAGGAGCTAGCGCAAAAAAATGTCAGCAGTTGCGCAGTTCTACCAAAAGAAACCACCCTAGTAAAATCTAATCTGTCATCTTTTGTTTTAGAATCCACGGACACTGATGAAATTAAATTACTTATTAATTCGCTGAAACATAATGCAGCTACCAGATGGGATGAATTTCCACCAAGTTTTTTAAAATGGTACTCCCCCTATTCTCGCACCTATTTAAGCCCATATTTATAATCTCTGTTTAGAATCTTCTGTCTTTCCTACCTCTTTCAAGAGGGCTATCATCCATCCAATTTTCAAGAGTGGTGATGGGAATCTCATTAATAATTATCGCCCCATTGCGGTGCTTGGTGCTTTATCCAAGTTTTTGGAATGTTTAATCAACAGGCGACCAGCAAAATATCTGAAGCACTGTAATATAATCTCTTCTCAACAGTTTAGATTTCGTAAAAATAAATCCACTTCTGACGCTGTTCACGAATTAACTACTTTCGTTGTAAGTAAGCTTAATGACAACAAAAAAGTCTAAGAACTTTTCACTACAATATTCTTGGACTTAGCTAAGGCTTTTGATACGGTTCCCATCAACACTTTGTTATTAAAACTAGAAAATATAGGTATCAGGGGTTCTCAACTTGATTTTTTCCGTAGCTACCTTTCAGACCGGACTCAAAGAGTAAAGATAGGCAACTATACAAGTAATGAACTTTCTATATCTTACGGTGTGCCCCAGGGTAGTATACTCGGACCTACTCTCTTCTTGATATTCATTAACGACCTCTGTAATATTAAAGTCAATAATTCTAAGATAGTTTCATATACTGATGACACCGCCCTTACCTTCTTTGCAGGTAATTAGACTGAATTACAAGAAATAGCGCAAAGTGGCTTTAACATTACATATGATGGGCTTTGTGCACACACCCTTTCTTTAAACACAGCAAAAACCAAATTCGTCACTTTTTCTATCTCTACAATTTCACAACCTAAAATTCCAGTAAAATTAATAGCCCACTCATGTCATTACCAATATCAACAAGCTTGCCACAGTCCCCTTATTAATTCGGTAGACACAATCAAATATCTTGGCATAACTTTAGATAAAACCCTAAATTTTAAATCCCACATTGAAGATTTAACCAGCAGAGTCCGTAAATTATTCTTTATTTTCAAATCATTTCGTCACGTCACTAATCAGAGTAGTATACGCAACGTTCATTTTGCACTTTGTCTTTCTATCATATCTTACTGCATTTCATGTTGGGGTGGTGCCGTAAAAACTATCTTGAAACCTTTAGAAATCGCACACAGATCAATTTTAAAGATTATGGCCTTTCGACCTATATTATATCCGACAATTCAGCTCTACAAACATCACAACGTTCTTAACGTAAGACAATTGTTTATACTACATACTGTGATGTTACAACATCGTAAGTTTCCATATATCGAAATTACCAAGAGGCGTAAGGAAAAAAATCTGCAGTATTCCGACAGTCTACTCTCATTTTGCTAAAAGGTTTTTCTCATATGTCGGTCCCTTTCTTTATAATAAAATCAATTTTAATATTTCTATATATGAACTATCTAATTACAAATGTAAGAAAGCCGTGAACTCCTTCCTACTAAACAAGAGTTATGAAGAGAAAGAACAGTACTTATTAACTAACTAATTTATATTATATTAATATAATTACATTATGAGGTCACACATACACACACACACACAAACATAAACACACACAAAATCTGTAGTACAAAAAGTTAAGAGCAATTTTTGCTTTCCGACTTTTATAAGGGGGGTAAGGGACTGAATCTCCTTAATACAGGCTATTTCTTCCTCTAGCAAGGAGAACAGACCGTCACTCTCACTAGTATTTTTGTAATGTATCTCATGTAAGATTTTTTTATGTGTACTACAAGTTAAAGTTTTAATAAATTATTATTGTTATTATTTCCATGCCAGAATTTTCTACACAATAAAAATTATCTTGCAAATAAAAGAATCTTCCTTAGACTGCTCTTAAATAAGACACATCATTTTATTTCATTAGGTGGTTATAGTCAAAGTAATTTGTATCAACGTTATTAAGATTTAAAAAGTTTTAAATATAATTTTTTTAAAGAAATTCAAACAAAATATTAGTAAACGTATAAAATTCAACCCAAACAAAGTATGTACCTAATGGTAAAATCTAGAATAGGTTGAAGAATATTTTTTCCCGGTGCAGAAGTAAACAATACAAAAAACTGGAGCAACATTGCCTGTGACCCTCCATTTGTTATTTCCGCGCTCACGTCCCCGAACCAATTGTTCAGACTTCGTAAAAAATTAACACTAAAGTATTTCGAAGTAATATATTGTTTTGTATACATTATTTGGATTTCATTTATTTCTATTTTTGAGAATCATGGTAGCTAAGAGGCTAAGTACCCGCTGTACATTTCACCGTACGCAAGGATCCCGAGTTCGATAACCACCGGCACCAATAAAAATGGTAATTGCAATTTTACGTGCTAATTAACGTGATCAGTGATGAAGGAAAACATCTTGAGGAAATTTGCATGTCAAAGAAATTAAATTATTTATTTCGAGGACAACACGCATTGAACTAATTGCTTCTTAACCCTCTCAGAAATTAGAGTAGGCCTAGCCGTGTCCAATAGTTGGAAGTATAAAGGCGTATGTTGTAACAATGATACACCGCTGAACAATGATCTCTCCAAAATATTGCTTAATAGGGGAATATTTTTCAGAGTCGGCATGCGAAGGAGGCGGGTTGGCAACCGGAATTATTTTTTTGGTTGTTATTAAGAAGACACAGTCGTCCGTCCTTCTCTTCTGGTATGTTTATATTTCCTCTGTCACCTTTTGCGATACCCAGGACACGATGTGGAATGTACACCTATACCACCCCTACACGGGGTGGTTGTAAGACTTTCAACCTCTATTCTGTAGTAATGGAATGTAATGGTACAGTAATGTAATTTAATGTCTTTCACACTGAATTTCGGTCACGGCGGCCAATCTCAACCAGAGCATTATAGTGCTAAGTGTATGCGCAAGCTCTCTCTCTCTCTCTCTCTCTCTCTCTCTCTCTGTTTATGATTTGTATAATATATTAGTGAAAAGAAAATATTAAGGGATTGAAGAAAATTGGCCAATTAGTGACAAAGGCATATCATGAGCTTAATTCACATGACATTCTGTTAACATACAGCTCGTTTAGAATTCAGAGTAGAACGTAGCATTTAGAAGTGAAGTGCTGTTCCGAGCATTTTACAACACTTTACTTTTATGCATGCCTTGTATAAATAAATTTGTTGCCCAATTTTTGGCCCGTTGACATTATTTAATATTTGTACTTTGAACCCATATAGTTTAAGCTTTACATATTTCGGGTAATAACACTTTGGTCCTCCGGGCTCAATTTTGATATAATAAACCTTGCAACCTACTCACAATAAGAAAATGAATAGGTCTTAGATGAATGTTCAAATAACGTTTGCTTATGATTATTTGTTAGAAGATGAAATTGAGATCACTGAGACCAGTATAGAATTATTCTCTATCCCTTTAATTTACCGCATTGAGAATGTAGTTAAACATGTACCTACCGTGTTGTGGTGGTGTAAGAATATCCACTACACTATATCATCTCGTTAGTGTCGAAAGACGCAACAGAGAGAAACGAACCAGAAGAAGGGCAGAAACTTCCTCCTATAATCACTAAAACTAAAAAAGTTGTTGTTACCAAACCCTCCCAGCAAACGTGAAAATGATGACAAATATGCCCTCTAAAAATAAATATATGGGTAGGCCTACATTCAGCAGTGGACTTTTGATAAGCTGTAACGTTAACGAACGATGTAGCAATTGCTTATTCTAAGGTATGTTTAGTGGTTATCATCTACCGGTGTTTCCAATTACATAGTTGGCAATCATGTTTTCGAACACTGTTATACGTTCTTAATATTAGAGTTTTACGTCTTTCTTTAATTTTTGTTGGTTTATATTCATACTTGTATCCTACTTATAGCTGCAAGAAACTTTAAAATAGTAACTGTAACAAACTGCGAATGCAATTTTTGAGTCCAAGGGGGAGGCACTGTCTGTTAGTTTGGACATTGCGAAGGCCTTCGATCGGGTTTGGCACAAAGCACTTCTTCCGAAACTCACTTCCTATGGGATTCTCCAGAAATTGTATAATTAGATCAACAGCTTTCTTGCAGATCGGAGCATCAAGGTTGTTGTAGACGGTGCATGCTCCGATTATAAGCCTATTAATGCTGGCGTTCAACAAGAATGCGTGCTATCACCAACGCTTTTTCTTCTGCATATTAATGATACGTTGCAAACCGGTAACATTCATTACTATGCGGATGACAGCATTAGTGATGCTCTGTACACCTGCCTTGCCAATATTTCTCGGGAAAACGCCTCAGAGTACTATGACAAACTTGTCTCTGATGTCAATCTTTGCTGAACAAAGTCTCGGATTGGGGATGACTAAATATAGTCCAGTTTAATCCTTAGAAGACACAAGTTTGCGCGTTTACCGCTAGATTACGAAAAAGAACCCCTTTGTCGTATCTCCTCAGTTTCAAGGCACTCCCCTTGTTGCCTCAGCTAGTATCGGAATCCTCGGCGTCAACATATTAAGTGACATGCAGTTTCATGATTACTTGGAAGTGAAGGTCAAATTGGCCTCTAAAAAGCTTGGCGTGCTTAGCAGAGCCTGCCTTTTGTTGCCTCAGCTAGTATCGGAATCCTCGGCATCAATATATTAAGTGACATGCAGTTTCATGATTACTTGGAAGTGAAGGTCAAATTGGCCTCTAAAAAAGCTTGGCGTGCTTAGCAGAGCCTGCCTTTTGTTGCCTCAGCTAGTATCGGAATCCTCAGCATCAACATATTAAGTGACATGCAGTTTCATGATTACTTGGAAGTGAAGGTCAAATTGGCCTCTAAAAAGCTTGGCGTGCTTAGCAGAGCCTGCCTTTTGTTGCCTCAGCTAGTATCGGAATCCTCGGCGTCAACATATTAAGTGACGTGCAGTTTAATTGTCACTTGGAAGAGAAGGTCAAATTGGCCTATAAAAAGCTTGGCGTGCTCAATAGAGCGGGACATTATTTCATGAAGGCACACCACCTGCAACGTTACAAGGCGCAGGTTCGGCCTCACGTGGAATACTCTTCCCTTCTCTGGGCTGGGGCTCCCCAGTGCCAGCTCCTTCTACTTGACCGCACCCAGAGCAGAGCGGCTTGAATCGTCTACGACCGAGTGCTTAGGGTAAGCTCGATTCACTGGCGCTGCGAAGAAATTCTGCATATCTTTGCATTTTCTTTTCATATACACGGGGAGTGCTCTGAGGAATTGTTCGGATTAATCCCAGCCGCACGCCTACCACAAAGATACGTTTACGAAAAAATTTTTCCGGACCAATATAACTTAAGACCATTCAAGAATACCCTTACAGAAAGCTTACCCCTTTCTAAAAGGCTGGCAACGCACCTTCAGTAGCCCTGGTTTTGCAGTTGTTCATGGGTGGCGGTAGTCACTTCATATCACCTGATATAAGAAGCGTACACTTTTGCCCCTTCTCCTATAAAAAGTCATATTATTACAAGCTTGTATTAAGTAAGGATATTCCAATACAGATTTCGGTTGGCCAACAAATTAAAATTTTCAGCTCGTTCTAGCTTGAAAATATTTTACAGTATCTACTCGTAGATTTACCATTACCACATACCATTTACCACGAACACATAATAACAATGTAGTTTTTATTTTGTAAAGGAAATAAACTTGATAATACAAATTCCATAACACAAATTACAATAGTTAATGTAGTTTTTATTTAAAAAGCAAATAAATTTTATAATACAATTTCAATGACAACAATGACCTAAAGTTGATTAGTCAGTTAAAAATAAAAAAAATATTATAACTGATTTACAATCTATACAAATAAATAGAATTGAAGTGTTTGTATTGTCAAAATAATAGCTTTTTATTAAATACATACGAAAATATATACGTTAACTATAACAAAAAAATAACTATTAAAATTTTTGTCTGACTGTGTGTTTGCTTCGTCTAATTTCTGAAAAGCATGACCAATTTTGACGGGGGTTTTACTGGCAGATAGCTGATATTATAGGGAGTAACTTAGCCCACTTTGATTTAAGACAAATAATAAGTTTCATGAAAATAGTTAAAACCCATGAAATCCAAATTTGACGTGGACGAAGTCGTGAGGAACAGCTAGTAAAAAACTTTTATTCGCGTGCAAATCGCTTACTTTCATACAGGTAAATTTAAAGTACTATTTCAATGAATGTCGAATTTTAATTCTTTAGAAATAACTGACTGAATTAAGTAAAATACAGAATAATATTTCTAAAAAATAATGTTTCTTAAAACATTATTTTTTAGAAATATTATTCTGAATATATTTCAATTCCATTAACAAGGAAAAAAGATTGTTAAATTCGAAGAAAAAATCTCTTCAACGAAAAAATATATAAAGCTATAAAACTAAACTAACGACTAACAAGAAAATCATTAAATTGGTGTTTATTATTACATTAACCTAAGTCTAGAATTTACAGCATTACTTTTACCAGCACTTTCAATTTAAAAACCAGTAAAATGTGTTTATTGTTCTGTAAGCGTTGGTTCGCTCAGATTTATTCTTTTTGATTTTACGAACATATAGTAATATTTCTATTTACCATGAAAATACACAGAGGAAACTTAAATATATTTCCTTACTTCATACAACTGCAATATTATTTAAAAATATAAGTTGATGAAGTGAAATTCCAAAATAATCTTCAGAAACCTTATTAATTATCTAATTTTAACCAAACTAATCCAATTTAAACCAAATATTTTAGACATCTTACATTGTCATCATCATCATCGTTACAGCCCTTCAAAAGTGCACTGCTGAACACAGGCCTTCCCCAAGGAATGCCACAAAGCCGTCCTGAGCCGCCTGCCTCCATCGACTTCTTGGTTGAGATTTTTACCGATAGTGTTGAACTGACCAACACAAGTGAATAAAAATACATTACCCTCTTGTGTTATTGAAAATTAAAAAGTAAAGTAACAGCCTATATATGTCCCAAAGCTGGGCAGCCTCCTGTAATTTCAGAGAGAGTTAGTGTGTGTTGGCGGACTTTATAAGAAAATAGAAAAGGTACAGGAAAAAATAAAGATTTGTTTATTTTCTATACATGTCCTAGGAATATTTTATTCCTCAGGCATGCAAGTTTCCTTGCGATGATTCCTTGTGATCCTGTGTATTTAATAAATATCTTCTATCTATACACCGTATAAAATAATCGAATTATATGTCTGTGATATTTAAGTAACGCCTAATATTGAACTGCCAGGTTATTTGCTTGCTATTAAGATATTAATATTTTTTATCAGTCTATCTGTCCGAACTTATCTAAGGAATGGGTATACCGATTGTAATGAAACTTGAGTTATCTGAGATTTAATTTATCCAAAAACTACAAGATTTTTATTTAAGAAAAACGATAAATTGATAGTCCTTATAAAATAGATAGTATTTGAATATCTTCAAATTAAATGACGGCATATAATTAAGCGAAGCTACCGTGAGTCACTAATTATTAGTAATAATCAACAATTTTATTGTTGTTGGTGGTGAACAAATTTGAATTGTTCACACACTGTAAAGTTCATGGCTCTAAATTAACACAATAATAAAAATGTATCATTCTCTTAGACAATATTATGGATAATCTGTCCAAGGGGACCCTACTTTACCTGTCTTCTAACACGAACTTGCCTAAATTTTATATTATTGGATTGCAGTTTTAAGGCTGTTACAGCCTCCAGATGACAAATAGCTACTTTAGTATAGCAACCAATTGAATAAAGTGGGTAGTAACCTATTACAGCTTAATAATGAATCAGCGCCTAGCAATTGATAGCAGGTTAAATAACAAGTCTCTTACTCTTTGAACTAGTACGTGCAGAAATAGATAATAGATTGATGATGTGCCGAAAATAAACCCATGACGTTAATAAATTCAAAAACTAACTAACACTGGTATTCAGAAACAAAATTAAGCTAAAAATCAAACTTCACAATGACAAAATTCGTTATCGTCTAGACTCAAATTTTCACCTTGTAAAATTTGAGTAGGTAGGTAGATACCTAATCTCGGAATAACGGCCTACGACTCAAAATTTAATACCACGCAGTGTGTCATGCCGTAATCATGAAACCGTAAGTTTTTTCATCAATTACTTACAAATTGGTGTTTATAATAATTAAATAATAGGGTACAAACAAACAATAAACCAAAAAGTCAAGTCCAAATATTTGTAGACCACAAATTTTTCTCCTATTTAGAACAGAACAAAATAAACACAACATACATGAAAATATATTTACAGAATTTAAAAATATATGCCAAGTATGAAGCACTTAATATGTTAAAACACAAAATTTAAGTGATCAATTTAGTCGAACGAGCTCTATACATAAAAGTGGAGTGTTGTAAAATATTCACAGCAGCACTTTACGTTACAATTGGAAAATTCTCATGTCACAGACGATCAGAATTAAAAGAATCAATATGTGAATGCTCGATAGTCCGCTTAAATATAACTTTTTCTTGTTTCACTCTTATCCATAATTTGGTGCCTATGTGGTATATATTTTCTTCCTGTACCACTCGGTGCATCAAGGAAAAAAGTCCGCCTTCACCACTCTGTATTCGTCGTAATATTTTATGGCAAATCTCTCTTTCCTCAGGTAGCAGATGTGGCTCAGTTTAACAAACGTGAGTGTTTAATTTGGTGGTGTCATTGCGTAGTTCTCTCATCAAATCGTTTGACAGCTCTCCAGTACGCCGTGGTGTTTGTATACCAAAATCGGAATATTTCTTTCCGGAAATTGTTATTATTTTGTCCTCGATAAGCCCCAATGTCTCATTAAAATAAATATCATCGTTGACCTGATCTATTCTTTCAAAATTGTGCAAGATGTTTTCTGATAAGGCAGTTTGGTACTTGTGCCATACTTGCAGGGGATTGGATAAACCGCAAGTGCATATGAAAATGGCAAATAGCTCTTTTACTTGCGCCGGTGAGCGACACAGCACGGCCTCTTATATGATGGCGTCCATATGCACACCTCTCACAGACCTGCCGAAAAGTTGCAAGTTCTTGGCCATCAACTGTTTTTAAATCCAAGAAGTTGGTGGGACCCCTTATTAAATTCAGCAGTATTCGCAAACAACAGCAAGGTTACTAACGTGCACAGTGTAAATGGGGCCAAGAGCGTCTCTTTCCTTCACACCTGGTGGTTGTCGACAGGTGTTCCTTGTAAGCGACGTTTCTAATCCTTCCGTGCCGCATTCCAAGTATAGTGGCAAGGCACGTCAATGTAAAGTAATGTATTTGCAAACGCGTCACTTTGGCACGTCGTTTTAGCTGATGCTACTAATGTCTCCCTAAAATTATTCACAGTAAAGTAAACCCTCTCACCATTGGGAAAATGAATCACGAGATGAGTGACGGTTTTGTGTCTCTCGTGCAGAGTCAGACCTAAGATCCACCATGCTGCTTCTTTACTACTAACATATCGGTCGGCTCTAAATGATTGCACCTCATCTTTCGGGTCAATGTTTACATTTCCTTGCTGGCGTATTTTAAAAATAGTCTAGTGATTACCTTTATTATATACAAATACAGATATATTTTATCGCCTGTACCGTATTAAATAACTCTACGTTTATATGGAAATTAAAATTTTTTGATAGTATGGGAGAATATGGGACCATCTAATTATTGTCTATCAATAATTCCCGTCTTACTCCGCGGGTTTTTAGAATCGTCGTTTACCCATCATCCTCTGGTGCTCTGCGCCAGTACAAAGTACCTTTGTCACTGGTTTGAGTATCTTTTAAAAGCTTCCTCGGATATTTTTGTACATTTTACTTCCTTCATGCACGGCGATGAAGAATTGAATGCACCACAGGGCCCGTGAGTCATATTCCTTGTCACCGTATCATAAAGTTTTTGATCGATTTCCAAGTCTGGTATCTCAGCACATAAGATTTCGTCAATTTGATGTATCGAGTTTCGATGCATCGAGTCGTCTATCGAGTATGTAAAAATGTCAATACTGTACCTCTCTTGTTATTTCCGAAAAATAATTGAGTACTCGAGAGCGTCATAGAATATGTACGTGTAGGGAACTTTAGTAAACATACCACCGTGCGCCTGTACAACGATGTCCCGAGATGTATTTTCTTCTCTACTAACTATTACGGCAGCTATTTAATTTGTGGTTGGGATATTGAACCTTCTATCATGTTGACCACTTTAAAAGGATCATCATTGGTCATTCTGTATCTAGCCGTTTTAAATTCCAAGCTCTCACAGCAACTATTACTAACATCATTGTGTGTCCACGCCTGATCTCTTTCCGGTCATGTCTGTTTACCGTCCCATCGGATTATGAGAGTGAGGCAATAGAGAGTGCACCTGTGATTGCGTATACACTTGGGCACTATAATCCTGTCCTGCGCCGATGGCTAGTCTCCGTTGAGGCAGGCCACCGTGGCCGAAATTCTGTCTGAAGGACATTATTATTATTTTTGGGATATCTATATAATTTTCTCATCTGGTTGGGTTCTATAAATATATAATTTTAAGTTAAAATGAAAAGGTAAAATATACATAAATATCAATAAAATAAAATAAAAAAATACGTGTGGCACTCGGTGACTGCCGCGGTAAAGCTATTGCATAGCATTTTTTATCAACTTATGCAATTATAATTATTTATTTATTTTATTTATGCAGTTAAGTCTTTTTTTTTCTGGTATTTGAAAAGGACGAAGAGAGAACGAAATGTGAAATATGGGTAAATCAGGAACGTCTAGAACAGGTAAATGAAATTGTATACTTGGGGAGTGCTTTCAGCCAGGATGGAAGATGTGATTTAGATGTGGATAGGCGCGTTGCTGCCGGAAACAAAGTCAATGGTGCCCTGAATGCATTAGTTAAAAGGCAAGGCGTGGTGAAGAGTGCACGCCTTGCAATACATAACGCAGTGTTGGTACCGACTTTGTTATATGGCAGCGAAACCTGGGTATGCCAGAAGAAGCATAAAAAGCAAGTTGAATGCAGTGGAGATGCGATCTCTTCGTAAAATGTGTGGCGTTACCATAGCCGATCGAAAGCGAAACGAAGAGATTCTAAATATGGCAGGATTGAAAGATGACCTTATCACAAAAATTGATAGGGGCGTACTCCAATGGTTTGGGCACGTTAAGCGAATGAGTGAAGACCGAATGGTGAAGAAAATATATAGAGCGAAAGTAAATATTAAAAGGTGTCGAGGTAGACCGAAACTAACTTTCGAAGACCATGTGAGCAAATTGCTCGAAGAGGGGAAGGTCAAGAGTACTCGGATACCTAGACGTGCATGTATGAAGAAGTTAATGAACCTGAAAGAAGCGAAAGAGGTATGTAAGGATCGTGACACTTGGCGATCTGTTCTCTCTGGCTACCCCGTTAGGGATTGTGCGTGAAGATAAGTAAGTAAGTAAGTAAGTTAAGTCTTTGATATTAAATCAAGTTACACTTTTTGAGCGTGGTGACCGATAAGAAAACAATTTTTTTTCTCTTATTGAATAAATGAGAAGTTAATATTGTTTAAAATATTTTTAATATCTTACAATACATGTAAGTTATTCAGGAATTTTTATCATTGAGTTAGCAGCTAGTGTACACGCATACGTCTAGTCGCACGCACACAAACACCATGCCGAACTCTGCCGAGTGCCGAAGTCTGCCGAACTGAAACGAGATGACGTTAGACGATGCACGGCTTTCAACGCCACACCTCCGTGCCCGTCGGAGTGGGGAGCGTGAGGTTTTTTTTCGTTACGGAATTTCTGGATTCGGTCCCCGCTCTCAAGGCCCGCGATAGAAGCTATGCAATAGCTTAATAAAGAAATATGTAAATAAATAAGATCCAACCAGATGGAAGTCCTCGGCAGGGGAGACCAAACGGCCGAGGGTTAGGGGGAAAGGGAATGAAAACGGCGGACGATGCGGGCGGTATCGAGAAGCACCGCCTTCTACATTTGAGCTCGGAGCGGTTCGTCACGTCACAGTTGCCTCAGATGACCCGAGAGGCTGACTGGGATTACCCCATTCGCAGACACGACTACAGGAATAATTTCGTTCGGCAAACCACCCCACATGTCGGTTACCTCGTGAGCCAGGTCCAGATATTTTGTTTGTTTATCTGTTTCGGTTTTCACGAGGTTCTCGTCATACGGAATGGTAATGTCGATCAAAAATATCCTTGACTGTGCCCGGTCCATCAGCACAATATCAGGCTTATGCGCAAGAATAGTCCTGTCTGTGATGATGGCCCGGTCCCAGTAGAGCCCGGCGCGGTAATTTTCGAGCACGGCTTCCGGAAGGGCATTTCCAATCAAACATTTAAAGCTCCTGGTGTAGAATTCTGGCTACTAGGTTGTGCCTGTGCAAGTACTCAGAGTTAGAAAGCGCCGAACAACCGGAGATGACATGCCTAAGTGACTCATCGGGATGGCGACAAGCTCGATAGACGTTGACGGTGCCATCCTTTAGGATGTATCTCAGATAGTTGTTGGTCTTAATAACCTGATCCTGTATTGCACAGACAAAACCCTTGGTTTCCTCGAAAAGTCACCAAAACGTAGCCAGTTGAGGGAGGCGACTGTATCTACGAAGGGCTCATGTAGAGCCCTGTAGTACCTCCCGTGGAGCTCCTTCTCCTTCCATACGGTCTCCCGGTCGGAAATGCTTTGTACTGCCGGGTCCTGCCATTGATCGTTGGCTAAGGATAGAGGGGTAAGCCCTTTATCACTAGAAATGACGTCATGCGAGCGTCATTATAGAATGGATCATCCGATCTCGCCAGGAAGTAATCATGGAGGCTGCACACTTCGCGATTATGAATGGTGAGCGCGCTC
The DNA here is from genome assembly GCA_907164705.1 of Parnassius apollo. NCBI lineage: Eukaryota > Metazoa > Arthropoda > Insecta > Lepidoptera > Papilionidae > Parnassius > Parnassius apollo. Next base: position 1,271,142 of record CAJQZP010001172.1, read on the forward strand.
AGGAAGCCACGCCCACCATGATTTAGCGGCAAGTACAGCCTCATTACCGACGATCTCGGATGATGCATCCTATGGGACGTCATTGTAGTGCGGACTTTTCTATCCAGGGCGTTAAGTTTAGTCTGAGTCCACCTGAGTATGCCAAAGGTATACATGAGGACGGGCATGACCCAGCCGCTATATGCGTGTGCCTTATTCACACTGGACAAAAGGCTGTTAAGTACTTTGGTCATGCGAGCGTAAAACATGTCTGTGACATACCCAGGTATCGGTATGTTTCAGCCTCGGAAAGGGTTCTTAAGTTGACGGGCATAGATAAGTTTATGCCCTCAGAGTCAGCAACCCTTCCCATTTCAATATGAGGACCGCACACTTATCCGACCCCAGCTCCATTCCAATAGAATTGCTAAATTCACAAGAGATGTTTAGCAAATTCCATAAGATGGAAGCGACTGCAGGCGAATAATTTGAGGTCATCCATATAGAAAAGGTGGGTCACTTTTGTACCTCCTTTCCGAAGCTGAAATCCCCTCCCGGAGCCCTCCAGTAAAGCACTGAGAAGGGTTCAAAGAGAGACAGAACCAGATTGGACTCAGACAGTTGCCCTGGAATATACCCAGTCTTATCCTTATTCGGCATTCTGCAGCCGTCATTCGCTCGCCTAGATAATAAATGATCGTACTGCACTGCCCCATACACTGCCTGAGGAAGTCTCGAACTGTACAGTCAATCTTGTACACCTCGAGGACCGTCTTTAGCCATGTATGGGGCACCGAGTCAAATGCCTTTCTGTAGTCTATCCAGGCGACGGAGAAGTTCCGACGGTTGCGTTTTCCCACTTTGCCAATGACCGCGTCAATGAGGAGTGGTTCCCTGGTTCCACGACCACCGCCCCGACATCCATTTTGAGCGCGCGACATCACCTGATTTGAGTCCAGGTGACGAGTGATTCTCGCACTCAAAATGGATGTTAGTGTCTTGTATATGGTCGATAGACACGTGATGGGGCGGTATTTGCCCCGTTCTGTGGTACCCTGGTCTTTAGGAACCAAATGAGTGATCCCAGTAGTAAAGAGGCTTGGGAGCGACTTCTGGTTGAGAGCCTCTTGAAACTATAGGGCGAGCACAGCGTGACACACCATGAACCCCTTCAGCAAGTAGTGATGCAGACCGTCAAGCCCCGGACTTTTCCAGTTCAGGGCCCTACGGACCGCCTCAGCTACGTCATCCGGCGTTATGATGACGGGGTCCATGGACGTTATACCCGCACACTGACTCGCCACAACTTTCGTCCGGGCCCTCTCTGTGGTTTACGGGCTCTGACCACAGGCTGCGCCAGAATGCGACCGTATCGGCCTGATTCGGTGCTGGGCCGTTCCACTTACCATTGGTCGCTCCAATGATTTATAAAGCCTCTTCTGATCACTCTGGAAGAGACGATTCTGGTTTAACCGTATTGACCTCTCGGTATATCGCCGAATCCGCTTTCCCCAAGCAGCGATTCTCTGCTTCAGGTCGTCTATGCGCTCCGTCAGTTTTTGCATTATATCCGGCTGGGACAAACTAACATTTGTCCCCTCAAACGACATCCTGACGGTGCGCACAATCCTTGGCCTGGTATTGCCTTACCTGAAGCATATCAGTCTGCCGATAGAGGGCCCTAGCCTTTGCGATACGTTCTTCAATTCTTATTCTCCAGGCTGGAATAGCACTACTTTGTCCAGTAGCGCGTCCAGCCGTGGATAGTTTGGCGCTTATAATACGGCAGACTGCCAGTGCGGCACCAAAAAGAATTGAGTCCGTCTCGCAAAGGTCCCGGCTGTGTTCCAAATAGATCACCAGCATTGGGTTCGGAGCCCTCACGACAGCCCGATTCCGCTTGCTTAGGGCTATGCGGAGGAAGTCGCGGTCGATTTTCGAGAGGCGTACTGCGCGTTTCCACAATCGCCTCTTCCAATATACTCCTCTTATTATTATCTCTCTTATTCTCTCTCATTATTATTATTATTATTATTTTGGGGTATCTATATAATTTTCTCACCTGGTTGGGTTCTATAAATATATAATTATAAATGTTAGTATTATGGTTGGGGTATCTATATAATTTTCTCACCTGGTTGGGTTCTACATATATATAATTATAAATTAAAATGAAAAGATAAATGTACATAAATATCAATAAAATAAAATAAATACAAAAACTACATAAATAAATAAGATCCAACCAGATGGGAGCCCTCGGCAGGGGAGACCAGACGGCCGAGGGTTAGGGGGAAAGGGAAAGAAACCGGCGGACGATGCGAGCGGTATCGATGAGCACCGCCTTCTGCATTTTAGCCCGGAGCGGTCCGTCACGGAGTCCCAGTCGCCTCAGATGACCCGAGAGGCTGACTGGGATTAGCCCATTCGCAGAGACGACTACAGGAATAATTTCGGTCGACACACCACCCCACATGTCGGTCACCTCGTAAGCCAGGTCCAGATATTTTGTTTGTTTATCTGTTTCGGCTTTCACGAGGTTCTCGTCATACGGAATGGTAATGTCGATCAAAAATATCCTTGACTGTGCCCGGCCCATCAGCACAATATCAGGCTTATGCGCAAGAATAGTCCTGTCTGTGATGATGGCCCGGTCCCAGTAGAGCCCGGCGCGGTAATTTTCGAGCACGGCTTCTGGTAAGTACATGTAATACGGCAATTTCCGCTCCACGAGACCGTATTTCAGAGCGAGCTCCTGGTGTAGAATTCTGGCTACTAGGTTGTGCCTGTGCAAGTACTCAGAGTTAGAAAGAGCCGAAAAACCGGAGATGACATGCCTAAGTGACTCATCGGGATGGCGACAAGCTCGATAGACGTTGACGGTGCCATCCTTTAGGATGTATCTCAGATAGTTGTTGGTCTTAATAACCTGATCCTGTATTGCACAGACAAAACCCTTGGTTTCCTCGAAAAGGTCACCGAAACGTAGCCAGTTGAGGGAGGCGACTGTATCTACGAAGGGCTCATGTAGAGCCCTGTAGTACCTCCCATGGAGCTCCTTCTCCTTCCATACGGTCTCCCGGTCGGAAATGCTCTGTACTGCCATGTCTTGCCATTGCTCGTTGGCTAAGGATAGAGGGGTAAGTCCTTTATCTAATGATTTCTTAAATTTACGCGAACACTACACATTGAATAAAACTAAATTTACGGATTTTATCGCATTTATTTCACTACTTTTACTTATTTTTAATTCCCGACGTTTAGGGTGCTTTACAGCAACTATGGTCACGGGGGGGACTGAGATGTTTGACGTCCCAATGTCATAGTTAGTCCGGCTACCTTCAGTTTTTGAATATTAATTTTTTTAATTTTTTTAAAAAATCGGACCAAAAATGATCGATGTGACGATCGATGTTGCATCCTATGGGACGTCACTGTAGTGCGGACTTTTCTATCCAGGGCGTTAAGTACAGTCTGACTCCACCTGAGTATGCCAAAGGTATACATGAGGACAGGCATGACCCAACCGTTATATGCATGTCTCTTATTCACACCGGACAAAAAGCTGTTAAGCACTTTGGTCAAGCGTGCCTAAAACACGTCGCAAACTGACTGTTTCATACCAGCCTCATCGATACCGATGTTCTGTGACATACCCAGGTATCGGTATGTTTCAGCCTCGGAAAGGGCCCTTAAGTTGACGGGCATAGAGAAGTCTATGCCCTCAGAGTTAGCAACCCTTCCCCTTTCAACGTACCCCTCCTTCAATCTAAAATTTACAATTTAAGAAATGAATAAAAAACTACCCTTCCGTCCCCCTTCAAAAAATACCCTTATCCTTATCCTTTCCACATCCGCTCGCCCAGATGACAGAGGATCGTACTCCACTGCCCCATACACTGCTCGAGGAAGTCTCGAACTGTACAGTCAATCTTGTGCAGCTCGAGGACCCTCTTTAGCCATGTATGGGGCACCGAGTCAAATGCCTTTCTGTAATCTATCCAAGCGGCGGAGAAGTTCCGACGGTTGCGTTTCACCACTTTGCCAATGACCGCGTCAATGAGGAGTGGTTCCTTGGTTCCACGACCGCCGCCCCGACATCCATTTTGAGCGCGCGACATCACCTGATTTGAGTCCAGGCTCAAAATGGATGTTAGTGTCTTGTATATAGTCGATAGACACGTGATGGGGCGGTATTTGCTCGGGTCAGTGGTATCCTGATCTTTAGGAACCAAATGAGTGATCCCAGTAGTGAAGAGGCTTGGGAGCGACTTCTGGTTGAGAGCCTCTTGAAACTGTCGGGCGAGCACAGCGTGACACACCATGAACCCCTTCAGCCAGTTGTGATGCAGCCCGTCAAGCCCCGGACTTTTCCAGTTCGGGGCCCTACGGACCGCCTCAGCTACGTTATCCGGCGTTATGGTGACGGGATCCATGGGCGTAATACCCGCACACTGATTTACCACAACTTCCGTCCAAGGGCCCTCGTTGTGGTTTACGGGCTCTGACCACAGGCTGCGCCAGAATGCGAACGGTGCTGGGCCCGTTCCACTTACTATTGGTCGCTCCAATGATTTGTAGAGCCTCTTCTGATCACTCTGGAAGAGACGATTCTGGTTGAACCGTGTCGACCTCTCGGTATATCGCCGAATCCGCTTTCCTCAAGCAGCGATTCTTTGCTTCAGGTCGTCTATGCGCGCCGTCAGTTTTTGCGTTATATCCGGCTGGGACAAACTAACATTTTTCCCAGCTAACGCCATCCTGACTGTGCGCACAATCCTTGGCCTGGTATTGCCTTACCTGAAGCATATCAGACTGCCGATGAGGGCCCTAGCCCTTGCGATACGTTCCTCAATTCTTCTTCTCCATGCTGGGATAGCGCTACTATGGCCAGTAGCGCGTCCAGCCGTGGAAACCTTGGTGCCTATGATACGGCAGACTGCCAACGCGGCGCCAAAAAGAATTGAGTCCGTCTCGCAAAGGTCTCGGCTGGCTTCCAAACAGGTCACCAGCATTGGGTTCAGAGCCCTCACGACAGCCCCGTTCCGTTTGCTTAGGGCTATGCGGGGAAGTCGCGGTCGATTTTCGAGAGGCATACTGCGTGTTTCCACAATCGCCTCCTCCAATGTACTCCTCATTTGCTCTAGTTCCAGTTCCTGGGCGACTGTTCCGTCATCGTTTGAATCAACCACAACTGGCCTATTCACGGCGGCATCCACATTTGCCGTTTGCTCAGCAAGTTGTGGCGCCGCATCCTCAGCCGCAGCATTTTCACCCGATGAAGGAACAGCCTCACGTCGTAGCCGTTCGAGTTCGGTGACATCAAATGTATTTGAGCGCAAGATATACCAAACTCGGTCTGCCAGGTTTTGCTCGGTGACGGTTACAGATGGCTCCAGCTCAGCAAAAAGTCGATGCATTCTTGCCCGATACGTAAAACCTCCAGTTTCTCCCCGTTTCGCCCTAAAATACGCCCGCAATGCGTTGCTGTTCATCTAGGTTGTCCAACGCATGCGGCGTACTCCATCAGTGGCGGATGCCAATTGCAGGGCCCGCGAAGACCCTGCCGACACCAAACCAGCTGGTGGGGATGATGGATGCGAGGGGCTGCTGGGTGGTCGTGCAGCACCTACCTTATTATTATTATTATTATTATAAGTGTAAAGTATTATTATATTAAGTACAGACAGTGATGTGACCAAATTTGTGCACAGGGTAACAAAAATTCACTCGTCAAGCAAAGTTCGTAAATTGTAAAATATATACGCTAATAATATGTAATTCAATGAAAACACTATCTTAAAACTTTCCATATAAAGGAAATTCAACAAGAAAACGAATTACATTCTCTCCTTTTATGTTTATTTTAAACAATATGTTTTGAAAATTTGACTTAGACAGGGGAGAATAAATTCAATAAGTGCTTCACTGCTGAAATGGAAGATTTTTCAAGATATTAAATCAGAAAATCTATGGTATCAATTTCAATGAAGAATATGTGATTCTTATATAATATACAATATGTAATCAAACCTGGTCCGATTTATAAAGGCGTTTTAGATATCTTGATATTATAATTCTCTACATGATATAATATGCTATGTTCTATACAAAAATAAATGAAAAAAACCTGCAAACAATAAAACAAAATTACGTCTAATGAGAAAACTGTTATGTCAATATTTGCAGCGTGTGCTGCTGTCGGCTAAAAATACTGCACATTACGGCGCCAGCGACGGTGTTGCCCGGTTGAATATTGCTATAATAATTGTGTTTGTGTTGTAAAACCATGTATTTTATTTTATTATAACATAATAATCATTAATAATATAATGATCTTTAATTATTTAAGGTAATATTGTATTTTCGCTTTTCTTTCGGATATGGATTTCCCTTCGGATTTCCCTTTCGTATCGATCATGTGACCATGGCTAAATCAATATCCATAAAACACGACAAACTCCATAAATTTTGTGAACAATATTGTCACACGATTAAAATCGCGAGTATTATTAAGCAATTGCTTTTGTCTCATATAAGAGTTTAAATTTAGCGTTATTCTATAAATGAAAACCTAATTCAAAAGAAATACTGAACAGAAATACTCAACTGCAGAAATTCGTATCTCGCTTTGAAAGTGAAGAAAATATCAGAACGACATTTTTAAAGCGCGTGCTCAATGTTCAATAACATTCTGTTATTGAGTCAGGTTAAAGGAATTACCAAAACCGTTTCACGTGAACATAGTTATTGGATACTGTTAATCATAAAATCATCGTCATCTTAATCTTTGTTTATCTATTAAATTTACTACTGATACCTCATATTTGAGAATTTATATAAAAGAATTAAGGTGACAAGTGAGAAAACAATCCACCTGATGGTGTGGCTAATAGACATCTACATCTACCCTAGATTAAGAATCAAAATGCAGATGCATTGTCACCCCCGAGGACCAAGATGGAATGGCTCGTTTCCAGAGTCTCCGGTTCACTGCACTCACTATACAAAACACAACAGCATTAAGCTGATTTTGTACGCTAGTATACTGTAAGAGCGTGGTCCTACCATTGTCGAGCGGACCTATTCGTTCTGCTGCCATAATAACAGCAGCAGCATAGCTATACCACGTTAAAGAAAAATAAGTTTTCACAATTTTTAAGAAAACTAAGTATTTAAAAACTAATAGATGTAGATTACTCTTTATATAATTAACAACTAGTATATTAAAACAAAGAAATAAAGGTGGCTTCGTGTCGAAGCAGCTTAGCAATGAGATAAAGCACAGTGGGCCACGGGTTCGAATCCCGCACGGGATTCATCAATTATTAGGTATTAGATATTTGTCGTTGTGCAATTTATGTTTATAAGTTTATAACATAGACTCATGGAGGCAGTTGCCGCCACGATACAGGTGAAAATTCTAGTGCGGGATGACGTTTAGAAAAACGTTTATTAAAGATGTAAAAAAATTAAACCGAAACTTCTTCTGTTTTATTTCTCTCTAACGCCTTCTACGACATCCGTAGAATGATATGGGGTTATTACACTGCCGTTAGGTGACGCATTTTATATACCTATGTAGCAGCCAGATTAATCAAACCTAAACGGGAATAAATAATATATACTCCGCTGCTACCATAACGCGGAAGGCGAGAATAAATAAAAAAACATTTTATTTCCTAATTATTCTTGGCTACTGAGATACTGCGGACTGTATATAGATAATTTGACGTTCTTATAAAGAAACAAGAAGCAGCCGCAAATATCATTCAGCGCCACACCGACTTCACACGCCGCTATCGTCACGTATCCGTCGACCAATGGTGAGCCGTTTCTTCAACGCCGCAGTTCGTTTCCTCTTGCTGTTCCGGAGCTGTATTCCACACCGCCGCCGCCCGCCGACTACGCGTGCGCACCGATCTGCATGTCTTATATAGCCCGGTCCAGCGACGTAGCTTCGTGAACAACAAACAAGTCTCACGCCGGGAAACGAAACGTAGATAATTGTATATTTTAAATAGTTTTCATTGGTCATAAAATAAGCAATATAATTGGCTAGGCAAAATATTAATTGTTACCATTGGCAAATCAATAGTGAGCCAGCCATATAAATATAGGCAAGGTTGATGCAAAAGATATTCCATTCCGAATCCCATTCGTCAGTACATTCTAAATTCATACTCCGCTTTGCTTATAAACAGTAGTTTCATTTCTCCCCTTAAAGAAAACCACTCGGAGTCTGTTAATAGTGGACAGTTCGTCTCCACTATTACAGTGGTGACCCCGTACGAACACCGAGGGGGGAAGATCCGGTACGAACACCAAGAAGGAACACCCTGCGACGTACCACTACTATTGCACGAACACCGCGAAGGAAACCCGTACGAACACCGAGAAGGAAGACTTCAGTTTATATAAAATCAGTGTAATCAAGCCGTCATTATGGAGCAGGAGGCAAACACATATACATCAAACCCGGTAAAGGAACCAGAAATCGCCGGTATATCTCTATCGTTAAGAATACCACCGTTTTGGAGAGACAAACCACGACTTTGGTTCGTCAGTTTTGAAGCCGCAACGAATGGTTTAAAGAAGAGCCAAGCGCAATTAGCACAGATGGTGATAGCCCAACTTGAGAAACAAGACATCGAACAAATTGCGGACCTGTTGTACAACCCACCAGCAGTCGACCAGTATAATTCACTGAAGGATCGTCTGATCTCCGCATATGAAGAATCCGACAGTCGACAGCTACAAAAACTTCTATCAGAAATAGAACTTGGAGACCAGAAACCCACACAACTCCTACGCAAAATGCGTACCTTGGCGCGAGATAAAGTTCCGGATTCAACACTACGGCTAATGTGGGTAAACCACCTACCACCACATATTCGATCGGTAATAGCAGTCAGCGAAACATTCAGCACGCAGACGAAGCTCGACGAACTGGCACTCCTGGCGGACAAGATGATCGAAAACAGCAGTAGCTCACACATATCGATCATCGAAGGCATTTCAACAAAGGCCAATGATACCCAGTTTCTTCTCGAAGAAATTCGGAAGCTATCATTCGAAGTCGCCGCGCTCAAAGCTTCCCAGCATCATACCTTTTACCAGCAACAGTACAACCAGCGCAATCAGCAACACCGAAGATCACCTTTTCGTCGCAACCGCTCTGCAAGTAGAAGTCGAATAAGCTCAACATCAAGATCCCCTTACTGCTACTATCATCGACGTTTCGGGGTCGAGGCAAGAAAATGCACAGCACCGTGTACATTCAAAAATGAAAATACGAATACGGAAAACTAACTAGTACGCTCGATGCGACGGGATCCAGCGTAACAGCAAAGTCCTACCGTCTTTTCGTCACCGATAAAAAAAGCAAGCTTACTTTCCTTATCGACACCGGAGCAAATATCTCAGTGTTACCGCCGAAGCAAGGACAGAAGTTGAAGCCACTAGATTTTCAACTCTATGCAGCAAACAATACGGTTACTCCTACATATGGAGAAAAAACAATGGAACTTGATTTTAATCTACGCCGACCATTCAAATGGAGATTTATCGTCGCTAAAGTCAGCAAACCAATCATCGGTGCTGATTTTCTTCAACATCACCAGTTGGTCGTCGACATCAAAAATAGAAGAATCATCGACGGGAAAACCAATCTTGCATCTCAGTCTTTTGTACAAGCAACCAATCTGCCCACAATAAGGAGCATAGATGTGCAACAACCGTATCACAAGATCCTCGAAGAATACCCTGGTATCACAAGAATAACTTCAATGAAATTAACACCGAAGAACGACGTTGAGCATTTCATCGACACCAATGGACCACCACTTCATTGTCGTGCACGTCCAATCGCACCACACCTATACGAGCAAGTTCGAAAGGAATTCGAAAACATGATTGAGCAAGGAATATGCCGTCCAAGCAAAAGCCCTTGGTCATCACCACTTCACATTGTACCGAAGAAGAACGGAGAATTACGAGTTTGTGGAGATTACAGAAGACTGAATTCTATTACCACTCCTGACCGCTACCCAATACCGCGAGTCAGGGATTTCACTCATCAACTATCAGACAAGACTATATTCTCCACCATCGATCTCAACCGAGCTTACCAACAAATAAGAGTCCGCGATGAAGACATAGAGAAGACAGCAATAATTACCCCAATGGGATTATTCGAATTCCCAAGAATGATCCCAGGATTAAAGAACGGAGGTCAAACTTTCCAAAGATTCATACACGAAGTACTTCATGGACTGGATTTCGTTTTCGCATTTATTGATGATCTCCTTGTTGCAAGCCCTGATAAAGAAACGCACGAAACCCATCTACGCACCGTGCTACAGCGATTAGAAGACAACGGAATCACAATCAACCCTTCGAAATGCATATTTGGACAGCAAGAAGTTCAATTTCTTGGTTTCACCGTCAGCAAGGAAGGAATAAAACCGCCTGCCGAAAAAGTCAGAGCAATCATCGATTATGCAAAACCTAAAACTATCGAAGAGCTAAGGCGTTTTCTTGGGATGATAAATTTTTACAGAGAACACATACCTAAAGCCGCTGAAATCCAAGCACCACTTCACGCCTACCTTCACAACACGAAGAAAAAAGATAAAACGTCAATCGAATGGAACGATGAAGCCACGAAGGCATTTGAAGCTTGTAAAATTGCGATCCAAAATGCAGCTTTACTCGCTCACCCATCACACGAAGCAACCCTTGCTATCTTCAGCGACGCATCCGATCTCTCAGCAGGAGCAGTTCTCCAACAATACAGCAATGGGAAATGGCAACCACTTGGATATTTTTCGAAGAAGTTCTCCGATACTCAACGTAACTACAGTACATTCGACCGAGAGCTACTCGCTATTTACATGGCTATCAAGCACTTCAGAAAAACGTTCGAGGGTCGAAACCTGATCGTTTTTACCGACCACAAACCATTAACATATGTACTTCCAAAGAAACCATCACTATCGGAAACACCACGAAGAGCAAGACAACTTATTTTCATAAGTGAATTCACGACCGACATACGTCACATCAGTGGAAAGGACAACATAGTTGCCGACGCACTCAGTCGCGTACCAATCGACAGTGTAACGTGCCCTACATCAATCGACTATCATAAGATCGCCGCAGCACAAGACAGAGATAGTGACAACATAAAACATCTATCGAAGCAAGGTAACTTGTCCATCAAGCAAGTTACAATGCCAATGACGCATCTACCTATATACTGTGAAGCCTCAACGACAACCATGCGACCATACATACCAGAAGAATGTCGTCGCGAAGTCTTCAATACACTGCACAACATTAGTCATCCAGGTGTTAGAACAACAAGAAAACTCATCACTGAAAAATTCTTTTGGCCTGCAATGCAAGCGGATGTTGGCAACTGGGCGAAGCAATGCATTCAATGCCAAAAATGCAAAGTACAAAGGCATACATCAAGTAGTCTAGCTACATTTCCACCCACGGAGAGATTCGAACACTTGCACGTTGACATCGTTGGACCATTACCTACTTCACCGCAAGGACATCGTTATCTCGTAACAATGATCGACAGAACAACAAGATGGCCAGAAGCAATACCTACCGATGATACTTCAGCCGAATCCGTCGCGAAGATAATTTATGAAAATTGGATTACTCGTTTCGGATCACCTAAAACCATCACAACGGATCAAGGAAGGAATTTCGAAAGCAACCTATTCCTCAAACTTCTTCAAACTATGGGAATACAGAAGACGCGTACAACAGCATACCATCCTCAGTCAAACGGAATAATCGAACGATGGCATCGTACATTAAAGACTGCACTCAAAACTCGTTTATCTCAACATACAAAGTGGATTGATGAGCTACCTACAGTGCTACTCGGACTACGAGCAACACCGCGTGCAGACACTAGTCTTAGCGCCGCTCAGCTAACCTACGGCTGCAGCATAAGGCTGCCGTGTGACTTCTTCAGTTCAGCAGCGTCAAACAAACAAGAAATGGATTACGATTTCGTAACTAAACTTCGAGAATCAATTAACAAAGCCTTATCGTTGAAATGCACTGAAATGCAATCACACAGAAATAATAAATCAGTATTCATTCACCAAGATTTGAAAACATGCAAGCAAGTTTTTGTAAGAAACGACGCAATGAAAAAACAATTTCAACCTACCTACGATGGACCGTATAAAGTATTAGAGAGAAATAGCAAGACTTTTAAACTACAAATACCCGGAAGGAAATCTACGATTATATCGATCGACCGACTAAAGCCTGCCTATATTATTAACGAGGATACTGCAGAGGATTCATCATCATCATCAAAACCACCAGCGAGGAAGCTTGAAACTTCATCATCTACATCAACCCAGTTGAAACCTATTTTAAAAACTACGAAATACGGGCGAGTCGTCAAGCCTCCGGTACGCTTTCGCTGGGGGGAGAGTGATGTAGCAGCCAGATTAATCAAACCTAAACGGGAATAAATAATATATACTCCGCTGCTACCATAACGCGGAAGGCGAGAATAAATAAAAAAACATTTTATTTCCTAATTATTCTTGGCTACTGAGATACTGCGGACTGTATATAGATAATTTGACGTTCTTATAAAGAAACAAGAAGCAGCCGCAAATATCATTCAGCGCCACACCGACTTCACACGCCGCTATCGTCACGTATCCGTCGACCAATGGTGAGCCGTTTCTTCAACGCCGCAGTTCGTTTCCTCTTGCTGTTCCGGAGCTGTATTCCACACCGCCGCCGCCCGCCGACTACGCGTGCGCACCGATCTGCATGTCTTATATAGCCCGGTCCAGCGACGTAGCTTCGTGAACAACAAACAAGTCTCACGCCGGGAAACGAAACGTAGATAATTGTATATTTTAAATAGTTTTCATTGGTCATAAAATAAGCAATATAATTGGCTAGGCAAAATATTAATTGTTACCATTGGCAAATCAATAGTGAGCCAGCCATATAAATATAGGCAAGGTTGATGCAAAAGATATTCCATTCCGAATCCCATTCGTCAGTACATTCTAAATTCATACTCCGCTTTGCTTATAAACAGTAGTTTCATTTCTCCCCTTAAAGAAAACCACTCGGAGTCTGTTAATAGTGGACAGTTCGTCTCCACTATTACACCTAAAATTCACAATGATAAATATGCAGACTCGTGTAGTGACGGGTAAAATACCCCCTACCCCATATCTTCGCGTGGGTGTCGTAAGAAGCAACAGAGGGAAACTGAGGCAGAAGATGAGCAGCAGCATCTTTCTGATAACAGGAAATAGCAATAAAAAACTGCAAAAACTGCACAAGCACAAAAACAACGCTCTCCAAGCGTGGTAACTATGGTAATATACCCCTATGAGCAACAACGCAAATAAACTGCCTCCAGTCCCCGGCGTTCCCGATACGGTTGCGATGTGGTAAATGCAGGGCAGGGGGTGCTAAGAATCATCGTCGGAGGTTCGGCTGCCATCTAAATGACTCGACCGTGCAACATATAACGCACTATTATACCCTGTATTTGTTAGCCTCAGTGCTGCACTGCCTCTTAATAATATTGACCTAGCCTTAAGGTTCAGTGAGTATTGCAGTACAGCAGTTTTGCCGCAGCAGTCCGTTTTCATCTTCAAACCCGCTCGGTTGTCTACAGACCTAAATTAAATTCTAACCAATTTATAATATATAATCCATTTATGATATTATTAACTACTAGTGTTTTAAATAATTGTTTTTTAAAAACCAATCAGCCCGTCGCCGTTTAACATTCTGGTGGCAGCTGTGGGAAATCCCCTGTGTCAAGTGAAGTGGAATCGCTCAGTAGACTCGCTCCGTATCCTAAAATCTTAGAGAACTAAATCTTATCTTGTGTCGTTCTGGCGCGTTTTAGTGAACCCAACCCTAATAGTGCAAGTGCTATACTCATCGCTACGGCCTGAACGTCCTTCCTATCACGGAGACCAAATTTATTCCTGGAAAGGAATTCACATATATTTTTTATAGAATTAGGGTGACGAACGAGCACACAGTCTACCTGATGGTAAGTGGATGCTGTGGCCCATAGACATCTACATTTAACCTCGATTAAGAATCCAAATGCAGATGCGTTGTCACTCTTGAGGACTTAGATGGAATGTCTCGATACCAGTAAAACGGTCTCCGGTTCTCTACACTCACCATACTAAACACAAAAGCATCAAGCTGCTATTTCACGCTGGTATTCTGTGAGAGCGTGGCCCTTTCCCGGTCGAGCCTACCCATTCGTGCTACAATCATAATGTAGCTGCAGCGTGGCTCTACCACGCATATCCGAAGACCCACGATTGCATCCTTAACTGATATCATCTGCCATGTTAATATTTTTAAATTAATAATATTATGAAAATCGCCGCGTAGGCGTGAGAGGTGGCATAAGGGTATACTACCCCATATCCTGATGCCCCGTGGGTGTCGTAAGAGGTAACAGAAAAAATGAAACGGGCGATGGTCAGCAATATCTTCCTGTTAACCTTTGTCTTCTAGGTACTGAGCAAGTTTATAATAAGCATTACTGTTGTAAAATACATCGTTTATGTATATTATAGCTTTGTGTGATGTATTGTTGCTTTACTATATATATTAATTATATATACAACACGTAACATAATTAACGCACTTTGAGAAAGTAGTTTGTTCAGAATCGTTTACTGAATGGATTCCTATCATTTTTAATATAGGTAATTTTTTATCCCAAAAATAATAAAAAAAACCCACTATATATTATATATATATATATATATATATATATATATATATATATATATATATATATATATATATATAGTAAAGTTTTAGCCTATATACGTCCCACTATACTAGATATAGGTCTCCCCTTATTTTCGAGATGATTTTAGGGCAAGGAAGTGTTCGCCGCTCTACCCCAATATTTATTGGTGGACTTAACATGTCTTCGAAGTATTTTTATTTTATTTTTCTGACGTGCAGGTTTCCCTACGATGTTTTACGTCGCCGCCAAGCACGTGGAAAATGATCACTTAAAACTGCATTTAACAATTTCATTTGTGTCGGTGGCGATCGAACCCGGGTTGCATGCGTATTGTGAAATATACACGTATAACTTTTATACGACTTTAGGTACGTATGTACATGACAAGGCAAGAATCTTATAAGTCTCATTCAATCTGTATGTACTCCACGTGTATCCATGATCGAAGTTAGTGGATGAAATGGACATGAAAAATATTTATTTACTAACAATACTTAACTTCTATATTTGTTTAAACATTTCAAGACCAAAGTAATATGTTACCAATTATCTTTATTATGTGAGTTACCATTAATTATATCATAAAACTCACGCCTGTTATCCAGAGGGGTAGGCAGAGACTTCGGACTTCCAATTGGCACGATCCTGACTTACCTCTTTCGTCTCCTTTACATCCATATATCTAGGCTTACATGCTCGTCGGTTAAGGGTACTTCTAATGTGGCCCATTTTCAAAATATCGCCAATTTGGTCGATAAACTTTCTTCTAGTGCGTCCCTTCCCGATTCTGCCGTTCACATCTGCCATATAAATTTGCTTTGTCACTTTTTCGTCATTCATTCTTTCTAAATGACCAAGCCACTGAAGCATTCCTTTCTTAATCCTGGTCACAACATCATCTTGCATACCACATATTATGAAGAATCAGAATGTGTCAAAAAAGGCACGTATGGTATTTCATAATGCTATGTTAGTCCCTACTTTAATCTATGGTAGTGAAAGATGGGTGTGGCAAAAGAAGCACGAAAGTTTTTTTTTATAGAAGAGGGGGCAAACGAGCACGCGGCTCACCCGATGTTAAGTGACTACCGCCGCCCATAATCAACCGCAACACCAGGGGAATTGCAGGTGCGTTGCCGAAAGTAGAATAAATGCTGTGGAAATGCGGTCTTTAAGGAGTATGCTAGGGTTGAATCTGAATGACAGGGTGTGAAATTGCGTGATAAGAGAGTTACCATTAAATTACCCAAAAATGTGTTACTGTTAACAGTCATTAGCCGTGGCAGTTAAATTATGGAGTGATCATCAATAAAGTTCATAGTACGTGAGCAAAATAAATTTTTAATTTCATGATTGCAATTTGAAGTCCTGATAACTCCGTTCCTGATTATTTCGCGTACCAGAAATCGCGATATATCTCGTTCAGCTACCTTAGAATTTTAAGAAAAAAATCTTAACAAAGATGCCTCTCATAACCGACTCAAGGTTCCTCTCTTTTGACCTTGCAAGGAAGATCAAAGTCACTTTCCTATGGAGAAGACTAAAAAAGCTAAATATTCACAGAAGAAGAAGAGTAAGAGTCAGTACGGGCCATATGTAGCTCGAAAAATTGTCAACCAACGTGAAAGAAAGTTATTCAAGTGACAGCTTTGCGTTGACAAGCATTATGTTCTGTGACCCCTTACTAGATGGAGTGACGACCTAATGAGACATGCATCGATTCTTATTTATGGATCGAAATGCAGCTTAAATATCAAAGCATTTTCATCAATACTCATTTTGTCCACAAAATTTTATATTCCAGCTTTCTAACATTTTAAATGTTGCTTTTATAACAGTAAACATGTCTAGACATGGATCTTCTTTATGAGCTCGTAAAATTCACTGCTGTTGGAGTATTATGTTGCTGTACATAGACTTATCGCGCTCAAGAAGGATATTTGTCTTATCATATTATTTTGATAATATTTTATATAGCTTATTTACACTAGATGGAGTGACGACTTGGTAAGACATGCAGGAAGTCGATGGATGCAGGTGGCTCAGGACTGTGCTTTGTGGCATTCCCTGGGGGAGGCCTATGTTCAGCAGTGAACTTGTGAAGGGCTGTAATGATGATAACGATGATGATAGCTTATTTATGTTGTTATGTCATTACCGTAGTACTAGAATAATTTTAAAATAAGTAAATACATTATAAATAAAATAAAGATAAGAGCATTATGTTGTAGTTTTAGAACTCATATTAACCATCAGCTTACTCATGCAAAAATCAAACACTTTTTTATAAAATTTAAGTGAAAAATAACTTAAAGTCTACCTAGTGGTAAGTAACTGCAGGCCACCTGCAACCAATTTCAAATAAAGGAAGGCTACTGATGCGGGGACTGGACAGGACTAAGATGTAATTCTTCACAGTCTGAAACTAAACTGCCTCTAAATCCTTCAAATCGGCACGCAGTAGTGCATGCACTGCTATTTGGCGGCCAAAATAAGTAAGCCAAAATAAGTATTTATCCAGATGTACTCCTAGAAAGATAAAGAGTGCAACCACCGAGTTTCAACGTGTTCTCGTACCCAGGTAAGTATTTTATAGGCCACTCCTTGTCTTTTAAGCTAGCACTAGGCTTTGCATTAAATATTATAAAATATCCACTTTTAATTTATTACAGCCTATCAAAAATGTTCTATGCTGAACATGGTCCTCCCCCTTAGCCACAGGTTGCATTTTGACATCGTCACCACGATCAGTAGGCGAGTTTTTTAAATGATTTTAAACACCACATACCAACAAGGCGAATTTTGGCAAAGCTGTTTATGATGCATACAGTAATAAATTATGCCATGAAAAACATAACTTGTAATACCAAGTTGGTTAAATTATTCAGTCCCTACTTAGTCCTTAGGGTCCTTCTGTCTTAAGTTATTATTATATAATTAGCTAACATAACAACATCTTGTTGTGACTATATCAATATTAAAAATCTTTTATGTTTTAAATAAATAGATTTACTTGAATGCCCCTAGATAATCAGCATTATGACGCGCATGCCTTCAAGAGAAGAGTAAGTATTATGATTTTACTGAGTTTTAACTTTACCAAACAGCGTTGTACTGGTACACTACATCAATATTTGCAGCTGTATCAAAACATTTTTCTCTTTTTAATATTTAAAACAGACCTTTTTTATACAAGGTTAGGTACTAAAACGGTAAAAGAAAGTGTATAAAATGATAACCATATTAAAATTATAAAGACCACAGTTCGCAATATTTATCTATACATCAAAACAAATTCTTAATATATCACCACCTAAACTGTCAAAGTTGAAGTACCATATAACTCCTAAGCAGGTTCTTATCAAATAACATGTGAATGAGTGCTACTTGGCACAAACTACTTCAATAAGAAGGTTTTTTTTAGTTTTATGCCCACATGTTCTTGTGTAGTAAGGACGTATAAGAGCAAAATGAAAGAAAAACATTGTTCAATTTATACTACATTTATATATAACAAAAAAAATTAAAAGTTTACCCAATTTTTTGTCAAACTTTACATTTAGAGGGGATTTGACTCGTATAAAAAATGGAAAATCTCGAACTTGTTTAATATTTCTGACTGTAATTTTTTTCTACAAAAAGTGTTTTTGAAGAACTGCAGTATACTGGGGCAAACAATACCTCGGCTTATTTTACAGTGGCATAAAGGTGCACTGAATTTAAACGCGGTAGAATCGCCTGCAATGACGACACCCACTCAGAGTGGCCAACGACAGCCGCTACGCAAGATAACATTAAAATAATCTAAAAATTTGTTAAGGTAGATTGACCATATGTAGTGTTGACCATCCCTTATTTCGTTGACATTCTAAAGCTTTCGTTATGGGAAATTCAGTTTATTTTAACTCATACCTTAAAATTCAGGAGGGGGTCGCGCACTAGGTTCCTTGATGTTAAAATACGTAAAAAAGAAAACAAGAGTTGACATTTCAAACCTGAATATTGTAGATTAAATGTGGATACACGATTTTGACCCGAAGACAAAAAACCAAAACAAGGTGTTTAAATTTCCGTCCTTCCCGTCAACCCAGAGATTCAGGGTGTCTGCTGAAAAATAATGGCCTCTGCCTTCCGAGATAAGAAGGGTATAATAATGATCGAGTATTTAAGTAAAGGAGAAACAGTAACAAACATTATTTAAAACATTATTAAAAAACTACGCGAAGAACTAAAGAATATAATATAGAAAATTGCGTGCTGGAGTGCTTTTTCTGGTAAATGTACCTCAGTTACTGAGGCAGTAGCAGCGTCATAATTAATTTATGTACCTTAATACACCAAAACATTTAGCTCCCTGGATCTTTTCGGTTTAAATTTTTTCTACATCGGCATTCCAGAGAATCCGCTTCAACAAGATAAGCCTAGCGGACTAGCACTGACGCTGGTTAGTGGCTTAATATTCGTTGAATAGACTTTAGCAATAAAAAAATAAAATAGTATTTTTTTATTTGAATAGTAAATATGTGATTAAGTAATACATACGTCTATACGTAAAAATATTTTTTTCGGCGATTTTCAGAAGATATTAAATTTATATAGTGCCGGCCACTCCACGACACCAGAAACTGATCCATCGACTCTACGGTACGGAAAAAAAAAAAAAAAAAAAAAAAAGAAAAAATAAAAAAAAAAAAAAAAAAAAATAAAAAAATAAATTATGCGTTATTATTAGATATTACAAAAATATTAGTCCTAAACAAAGCTGTAAAATACAATACACTGTTTTTTAGTTAACTTTATAATTGTATATTAAAATTCACAACCTTATGTTTTGTTATTATGAATACTAGAAATTGAAAAAAAAAAAAACTTTTTAAAAGTGTTACTTAGTGTCCCTTTAAAACTATGGCTACGAATGAGCACACATAACGTTTAATATTTTTAATAATTTAAAAATAATTCCAATAAATTCCGTAAATAATAATATTCAATAAATAATCATAATTGCAATAGGCTATTTTCACTTATGCAATCGTAGCTAACCGCCGCATTACAATATAATTTCATACGCGTTGTTATAACGAAACGCATCGTATCAAAATGGCACCCTTATTTTATTCTATATGGCATTGTTAAACGCGAACACGTTCTCCTAATGGTAACTTTTATTTGAAACATATTTTAATAAATGTGTAATTATACAATCATCTCTATATTTTGAACATGCTTTTTATTCTATTCATTAAAAAAATGCTAGAGTTCTAGGTATTCTGAGTACGTGGAAATACTTTTTGTTATTATATTGTATGCATATTAAGCACTTATTAACAAGTAATTAAAATGTGAATATAGTAATTATTTCTTTAAATAGTTCAATTATGACTCCATTATGGGTGAATGTTAAGTTTAATTTCTATAGAATCTGTTTTATGCTCCATCGAAGACTATCTATTCACTGGTACTTTCCGATAGATTCTACTAAGAAACGTAAATTACAATGTGACGTAATGGCTCAAATAATCAATTATTTCTCAATTACTTTATTTTGTTATCGTATAACCTGTCACAAATCTAAAGATGAACAATGGAACATCGTTGTTCGTCATAGACTGGCATGAAGCAAAGCCATTGCAAAATGAGCCTTTAGACAAACTACTTCGAACGACGAAGTGAGATCTCCCTTATTCATCCTAAATTAAAGCTACCATTCATACTTACTTTATACTATAGTTATTAATGCATTGAAAAACATACGATTTATTATGTTTACTTCGGACATAATCGATACGTAGTTGTTTTTACTTGCTCCTCATCACCATCACCATTATTATAATCATCGTTACAAGCTATTTTAAGTCAACTGTTGAACTTAAGTCTCCCACGAGAATGCCAGAAGACCTCTTAGAAATAAGGAAGGGCCTATACATAGATTTACCTAACACTTTATCTCACTTTACTTACCATTTTCTTGAATTTACTTTTCTACTCGTATTTAACATATTATATGTTGTGTGTATGTATATTAAATATATGTATAGTATAGATGTTTAGTATTAAATAAAATACATATAGAATATTTATTATGTTATAAATTTTTTAAATTATTTTTTTAAATTTGAAACTGTTTACTTTTCTTTTGTTTCTACTGTAACAACGAAAACATGCATAGTTCTCTTAGTGTTTACCTGCATTACAAATCTGGGAGAGGCCGCTGATTCCTAAGATAGGGACTCGTCTAGTTTAGGAGTCAGAGACTTCATAAATTTTTGTGATTTATTTCTGATAATAAAGAATTATTATTATTATTACAAAATTATAAAAAGTGCGGCTGTCATCCCAAATCTCCCCTGTGAGGTAACCTAGATGGGATACCTATATTAGCAGTGGAATTTTATAGGCTGTGATAGATGGATCGATAAAATCTATCCGTTTTTATTTTTGACATTTGAGACCAATTTTGTATATTTCATGTTTAGTTCAATGGACGATACGATATGGAGATACAAGTTGACAAATTCCCGCTCGTACCACTATATACGATAAAACAGTTGTTATTAATCGTAATAAGCTTTAATACATAATATACGTGCACATAAACGATAACACAAAACAACGGATTCTGAAAAACACATGATTCTTTGGGAGTTGATGATGATGTTGGATTTATACATACAAAGATTTCCAAAAGATGAATTCCTAAATTTGTAATGAACGTGCAGTAATAAATTAACATTTTTGGAATTTAAGTTTTTGCCTATACATTGTTTCGTAGATCGCAGTCCTTAGAAAACTCATTCCAATAAATCGTTAAAATTTTATTGATAGTCGTTTTTGTTCAAGATACTCGTATCATCGCTGAGACTGCAAGGTAAAGATAAAATCGGCCTGTTTTATGTTTGCAAGGGTCGTAAAATTTAGTGGAGTTTTTATTCATATGGCACTTTTCTAACAGTATCCGGAATACTTTTCTAACAAATTTTCTTTACGGTCAATAATAAATCGGAGCAGTTATTTTTTTCTAATAGTATCCTTTAAGTGCCATTTGATATCCTTGAAAAAATTACACTTTTATACCTTTTCCGGTTAATGCATAAAATACTACTGTACGTTGGACTTGCGCTATAACAATTCAACATTGTAGGCTATTTACAAGAGCATAGGTTCTATTTATTTATTTATTCTTAATTGTTACATCTTATAACATGGCAGGTGTAAACTTGCTTTATGATCTTTGGAAAAAAATTATATAAGTACCAAAGTATACAATATATATATATATACTGCCTCGTTGGCCTAGTGGTTGTAGTAGTGCAACTGCTGATCATGAGGTTCTGGGTTCGAATCCCGGGTTGGGTCAAAAATCAATTATTTAGTTTTTCTGTCAAGAAATTCTCAGTAGCTGCCCGGAGTCAAGAAGTTGGTGGTGTCTCACCCATATAATGGTATTATATAATGGTTATATATATATATATATAATATCTTTAACCATATATACTATAATTATACACCTCGCATAACAAGAAATCAATCAAGCATGAAACTACATATATCTAGTTTCAAGAGGTGTTCACGAAGTAATTTCTTGAACGAGCACTTGCTTGGAGCTTTTCGTATGTCTTCGGGTAAGGAATTCCAAGCTTGAATAGTATAGGATTTCCTGGAGTATCTATTGAAATGAGTTGGAACGCTAATTTTATGATTAGACGAGGACCGTAGAACTGTGTCAGGAGGTGAAAAAGAAATTATCAAAATTATTAAATCTTTCCTTTAGAAATAAAGGAGAAACTGGATTGATTAATATAGAAAAGAGAACAAGCAGCATTCTAGAGTTGCGTCTCCGTTTAAATATGAGCCATTTTAGTCGATTACGATAAAGAGAAACATGATAATACTTTCGAAGACCTAGCCCAATTATTAAGGAGACGCTCTAGCTTGTTGAGAAGATATTAGTCCAAATGTGGATAAAATACATCTGCATAATCAATAATAGGCAAAATAAGTGTCTGCACACGCATGATTTTTGTGTTTTCAAGTAGAAAATTACGACGATATGACGAAATTACGATGATATGACGATAGAGAGACCGTAAGGTGATAAAAACTTTGCGACTGATTTCAGTGACATGTGTGTCTTATTTAAAATATGTGCTGTCTATGTACAGACCTAGATTTTTCACGGAGAAGGATACCATTGTAATAGATCGAAGGCAGATTTGATAGGCATATCTTACATAACATTTTCGAGCTACTTACAACTATTGCTTGACATTTTTTTTGGGTTGACAGAAACACCAAAGCGCCTAAACCAATCAGTAACAGCATTTAAGATTTTATTTAAATTTGTAATGGTGTTATGAAGTTCACCAATAGTAGCTTGCACGTACATTTGTAGGTCGTCAGAATACGGATGGTAAGGACAGTTGAAATTGGAAGTGATGAAGTTTATAAAAATTAAGAAAATTATCAGAGAAAGAATTCCGCCTTGCGGAACGCCAGTTTATAGATAGAGCACTCTGGTTGCGCGGAAAACCATTCGCGTTTTTTTTATTTTTGACGGTAGGAACTTGTCGAATCATTATTCCCTTCCGAAACAATATCATTCGTACCCTCCTATCGACACATCGGGGTGGTGGGGTGGGAGGGGAAAGAAGACGATTCTAGAACATCGCGTAATCATCGGACCCGAGGATATATAAGACACGCGCGACCGACGCGCGCTCTCTTCTCCCGCCGCAGTCGTCGTTGAACTACAACCTCCTCTTCCCGCGCGCTCGTTTGGAAACACCTCACTAGTGGAAACCGCTTTGGCCTGGAAGCAGTCGAGCTCCAGGAACCCGCCTCACCTCGTGTGAGATATCGTCGCGCACCGCCTCTCTCCGGAGTGTTCCAGAAGTCGCCGCTATAGTGATCGACAGGAAGAAGAAACCCCGGTGAGTCAATACTCCTTAATTATACCTGCTTGCTAATAATTTAACCCGCTCCAATCTGTGTTTTTTTTCCTAGTCAAGCAGGATTCCTTTCATCGATTCGACAAGTAATAGTTTAGTTTAGGGAAGAGCGAGTGCATTGTACCGCATGCTATAGTAGTCGCTTTTAACGTAAGCGTAGAAGCAATCGCATATACAGTCCACTTTAGTTAATATCTCGCGTAATAGGTTTGAGGTTTGACCGGGGAACTAGATTTTCGGCAGCCTTAAACACGTGGCTCCACCATTTTATGGTCACTTCGGCAGGATCTGGATTGGTGTTTAGTGGTTATCCAACCATTTTCTGGTCGAATTATTAAATTAATTGTTTAGATAACGCACTCTAACTTATGGAATAGACTTAAATAGTGTTCGTTTAAATTAAAATTTTGATTTGTTACTCGCAAACAGAATTATTCATTTAATAGCGCTCGTATTTGGTTAAATTTAAAGCTTATTAAATAATTGAAACGGCGTGATAGCAACCGTTTGATACGCTTACCCCACAATTTTATAAAATTATTAGGTTTAGCAAACGACGCGTAGCCTTGACTGCATCGGGCGCTCGATCTGATTACGTAATACAGCACGCCGAGTATTCATCCTACGTCGTTTATGCGTGTGAGATTAATTGTGATTAATATAACTTTATTATAATAATTTAAAATGGCAGTTAGTGGAAGTGAAATCAAAATTAAAACGCTTTATGCCAAGAGGGACATACTCTTTTCGCGTGTGCAAAATATAAGTGATTATATAAAGAACATTCATATAGAGGCAGTACGGGAGGCCTTTTTAAATGAAATCGAAACGATAGATAATTTGCGGACAGATTACGAAAGAATATTAGACCAAATTAATCATTCGGAACTACAAACCGACCCGAAATACATAGTGAACTACCAACCGCTGCTGGCATTCGAAGATATGTTGTGTCGCGTGAAGAGAACCGCAAAATTGCTACAATCTCAAGGTGAAGCGAAGCCTGAAATGCAGGTACGCCCTCGTGACTCAATTAGGTTACCGCCAATAGATATTCCGGTATTCAATGGTGATATTAAGACGTGGCCCTTCTTCTTCAGTAGTTTTCAAAACAATATACACAACAACCCATCGTTATCGGACGCTGAAAAATTATATTACTTAATTAGCAAACTTAGTGGCAGAGCACAGTCGATCTGCTCGGGTTTTACACCTACAGCAAACAATTACGTATTAATATTTGAAACGCTTAAAACTAAATATGAAGATAGGAGAATGTTAGCTTCCGAATATTTGAACCAGATATTCGATCTTAAACCTATATCATCCGCGAACATCAACGGCTTAGAGCAGTTTCTCGATAAATTTGTGGCATCGGTGGCTGCACTTAAGAATTTGAAGTTTGATGACCTTATGGACGTGGTGTTTCTCCATATAGCATTAAAGAAATTAGACTCCGACACCGTGCGTGCGTTTGAAATGGAGCATCGTAGCTCGGAGATGCCTTCCTTTCATTCATTAGCATCGTTCGTGCGAGATCAAATAAAGGTGATGCAGCGCTCACCGAACGTTAAACAGGAGATTAAAAGGTGCGTCGACCGTAGACAGACTCAACCATCTAAAATAGCAGGGTCGTTAACTTACGTAACCGCTACGCCGACATCACTCCAGCATACTTGTATAGTATGTAAAGATAAACACGGTAACTTATATAACTGTGCGACTTTTCGTAAATATTCACCAAGCGAACGTTATAAGTTAGTAAAGACAAACAACCTATGTTTGAACTGCTTAAGCGATAAGCATTTAGTTGCAAAATGCAATTCGAGTTCCGTATGTAGCAAGTGCGCCAGGAAACATCACACGCTATTACATTTTGAAAATAGCAACATAGCGGCGTCAAGTAAGGCGAATAAGGAATTCACCCCTACTAAGGTCAACGATTCTAGCGGTCGACCTGGTGATGTCGCTCTGTGCTCATTGGCAAATATGGGAGCACAACCTCCTTCAACCGTGTTACTGGGTACGGCGCGTATTTTGGTTAGGGATTCGCGTGGAAACAAACAAAGCGTCCGTGCACTGCTGGACAGCGGAGCCCAAAATAGCTTTATAACACGACAATGTTGTCAGCGCTTAGGCTTAGTAATAAATAGGTCACTTTCATGTCCTGTAGTTAAAGGCATCGGAGGTACTAGTAAAGCGACACAGGGATATATAAATTTAAAATTTTATTCTCGGATAGATCGTAACGTTAACTTTGATATAAATGCACTAGTAGTAGATAGGGTCACTGAACGGTTGCCAACCGTTTCGGTTGACACCTCGGCAATGATTGAATTTAAAAATTTGACTCTAGCAGACGATACTTACGCCGTTCCTGGAAACATAGACATGCTCATTGGGGCATCGCTTTTCCCTCATCTTTTGTTAAACA
Source organism: Parnassius apollo (assembly GCA_907164705.1). Lineage (NCBI taxonomy): Eukaryota > Metazoa > Arthropoda > Insecta > Lepidoptera > Papilionidae > Parnassius > Parnassius apollo. Next base: position 1,297,306 of record CAJQZP010001172.1, read on the forward strand.
ATAAGGTCAGGGGCAACTCCTCGCATACCGCGCCTTACGCACTGGAAACCGTATTGGGCTATGTGATCCTTGGCTCCGCCCCCATCCTAGATAGTATTTCGGCAGCCTCTTATTGTGGTATGGCTGTCGAACCGCTCGAGTCGTTAGTCCGCAAATTTTGGGAGATGGAGGAGGTGAACGTCCCACCCATAGCTAGTTCAGCTGACAGGATATGCGAGGAAATTTACGTCCGCACGACCGTTCGTGATCGCGACGGTAGATATAGTGTAGCGCTACCCTTTAAGGGAGATGTTTTATCTCTCGGCGATTCGCGTCAAATGGCGGAAAAACGTTTCTACAGCTTGGAGCGTAGGATGCTCGCTTCGCCCCAGTTAAAGGAAGCTTACGACGGCGTCATTAACGAATATATAAGAGAAGGTTACATATCACTTGTGGCTTCGAAATTAGATAACTACGAAGACACACCGTCGTATTTTATACCACACCACGGAGTCATTAGAGAGGACAAACTTACATCTAAATTACGTGTAGTGCTCGACGCTAGTGCTAAAACTAGCACTCACCTGTCGCTTAACGATATCCTCTATAGTGGGCAAAATTTACAGGGCAGTTTATTTGATATAATAGTCAATTTTCGTTTGTTTAGTATAGCACTATCCGCCGATATTCGCCAAATGTTTCTTTGCATAGGGGTCCGTGAATGCGACCGTAGATTCCAGCGCATTTTATATCGTTTCAACCCAAAGGAACCTCTAATGGTGTTTGAATTTAACCGCGTTTGTTTTGGTTTAAAGTCGAGCCCATTTCATGCGTTACGCACGGTGAGACAGCTCGCTCACGATGAAGGTCCCTCTTATCCTAAAGCTAAGAGGGCAATTGAGAGCGGATTATATATGGATGATTTTGTGTATTCGGTCGATAGCGTGGAGGAGGCCACCCTAACCACCGCCGAGGTTATAAGGCTCATGAAATCGGGTCAATTCGATCTTGTGAAGTGGACTAGTAATTCGCGTCCGGTTTTAGATACAATCCCACTATCACACCGTCTTTCGGCGATAAAGGAATTCGACGATTCCGATACACACAAGGTGCTCGGTCTGTGTTGGTCACCAGAGTCCGACGTGTTTAGCCTTAAGGTAAATCCGCCCGTAGAGAAATGCACAAAGCGCACAATACTGTCATGCGTTGCTAGATTATGGGACGTCATGGGTTTCGTAGCTCCGGTGGTATTATACGCTAAGCTTTTGATTAAACAACTTTGGTTATTTGAATGCGATTGGGATGACTCGCCGCCTGACAGCATTGTTCGATTGTGGCAGCGCTTTAGAGAGGAACTTCCTTTACTAAGAGAAATTAAAATACCGCGTCATATAAATGTCGATAGAAATAGCAGCATAACGGTTGTTGGATTTGCAGACGCCAGCGAGAAGGCTTACGGGGGGCGTTGTATATTTCCATGTCCAGAATAATGGTAGAAATTCGATTAGCCTCATTAGTTCTAAGTCGAGAGTCTCCCCCCGTAAGGTTGTCTCTCTGGCGCGCTTAGAGCTTTGCGCAATATTAGTACTCACCAAGCTTATTACCACAGTTATCGGCGCATGTAGGGATAGAGTTCACATAGAAAGAATATTTGCCTTTTCCGACTCCACCGTCGCCTTATGTTGGGTTCATTCTTCACCCCACCGTTGGGATACGTTTGTCGCGAACCGAGTGGCCAAGATCCAAGACGAGTTAGAAACGCGGAACTTTTATCACGTGTCCGGTAAGGAAAACCCTGCCGATTGTCTATCCCGGGGACTCACCCCGATGCAAATAATGGACCACCCGCTTTGGTTCCATGGACCTTCTTGGGTTCACTTGGATCCCTCACAATGGCCAATAACCGATTTCGAACCTTCGTCAGTGTCACAACCGCCGGAAGAGAAGAGACACGCTCTAGTGGCGAACGTTTCGAGCGAGGTTTCTCCAATCATTGCTCTGGCGAACCGCTTGTCCTCTTGGTCGAAATTATTGCGTAGCGTAATTTACGTTTGTCGATTCGCGAAGCTTTTACCGCGACGTTCGTATGTCTTAGCATCCGATTACAACTATGCCGAGTCGCTAGTATTACGTGAACTTCAACGTGCACACTTCTCTGAAGAAATTACAAGATTACAATCGAATAGAGCTTGTAGTCGCGCCTTTCAACGCCTTAAGCCATTTTTACAGGATGGGATTGTAAGGGTAGGTGGACGCTTGTCCAACTCGCAGTTGAGTTTCGACCAACGGCACCCTATAGTTTTACCGCGTAAAGACCATATCATGAACTTATTAGTCGATTATCATCATAAATTGAACTCGCACGCTGGCCCCGATTTATTGATGTCGATCTTGCGCCAGAATTATTGGATTCTTTCTGCACGTAGTTTAATACGCAATCGGGTGCACAGATGTATAGCTTGCTTTCGGGCACGCCCCAAGCCGTCATTTCCGGAAATGGCGGAACTTAGATCTTGTAGAGTGATACAATCGGTAAAGCCCTTCACGCACACCGGGTCTGATTTTGCTGGTCCGTTTAAGGTCACGCTCACTCGCGGGCGTGGTATAAGATCCACAAAGGCTTACGTCTGCATTTTCGTATGTCTAACTACTCGAGCAGTGCATATAGAACTCGTTGGTGATCTAAGCACAGCAGGCTTTATGGGTGCATTTAAAAGATTTCTATCGCGCAGAGGCCCTGTAAGTAGATTATATTCGGATAACGGTACGAACTACGTCGGTGCAAAACGTATTCTATCGGAACTACATGAGCTCTTAGCTAGCAAGTATTATAATTCGGAGTTCGCTCACATTCTAGCCGAGAACCGCATTGAGTGGTCTCTGAACGTCCCAGCCGCGAGTCATTTTGGGGGCAATTGGGAGACTAATATTAAAAGTCTAAAGAGCCACTTATACCGAGTAATAGGAGATCAAATTTTGTCCTTCGAAGAGCTAAGTACGGTGCTCGCTCAAATTGAATGCGTAATGAATAGCCGCCCACTTTGTCGGACGTTATCTAGTGACCCCTCGGAACCGCTGGCTCTAACTCCAGCACATTTTTTGACTTTAACGCCTCTAAGGTATCTGCCCGCCGCGGATATGGATGAGAACAGACTTAACATTTCCACACGCCACAAATTATTAGATCGGTTAGTGCAATCGTTTTGGAAACGATGGAGGATGGAATACTTGCATACTTTGCAGTCTCGGCAAAAATGGAACACAGCGACAGAGCCTTTAGCTGTAGGAACCGTAGTTGTGCTCACTAAGGAGAATACGCCGCCTCTCCACTGGCCGTTAGGAATCGTCGAGGAGGTCTTTCCCGGTTCCGACGGAGTAATTAGGATAGCTCGCGTTAAGACCACGGTTGGGTCTTACCTACGTCCGGTTATCCGTTTGTGCCCCTTGCCTCTTCCATAATTTAAATTAGCTTTTTAGACTGAAATTGTAGTTTAATTTAGGTAATCTTAGCGTTAGTTAGTTATTTGTTAGTCGATCTTAGCTCTAGTTGTTTAGTTATTTTTTTTGAAGGAAATCCTTCAAGGGCGGGGGAGATGGTTGCGCGGAAAACCATTCGCGTTTTTTTTATTTTTGACGGTAGGAACTTGTCGAATCATTATTCCCTTCCGAAACAATATCATTCGTACCCTCCTATCGACACATCGGGGTGGTGGGGTGGGAGGGGAAAGAAGACGATTCTAGAACATCGCGTAATCATCGGACCCGAGGATATATAAGACACGCGCGACCGACGCGCGCTCTCTTCTCCCGCCGCAGTCGTCGTTGAACTACAACCTCCTCTTCCCGCGCGCTCGTTTGGAAACACCTCACTAGTGGAAACCGCTTTGGCCTGGAAGCAGTCGAGCCCCAGGAACCCGCCTCACCTCGTGTGAGATATCGTCGCGCACCGCCTCTCTCCGGAGTGTTCCAGAAGTCGCCGCTATAGTGATCGACAGGAAGAAGAAACCCCGGTGAGTCAATACTCCTTAATTATACCTGCTTGCTAATAATTTAACCCGCTCCAATCTGTGTTTTTTTTTCCTAGTCAAGCAGGATTCCTTTCATCGATTCGACAAGTAATAGTTTAATTTAGGGAAGAGCGAGTGCATTGTACCGCATGCTATAGTAGTCGCTTTTAACGTAAGCGTAGAAGCAATCGCATATACAGTCCACTTTAGTTAATATCTCGCGTAATAGGTTTGAGGTTTGACCGGGGAACTAGATTTTCGGCAGCCTTAAACACGTGGCTCCACCACACTCTTAACCTATATGAACCGACCGCTGGCACCCGCGAAGATAGGTAGCAAACCACTCCAAAGCTGAAAGTGCAAATCTTAAATGGAAAATAATGGCTAATAGGATATAGTGATCAACCGTGTTAAAAGCATTAGAAAAGTCAACAAGCACCGATACAGTAACTTTCTTGATTTCCATATTATTTCTGATATCTTCAGTAACTTTAAGTAATGATGTAGTGATGCTGTAACTAGAACGAAACCGAGACTGATAAGCAGTCAGTAAGTTATGTTCAAATATAAATTTGGATATTTCCTTATAAACACAGGCTTCTAGAACTTTAGATAGAAAGGACAATATAGATATGGGACGTAGGTGACTGGATAACGTAGGATTAGTTACTTTCGGAAGAGGTCGGATAAAAGCCTTTTTCCAGAGAGTTGGATACTGTCCAGTGAAAAATTGACAACGTGCGTGACATCATGGAGAATGTACTTTAGTATATTGATTACCATGAATGTCTACTTATTTCATCACAACCTAAAGCCCTGGAATTGACTGAAACGGCAGCTTTTTTAATGTCATCCTGGCTCACAGGAGAGAATTGGAAGACAGGAATTTGCGGTGACTGCAACGAAGTTAGGTACAATATAGTCCGAGACCGGATTGTAGGGTCCATTAAATAGGAGTCATGTAATTGAATAAATATTAGAAGTAAATATATCTAAGAATAATAACTACACACTATTAAACATTAAATATAAAAATAATATTAAAATGCCATATACCACCGTAGAACACCATTCCATTAGCTGACTGTTAATACGTGAAAGTAAATCTAAGTGATAGATACTATAAACAAAACGTAGTCAAATTGCTCATAACAGTAAAGACCTAAAATCTTTAACAAGTGACAAAATAAGGTAAAATAAACACATTATAAATAAAATGTATAGATTAAAAATAAATTTAAATTTCAACTTGGTCTTAAAACTTCAATAACTGTAAAAAAACACAATAAAAAGATATGGTGTTTCACTAATTCCAGCAGTATAAATTTTACTAAATTAGGTAAATATTATGATACTCCAACTGCTTAATATGCAAATTATACTAGCACTGAACATTTTTATAAACTTTAATTAGCTGTGTGTTTTAAGGATCTGCGTCTCATCAATGAAAAAAGAGCAATAAAAAATGTGATGCTTGATACAGTTACTGATTATTTTCAAATATGAATTTAAATTATTTGAATAATATGTTTCAGTGTAAATCTACTGTAATATAATATCAATCATATTTTAAATAATTAAACAATACTACACACCAAAACAAAGCAAAGAACCTCTAGTTGTTGTAAAAAGGTGTTGTTATTTCTAATTTACTATAAAAGAAGCTAATATTTGTTCTTAACAACATCTCTTATCTATTACCAATAAAAAATCTAGTAATTTACAAAATATAAAATATAACTTCAGGATGATTATGTTGTATGGTAAATCTTATATCTTGCAATGACCAACAAATAAACCTATAAATAGTTAGTGATTGTGATGTTCAACATATTAAATACAAGTTAAAAAAAGTAAAATTAAGTAAAGACGGACCAAAATTAAAATAGATCAATACTTTATGCATATTACATATTATGTTGTATCGTAAATCTTATATCCGTAATCAACAACAAATATAACCTATAAATAGTTAATGATTGTAATGTTGAACATATTATGAACCAAAATAAAAAAAGTAACAAAGTTAAAAAAGGTAAAATTAGGTAAAGGCAGACCAAAATTAAAATAGATAGACTTTATTCATATTACTTATGGCAATAATTGGACTAAACTGCGGTTTACAATATCGTACCATGTATAGTCACTCATCACAAAGAATTCGGACACCAAGAACCGCAAATCTACTTCTTAACGGCAAGTCACCGTGGTCTTTTGGAGTCATCAATATGAGCCACAGCAGTTACTACGCGTTGGACTGTTCCATGGACATGGTTATTACCACATGAGCCATGCAGTTTTTGCTTACCTTTCTTATTACTTTTAGCGGCACATATACCCACTGAAATAATATTGGTGCTCTGATCTGGGGAACTGGGGTACTTGGCCATTAAAGCATCTAATCTTTCCATTGTTATAACCTTATTATGACCACCTGTATGCTTAACATAAACTACACCATTAGGAGTCCATATATTCTTAACTTCAAAATGTTTTCTGGCTGTTCTGCGAATTGATTCCCACACCCTAGTAAGAAATTCACAAACGGATATAGAAGAACTTTTAGTTTAGTTTTTGATCGCCCTACTTCCAAATTTGTATGGTAATTCTGAAAGAATACAAGAACAGATCTAATATGATCACTCTGCTGAGAACTGAGTCTATAACACTTTTCAAAGTAGGTTACTGTAATATGTGACAGACCCATCCTGTTGTTTATTAATTGAAGTATTTGATCTGCTGTACCAGTATCAGATGCCTCAGGTGGTCCATAAAAAAGATGAGTTTTCCGATGTTGCTACATAGCTATGACAACTATATTCTTGACACATTCCTAGATAAGCTGCTTAAGAAGGTTGAGAATTGCACTTACGAGTTCTTTAAAGGCATAAAACTCTTCTTTTAACTGTGTTAATGTAGAATTACTAGGAGTGAATTCATCCTTCCAGCGTCTTTCAAAATCAGCCATTTTCTGACACCAGCCTTCTTCCAGTTCTTTTTTGCATATTTACCATATCAGACACATTTGCCATTGTTGGAGTATAGCGAATTTATCGATGTGTAAAAACAGTGAAAACAAGTAGATTTAGGTATGTATTCGTTTGGGATATATGGGTTATAAAGGTCTTAATAATTTAATAAAAATCCTTATATATATATATATATATATATATATATATATATATATATATATATATATATATATATATATATATATATATGCATACATGTCTTGTATTGTGTACATGCATTAAAATTAAATGATAAAGCCAGATAAAGTTTTGTGGTTTCTATTCCATAAATTTTATAGTTCAAATTTACAAAATGTCTAACAAATAATCGTCAATATTATAATAAGCATTTTTGGTTGAAAATAGTATAAGTTGATTCTTAAAAATAAATGAAGGCTCTCAGATTCTCCTATAATATAATCCAACTTTTCCAAGAGTATAAAACGCATAGGAAAAACGATTTGACTTAGTACACGCTACTCACATGAGACTGCCAGTTCAAGTTACAATCTACATTTATACCCACAACTTAATATTTTCTATTGTTTTTTTGTCCTAAATAGTTAATATTTAAAATATTTAATTTAATATATTTTTGACAGAAGGTCATTACTTTTGGTTTTTACTAAATTTATGTTTACATTATTTATATTTAACCATATAATGCGTACGGTGGAGGAAGAGGAAGTGTTCAATGAAGAACAAAATATTAAACATCAATAAGACACACTTGAAAAGAGATAGAATGGATTCCTAAGCAAAGTTGGATGACAGAACAAATGTATAATTTTATGGAAGAAAGGAGAACCCACAAGAATTCTGACAAAAACGAGTATATTGAGATTGATAAAAAAAAATCGGCGTGTAGTTCGTTAGGCTCGAGAGGCTTGGTATCAATACAAGTTCACAATGTTTTTGTGGAGGACCTTTAAGCTAAACATGATGCATTTAACCTGCATAAGGAAATAAAATCATTGGTAGGATACAAAAGACCACTCACCAATTTACGGACGAAAATAATATTCCCATATTAGATCAGAAAAAGAAAAACACTTTTCCAACCAACAATATATCATATCAATATTTGCCGATGATTTTCGAAGCATAGCGGTAAATTGTGACAAAAATGAGCTAAAACGTATAAATTGACCAGGCCGGATAATGTTCACATAGAGGATCACTTATTAAAGGAGAAAATATTGACTTCCTGGTAATTTTTAATTTGGTATAAGACACTGGCTACTGACCTAAAGACTGGCTAACATAAACTTTTATTACGCCTCTTAAGAAGTCGTGAGCATTTTTGTTTAAGAATGATAATAAGTATAAATAATAACTGTGTCAAACGTGGAGTCAAAATAAATGGCCGGTATATTAACAACATCAGATACGCTGACAATACAGTTAAAATAGCATCATCTCCTGTAAATTTGCATTTGATAATGACCCGAGTTAATGAGTGCAATGAAAACGCTTGTCTGCGGAGGAACACATCAAAAACGAAAATCTTATTATCTAAACATAGCTTCGATGATATTGCTATCATTGTAGCTGGTCAAATAATTGAGAGGGTGCGCAAGTACAAATATATAGGGTTGTGGATTTTTGACACCTGGAGCTGTGAACAGGAGGTAAAGATTCGTATAAAAATAGCTCGAAATACCTTCTGCACGTTAAAAACGTACTCTGAAATCACAGAATTAACATCCCTGTGCGCATACGACTCCTACATTACTACATATGGCCTATTTTTTATGGGATAGGGTGACAAACGAGCACACACCACCTGATAGTAAGTGATTGCTGTGACCCATAGACATTTACATCTATCCTAGATTACGAATCAAAATGCAGATGAGTTGTCACCCGTGAGGACTAAGATGGAATGCCTCCTTTCCAGTAAAAGGGTCTCCGGTTCTCTATACTCACCATATGAAACAAAGCAGCATTAAGCTATTATTTGACGCTGGTATTCTGTGAGAGCGTGGTCCTTCCCCGGTCGAGCCGACCCATTCGTGCTACAACTATACTACTAATACAACTGCACCATGGCTCTACCACGTATAATAACATACATATTTACGGATGTGCGGCGAGGATAATTAAAGAAGACCTCATGAAACGTATAGAAGCTTTCGAGATGTAGGCATGTAGACATATGTTGGCCATTAGTTGGACTCAAAAGATCTTGAACTTAGAAGTTCTGCAGGTTTTGGAGACTGTCAAGATAAAAAAGTTACATTTCTCAGATACGTGCTTAAGCATGAAAGATATGAACTTTTGCAAGCAACATCCGAGAATGGACGGGAATCGTGACTGCTGTCGAGCTCTTTTACCTCGCGAAGAACAAGAAGGTGTATTCGAAGCTGACTACAAACCTTCATTGGTCGGAAAGGCACTCGAAGAAGTAGAAGATATTTAACCATTTCACTATTTTCTCTAAAGGGAAACTTATGTTACTTTCAAAATTTTCAAATAGTGAAAATAACTGTGCTTTTGTCAGTAAATAAAATAAAACTATTTTGTGATTAATGACACTAGGAAGGTCGTTGATCTATATCAACGACCTTCCTGTTTTATACCGCTATTTTTAGTACCGCAAGGAAGTGAGCACCGCAAGTAAGCCCTTATAAAGATAAGAAATAACAATGGTCTCAAAACACTTCCTTGCTGTACTTCAGATTGTACGACACTGTATTCAGAAACTTATGTCTTCAATTTTTTATTACTTCCTTGATACGCAAATGTTAATTGAGTGATTTCCGGCACTGCTCAGCATTCACATTTCAGCATCTTAATATGAATACACAAATGTTCTTGCTTCAATATAAATGTGAATGTACCTAATTTATGCTACCAAAATATTTACAGGTCTAGAAATTGAACACAATTAACAAGTATTCTCTCAGCAAGGTAGAAAGTCGCCGGCCAAAATAATTAAACTTTTCCTTTGGTTCGACCTTTCGTTCCTCGCACAATAGCATAAAAGTAATCGCAAAGCGTAGAACAATAAGAAAACAGCTTTAGGAATGTCACCATCTCTCTTTTAGAAGGTTGCAGCCAATGTTTAGCTTTTTTATACACCATAGAATTTTTTTGTGAAAGTAACTATAGAAAAGAACAGCCTTATCGATATTCTCGTTTTATCCATTGCTGGATAATATTAAGCATCCGAAAAATATTTATGACTTATATATTTTGACACGTGAAATATTGCGCTATAAGTGATGATAATCATATGTTTTCATAGAAGACATGTATATTGTATTTCAATCAACGCGTAAGTGATAGCCTTTAAATGGAGTGACTATAATTTGTCTCTGTCAACACTCTGGAGGCAGACACCGTGAAACTTCCTCTTTATTCAATGTCACCCAGAGGATATTAAATCATGATTTTCTTTCAATATGTTTTTTCTCGATGTTACAAAAATTTTAAAATCTAACTTATTGACAAGAGGGAATCGATGCGTAGATCGGATCATACGAGTACATAATTATTAAAAAGCTGAAGGTATTTCGGGTTAACACTGACATCGGAAAGTCAGTCACATCAGTCCCCCGTGACCATAGTGCTCAATGGTGATGGGAAGCACCATAAACCTTGAATCTGTGAATATTTTAAAATATTCACAGATGAAAAGTCACGTTGTCCTTTTGTAGATTTGATAGTTTTTATTGTTTTTTGCATTAAAATAAACTGCGATTCGGAATTTTTGTGGGAGTTTAATTGACTGGCACGATCACTTGCAAAATGGCATGCGACGCGGTGCAAATAGTTTTATATAACGGCTATGAGTTGGACTCTCGTACCTTTACCATAGTAAAAACAGAATAGTAGGATTACTCCCTCCCGCGCGAGACTTAAATGCCTACTGTTGTAGGGTTGTCGTTATCTTTTTGTTTAACATTAAGTCTCATTTACTTTTATAAGTATTTATAATGTATGGTGTCAGCTCAGATTTAATGTTTAAAATTATTTTTGATATAAAATTGATATGGTAATTAATGTACTTATGAGGTATGGATTTATGTATAGATGTTCTATATATAATATAACCTATTAATAAAAAGCCAATTTACTCAAACAAACCCATATATTAATTTATTTTACAAAAAGAAAAGTAAAACAAAGAAAACACTGCTAGCAAAATTTTATTAAAAGTCAACAAAGTCTAAAAGTCGCGTTACGTCTGGTGAGTGCGGGTGGCCGGAGGCCCAAATCCCCCCCCCCCGCAAAGAGAAATTAATCTACCCCAGGAGAAGTACCCCTGGAGAATCCCTCACTGAGCATCCACGACCAAGTTACTCCACTCCTGAGCGTGGGTGCTCCGGCTGACCTGCGTATTCTGAGGGGGCAAAATTCCGCTCAAGACTACAACTGCTCGGGCAAAATAAAATTTTGCGTGAATGGCTAGTATTCATTGAGAATAGCCACCGTAACTGAAATTCGGTCATTATCATTATCATGATTAGAGACCATCAGTAGTCCACTGTTGTATATACGGTTAAGCTTCTCCAAAGAAATGCCACAAAGCATGTTTCTAAGCAACCTGCGTTCATCGACATCCTGCATCTCTAAATATTGCTACTTCAACTTACTACCACGATCCGCAGCTCTGACTCGTAGTATAAAAGATTCGTGGATTCGGTTAAATCGTAACCATGCATTGACTCTAACATTACTAAATTAAAATGATTACATCGTAAAGTATTGAATTTTACAAAATTTTCTACGTTTTTTTATACTTTTTTACGTTTATATACTTTTTTAAATTACCCGCTTAATATGATTTTCTCCTGAATTATAGAGGCGGTATAAATGTCTAAATTGTACTAGGATACACATGCAGAACTGGAAAAATTATTTGAAGTTGCTGCACCACGGAGGCATTAAACTTTTTTCTTCAATAATACCTTGGCCGCATAAAAGCAGAGCTGCAGAGCACAAATGCACACGGAACGCTCACGCATAGAATCTGTGGCCCTAGTAGTACTGGTTGGAAATAGTAGCCCTTCTGACGTTTCACGCATCGTGCTTTCTTAAAGAGACTTAATTTTCATGCGGCAACTTTGAAACGAAGTCCATTAATTGTAGGCTTTAAGGGCCAGAAGCATCTCTGGTACAAGACTGATGATAACAGCGATCTCTATTCCATCCATAATTTTCCATTCCAGGTCATTTAAAAAGTTGATTAAAAACACTTCAAAATGTTAGGGATAATTTTTATTAAATTAAACAAATAATTAATAACATTTTTTACAGACTAATGTGAAAAAAATTAAAAGTAGAAAGAAGATGCTTTAAACAACGGCCGTGCCAATATTTCTCGGCAAAACGTCGCCAAGTACTGAAGCAAACTTGTGTTTTTTTGTTGTCCAAAGTCTTGGAGAAGGGGTGACTAAATCTAGTCCAGATCAATCTACCCTATCCTAGAAGACACAAGTTTGCACCTTCACCACTAAAAAGAACACCTTTTATCTCCTCAGTTTCAGGGCACTCTCCTCGTTGCTTCAGCTAGTATCGGAATCTTCGTCGTCGACATATCGAGTGACGTGCAGTTTCCTGGTCACTTGGAAGAGAAGGCCAAATTGGCCTCTAAAAAGCTTGGGGTGCGCAGCAGAGCGGAACAGTATTTCATGCCGGCACACCGCCTGCTACTTTAAAAGGTTCAGGTTCAGCCTGTCATGGAATACTGTTCCCATCTCTGGGCTAGAGATAGAGATTGTATCTCTTTCCGTATTTTATTGAATCTGTCACGAGTAGAACTCTGAGAAATTACTCGGACTAATCCTAACCACTCAAATTCACCATCGCACATCACGACAAAACTCGCGGTACCATCCATACAATCTGGATGATTGGCGGTCCATCACTGAGCGATCAACAAGAAATTTTCTTCCTTGCACAACTTCCTTATGGAATCCACTACTACCACCAAAATAGTAATCTAGCCTAAGCGACGTAATAAGACTTCCACCAGTCATTTTGGCAACTAGCGAATTTACAACTTGATAATAATTCAACCTAATCATCATGAAACCTATTTAAAAGTCCAGTAGTAAACATAGGCCTTAAAGATAACCATAACTCGCTTAAAATAGCCATAAGAGTAATAAAAAAATGAAGGGGTGATATTACAATATAGATATAACAAAATCGAATCTAAGTTCAAATTATGCATCACTTTTAAAAATATCATAAACCACGTTATATTAAATAACCTTCAATGTATTAATCTAATCACATTTGTGAAAGCTAAAAAGTGGATAAAGATTTATTTTTAAGCAATTTACTTTATAAGATTATTTGAAAGCGTTTAAAATAAATTAGGTTATACATTAGCGTAATCAATTTTGCCTAATTTCTTTTGTATTCCTTTGTCTTTGAGGCCCTGTTCTCGACTTTAATGCAATAATAAACATTTCATATACATTTTGTATTTAGCTGTATTCCGTTGACTTAAACTAAATCACCTTAATCAATGGAATTCATTTAGACAGAAAATTATCACCGGCTTGCTAATGCTTGTTTTTTTCTTCATTTATTATTATTATTAACATCTATTTTTGTTGAACACAAATCTAAATATAACACTGTACAAGGTTGTTTTGCAATAACCGACTGAATTTGCAGAGAAGGCTCAGAATAAGTAATACAGGCAAATGGTGAAGAAAATTAACAGAAAAAAATCTATCCTTCTTAATCATTCCGTCCTTCCTAACGTTTATTAAACGCTAAATTCAAAATGGGTGGTAATGCATTATATTTAACTGTAATTTTTTCGTAGGGCATAGGCAATCCGTAGGCAAAAGCATTGTTGCCTGTAAATTCCATTTTGAGACATTCAATTTGAGATATTTTCAAATAAAGTAGAATCCTTATTTACTCTTATTTTCAAAAACTGCAAAAACGGTATATCATTGTTTATATAATATTTGAACATAAGTTTAAAATTTGGCTGCTTTAGGAAAAATAAACCTGTATCGTGATTCAGTTTACATATTAAAAGAGATAAAAAAATTACTAGACTAAAGTAAGTTACTACTAAAATAAGTTTATAAACTATACTATTTTTTTCGTTTCTAAAAGGTTGTAAATTTATACGTGGTAGAGCTATACTGCAGCTCTATTATGATTTTAGCACGAATGGGTCGGTTCGACTCGGAAAAGTTGTCACTCTTACAGAATATAAACGTAAAATAGTAGTAGCTTAATGATGCTGTGTTTCGTATGGGGAGGGTAGAAAACCGAATGTCTTTTTTACTGGTGATGAAATATTTTATCTTAGTCCTCAGAGGTGATAACGCATTTAAATTTTGATTGTCAGTCGAGGAAAGTTGTAGGTATCTATAGGCCACAGCATCCACTTACCATCATGTGTACTATATGCTCGTTTGTTAGTCATATAGTCATAGTCATATAAAATAGCAATCATATGATAATTAGAGAATTTTGATTAATAGAGGCGGCATAAGTATAAGATATCCATAGTAATATTATAAATGCGAAAGTGTGTTTGTTTGTTTGTTTGTCCTTCTTTCACGTCGCAACAGAGCGTCGGCATGGCATGATTTTTTGTATGGGGATAGTTAGGTGGCTGTAGAGTGACATAGGCTATTTTTCAACGGGAATGAGATGTTTTTCCGCGGAAAAACATCTCATTCCCGTTGAAAAATACAGATCAATACATTTTTTATCTTAATTTTGGCAAAAAGACATAATAATCCAGATATTCTGACCTTCTGTGTTCGTCCATCGTACCGTCGTCCGTCTTGTAGAATCACGGTGGCGCCAGCTGAATTTAATTTTGCAACATATTCTATTTTTCCACGGGAATGAGATGTTTTACTCATTCCCGTGTAAAAATAGAATATGTTGGAAAAGTTTGTCCTTCTTTCACGTCGCAACAGAGTATCGGCATGGCATGAATTTTGGTATGGGGATAGACATAGGCTACTTTTTTCAGCGGAAAAACATATCATTCCCGTGGAAAAATCGAATATGTTGCAAAATTAAATTCAGCAAGGTGGCGCCACCGTTATTCTACAAGACGGACGACGGTACGATGGATGAACACAGAAGATCAGACTATCAGGATTATTATGTCTTTTTACCAAAATTAAGATAAAAAATGTATGGATCTGTATTTTTCCACGCAGGACCGGGAAGAGAGCGATTAAAAACATAAAATTCACCAGCTGATTTACTTCAAACGTTTTGGTGCATTGTAATTCACAGAATAGGCGATAACCTCGCAGACGATATTAAGTAATCCGTTGATGCTCTGCCTACCCCGCAAGGGTTACAGGCGTGATTATAAGTATGGATCAGAAATACTATCACCACCTGTCACGCTTTCACCCTTAACTATTACTTAACTGTGGTAGAAACAGTTCTTAGTAAGCTTTATTAATAAGCCTTAGTAATATTTATTGATCGGAAATGAATACAGTTCTTATATGTGGTTATGAATGAATCGGTATTAGAATAAGAAAAATTGTGCAAAATTATAAGAAAAATATTTTTTGAGAGTTCTTATTAACTAACTTATACATAGTTTAAATTGATTCCTCTAGATGTCGTTACTAGGTTTTTAAAACGCGATAAAGAAATGTTTCCTGACATGTACTTAACTCCCGCCGTTGCGCCGCGCGTCGACTTATAGTGCATACGGTACCTATACGCTTAAATTGTTTCTATTTCGTAGCTAATCCGACTACCTGCTTTCGATTTCGGTTTTTTGTTATTTTCATTGTGATTTAGTTAAAGTTGAATGGATTTATATTAGCTTTCATTTTCGGATTTGTGTATTTCCTTGGATCGGTTTTGTTGATTTGGTTGGTATTCCTTTATACATATTTAGACTCTGGCTTTGATTTTTGATTTTGTTTATTTAGAATCGTGAATTGGTTTTCGTTGTTTTATGTTGTTTAACAATATTTCAAAGGAATATTAATAGTATAGATAGTGTATACGGTACCTATACACTTACTTCTTTTTTGGTTGGTTATATTTATATTGATTACTGCTTTCGATTTCGGTTTTCCGCGATTTGTTTTGTGATTTGGTTTAAGTTGATTAGATTTTTTTGGCTATCGTTTTCGGATTCGTGTTGTGTCTTGAATTGGTTTTGTTGTTTTGATTTAAAAAATATTTAAATGGAATATTTATTTCTTTTAGATATTTTTGATTTGATTTAAAAAAATATATTTAGAAGGAAATTTAATTCCTTTTTATAAATAGGTTACGAGGTACGTTTTTTTTATAAATAGGTTTTTTGTTACTTCATAACGCCTTGCAAACGTAAGTCCAGCATTTCAAGAGTATCTTCTCAAAGACAAACGAAATGATTAGCTCGATCGCTAGAATCACTAAAAGATGCTGAACTGAGAAGGCAAGAACAAGCAGAGCGTCAGGCTGCTTTTAGAGCATCTGAGACACCTTCTCAACGTCTGCAAAGGTGTCTTGAACAGACGGAGCGTCAGGCTGTTTAAAGTGCTTCCGAAACACCATCTCAAAATCAGGAAAGGCGTCTTGTACAGGCAGAGCGTCAAGCTACTTTAAGAGCTTCTGAAACACCTTCTCAAAGTAAGCGAAGGCGTCTTGAAAAGGCAGAGCGTCAAGCTACTTTAAGAGCTACTGAAACACCTACTCAAAGTCAGCAAAGGCGTCTTGAACAGGCAAAGAGTCAATCTACTTTAAGAGCTACTGAAAAACCTGCTCAAAATCAGCAAGAGCGAACAAACGTAACGTCAGGCCACCTTAAGAGCCGCGGAAACACCTGATGAAACTCAACACAGACTCATTGAGCAAGCTGAACATCAATCTACTATAAGGGCATCTAAAACCCCAGAAAAGACACAGGCGCGAAGAGATGCAAACGCACAGCTCGAAGCTGAACATCGACAAAATTTTCAAAAAAATAATTGGTCAGTTTTTAATGACGCAACATTCAATTATGATCCGTTGATTGATTATAAAAATCACAGGTTAGTTGTTATCGGACTGATGGACAAGGTGTGTCGATTTTGCAGCGCTTTAAAATGGAAAGATGAGACCGCAGGCATGTGCTGTTCCAATGGCAAAGTGTCTCTTCCGTTACTTGGGGAACCGGAAGAACCTTTGAAAACTCACTTTTTATACGATGCTAATGAGTCACGGCGCTTTTTAAACATGATCCGTAAATACAACTAATGCTTTCAAATGACGTCCTTCGTAGGTGACCGGGAAATAATAATGCCGGGATTTTCGCCTACATTTACGGTGCAAGGGCAAATTTATCATAGAATAGGTTCACTTTTTCCAGCTAAAAACGAACAGCATAAATTTTTACAAGTATATTTTATGGGTGACGAAGAAACTGAAGCTAACCGTCGCTGCCAATTTATCCAGGGAGTTGAGAGAGACACAGTGTTCAAAATTCAAAGATTCTTGCATGAACGTAACATTTTAGTCAAAACATTTAAAACTTCTTTAGAAAACCTACCTGAAGAGGATTATAAAGTCGTCATTCACGCAGATCGGACCCCTCGAGGAGAGCATGAAAGGCGCTACAATGCACCTTTGATAAACGAAATAGCAGCTGTAATTAGTGGTGATCAATTTTCTTCACGAGACATTGTCTTGCGAGCACGTGATAATACGTTGCAACGGGTAGCCGATACACACAAGTTTTATGACGCTCTGCAATACCCATTGATTTATTGCAAAGGACAAGAGGGTTATCATTTTCAAATTCCACTCATTAACCCGGTCACAAAGGAGCCTACTCCGAACAAAAAAGTATCATGTATGGATTTTTATGCGTATCATATGGCGTTGTGTGGAAATAGTTTTATATTCTTAGCCTAGTGTAGAAAATTATTTCATCAATTTTTGGTAGACATACATCTGGTAGATATACCGTTATATAACTTTAAATTAAAAAAGCTGCGCGTTGAGAATTATGTACATTTACAAGATGCAGTTTCTAGCGACGCCAATGTAAACCCCAGAGATTTAGATAAAATGGTAATTCTGCCCTCATCATTCGTTAACAGTCCCTGCTACCTACATGAGTACACACAAGACGCATTCGCCTATGTACGAACTTACTGAAGACCTGATCTTTTTGTTACTTTTACTTGCAATCCCACATGGAAAGAAATAATCGAGGGGCTAATACCGGGCTACAAAAGTACTGACAGACACGATTTAGTTGCTAGAGTATTTAGATTAAAAGTACAAAAATTAATGTATGTAATTAACAAAGGCAAAATTTTCGGAGAGGTGAAGTGCTTCATGTTTTCAATTGAATGGCAAAAAGGAGGATTACGCATGCCCACATTCTAATATGGCTTAAAGAGAAGCTGCGGTCCAGCCAAATAGACGACATAATAAGCGCCGAGATTCCGGATCTTGAGCAAGATAAAGAATTGTATGATACCATCGTCCGAAATATGATTAACGGTCCATGTGGAGCACGAAATTCAATATCGCCATGTATGAAAGAAGGAAAATGTACGAAAAAAATTCCCTAAACAGCTATTAAAAGAAACAGTGCACAATGACAATGGCTACCCTTTATACAGACGCAGAGCTCCCGAAGATGGTGGCAGAAAAGTTACAATCAAATCTCGCTCTGGAGCGTTCGAAACCTTAGATAACAGCTGGATTGTCCCGTATTCGCCCATTCTATGTAAAATGTTTGATGCCCACATTAATGTAGAAGCATGTAGCTCTGTCCGCGCAATCAAGTATATCTGTAAGTACAAAAAATAAAGGAAGCGACCAAGCAATATTTAATCTCAGGTGTCAAGTTGAGGCAAATCTCGTTAATGAAGTACAGACCTTTCAAGCAGGGAGTTATGTCAGCAGTAACGAGGCAGCGTGGCGTCTCCTTGGCTTCCCTTTACACGAAAGGCACCCAACAGTTACTCACTTTGCTGTGCACTTAGAAAATGGAGAGTGTATATCTCACCGAAAGAAATTTCCAAGAAAGAAATGCATCACCGCCAAAAACTACACTAACAGCCTTCTTTCAACTTTGTCAAATCGACCCCTTTGCAAAATCGTTGTTATATTCTGAAGTCCCCCGCTTTTATACTTGGAATACATCTAGGAAGGAGTGGAAATGCCGTATTCAAGGCGAGCTTGTTGCAAATTGGCTCGGTGTAAAGTCATCAGATGCCCTTGGTCGTGTGTATACCGTCCATGTAACTAATTTTGAATGTTTCTGTTTACGATTGCTGCTGCACCATGTTCGGGTTCCTACAGGATATAAAGACCATAAAACTGTCAACGGTCAGGAATGCGCAACTTATAGAAAAGAATGTGAAGCTCTGCATCTTTTAGAAAACGATAATTACTGGGATGAAACTATGGAGGAAGCTGTGCAGTGCCAGTCACCAGGCAAAATTAGGGATCTTTATGCAACTCTCATATCATCTTGCGGGCTATCTAAGGCACATGAATTGTGGGACAAATATAAAGAGTACATGGCGGAAGATATTTTGCGAAGGTTACAGCAGACACACGCGAACATAACATACAATGACCACATTTATAATGAAGCACTTGGAAAAATTGAAGATAAAGTAATGGCAATGGTAGGCAAAAAATTAAGCGACTTTGGAATGATAAGCCCTCAGCGAACAACCAAAAATGAACTAAGTGATGAAATTATACGTGAAACAAACTACGATATACCAGCTTTGCATCAGCAAGTAGCCGAATTTGTACCCCGCTTGCTTACCGAACAAAAACGAGTTTTTGACAAAGTATTAAGACAAATTAAATCTGGAAACGGTGCACTTTTCTTTTTAGATGCCCCTGGAGGAACTGGGAAGACATTTTTGTTAAATTTATTATTAGCGCAAGTACGGAAAGATAAAAAATTGCTGTGGCCGTAGCTTCCTCCGGTACAGCCGCCACGCTGCTAATCGGGGGCCGCACTGCACATTCTGTTTTAAAACTCCGTACCGTACCTACTCTCTAAATCTAGGCCAGGAAGAATCGCCGATCTGCAAGTTTAGCAAAAATAATGCACGAGGTATAATGCTTAGTTTAGTTTAGTTTAGTTTACGACGGGCTGTTTTCCGCAACTTTACGTCTAAGCGCGTATTTTGCGTGTTGGCAGGAATAATATGCTTATTCTAGCCATGATATCTCCCCGAAGAAGCTCAGCAGTTCCCTTGATGTTACAAGCAAATTCAGCGATCCCGGCGTGCCGAGATGTTTAGACCTATATGAAGTGATTTCTGGAAATGTCAGCAACACGTGAGCCGCCATTTCTTCCTTTCCAATGCACACCCTACACAGGGGGCTGTCAGTAACACCTATGGTGAACAAATGTTTGTTAAAAGAGCCATGTCCTGTGATAGCACTTGTTACTATCCTGATCTGTGGCTTGTTCAGTCTAATTAGAACCTTGGTTAGAGGACTGTTTATTTCAGGTAGGGCCTCCCTAGCTTGTCTACAGTCTACTAAATTTTTCCAAAGCTGAGCGTGTAAATTATTGAAGTATCTACGTACCAGTGAAAGAACGTAGCCAAAGGGGATTGGTATTATTGGTTCCGGCCCTATAGTTGCTAGGGCCAATCCCCTTCTGGCCAGTTCATCTACTGCATCGTTGCCTCTAGATCCACTGTGTCCCTTGATCCATTGCAGAGTCACATTGTTGTGCTTACATACCTCATTCAATCGTTGATGGCACTCGTATATCAGTCCCGAGTTCGTCACATTGCAACTAAGAGCTTGTAGTACCGCCATACTGTCGGTCAGTATTCTGATGGAGAAGTCTTTCACCTTCCTAGCATCTATTGCTATGGCCGCTTGGATGATACCCATGTATTCAGACTGGAAGACTGTGTTGTGGGTACCCAGCGGTGTGCATATGTGGATATTAAGGTCTTCAGAAAAAGCTTCAGACCCCACATCTTCATTTGTCTTAGAGCCATCCGTGAAAACTTTGAGCTTTCTTGGACCCAATCCTTACAGATGGTCAGTTTCCTTCAATTGTATCCTGTACTTCTTATCGAATACAAATTGTTTTGGGATCCTATCATACTTGGCTTGTAAGATAGGAGTTTTTAAATTCTATCGATTATATCTGTATGGGGGACTCTACTCTTACTTAAAAGATTTAGGGTCTTGAGTCTAATGGCAGCTAAATTTGCTTCTTGTTGTATATGTAAATAAAGCGGTCTTAGCTCCAGCATAGCCTCCAAAGCTGCTGTTGGTGTAGTCCTTATGCAGCCCGTGGTAGCCATACAAGCTAATCTCTGGTAACGCTGAAGCATATTTGTATAGTGGTGGTTTCATTGGTTTTGGTACCACCATACCAGACCATACCATACCACCATACCAGAGAGCCGTATGTGATCATGGGCCGAATTACAGTTTTGTACAGCCACAGTATAATTTTGGCGTTAAACCCCATCGTTTGCCAATCATGTTTCTGCACTGCCAGAAAGTTAACTAGCTTTGCTGATTTTGTTTTCTGTGTGTTTGTTCCAGTAAAGTTTACTGTCCAAGGTAAGACCTAGGTATTTTAACTCGGAAGAAAGTTGGAGTTTTGTGCTGAAAAAACTTGAAAGATGATAGTTATTCAGCATTCGTTTTTGTGTGAACATTAATATAACCATTTTATTTGGATTAACGGTTAGTTCATATTCCCTGCACCATCTCTCCACAATACGGAGAGCCGCTTGGGTCAGGTCGCACACAATACTTGCTGTCTTACCAGAGATCAGTATTGTCAGATCATCTGCATAACCGACTGTGTAGAAATGGTTAGCGTTTAATTCGCTGATGAGTTCATTAATGACCATATTCCACAGGAGAGGTGAAAGAACCCCACCCTGCGGGCATCCTTTCATGATCTGAATTGTCTGAGATTCACGAGAAATCTTTATTGTTCGTGTACTGAGCATGTTTACTATCCAGTCAATCAGTGCCGGTTCAACATTATGTCTACTTAGGGCACCTTTAATGCTGGAGAAATTTGTTCTGTTAAAAGTACCTTCTATATCTATTAAAGAGCCTAGACATATTGCTTTGTTTTGGATGGCCTCTTTAATCTTTGTTATTACCTGGTGAAGTGCCGATCTGTTGATTTACCTAAGCTATAGGCGTGTTGTTTTTCGTGTAGCGGTAAGTTAATTAGCGCCGACCCTCTCAACTCCCGTTCACACATCCTCTCCATCGTCTTTAGGAGAAAGGATGTGAGGCTAATAGGTCTGTAGGATTTAGGGTCTGTATAGTCATTCTTACCTGGTTTGCGTATGAACGTGACCTTCACTTCCCTCCATCCCCTAGGAACAAATTTAAGAGCCAGACATGCTCTCATTATGGCAACAAGTCTGACTATTAAGAATTTACACCCCCCCTCCCCACTGAAGAAGTGCCGGGAATAAGCCGTCAGGTCCTGCTGCCTTATAGGGTTGGAAACTATGAATGGCCCAATGGATTTTGTCCATCGTCACTACTCTTTGTGCTAATTCCCAGTCTTCTTTTGTTGGTGTCATTGTATGTTCATGCCGGTTCACCCTTTCAAATACACAGCAACCTGGGAAGTGAGTATGAATTAGGATGCGTTGGGTTTCATCCGGCGATGTTGAGTAGCTTCCGTCGGTTTTCTTTAAAGAGATAGATCCCGGCGTGTTCTGTTTAGCTAGGATTTTCCTTATCCGATTTGCTTGTTCACAGGTTTCTATGCAACCACAGAATTTGCGCCACCCTATTGAGCGTCGATACCTAATACATTTGTTGTATTCAAACTTAGCTTTTATTATATAGAAGCCAGTCTTCATCCTTTGAGGTACTCATTGCCCTATTTAGGGCTTTTCTTACCTTCTTACGTTTCCTGTCTAGTTCTTTACCCCACCACTGTTGCTTTTGCTCCTCATGTTTTGGTGGAGTGATTACTGAACATGATTCACGGTAGCTATCAATCATGGCTTTAGTGACAGCTGCTACCTGTTCTTCTTGGAGCGATTGATCTGCTATGGTATTAGTTCCCCCAACACCCGCGAGCGAAGACGTCAGCCTATTGAGGTATTTTGTTTTATCC
Source organism: Parnassius apollo (assembly GCA_907164705.1). Taxonomy (NCBI): domain Eukaryota; kingdom Metazoa; phylum Arthropoda; class Insecta; order Lepidoptera; family Papilionidae; genus Parnassius; species Parnassius apollo. The sequence goes on from CAJQZP010001172.1 coordinate 1,320,357, forward strand.
GTCTTGCGGGGATTTCTCCATGGTGGTATAGCGGGGATATCGACCTGTAGTACGCAGCAGATCCATCTGTGGTCTGAGCATGAGGCCTCTTTCGACACATGCCATCCCGTTATTAGCTTAGCTGCTCCTTCTGTTGCAAGTGTGAGGTCGATTATTGTGCGACAGCGTTTTTTTATGAAGGTTGGTTCAGAACCAGTGTTTAATATGGTTAGGTTAGTGCTAAACAAATATTCAACTAAAACCTTACCTCGTTCATTAGGTTTTTCCATTCCCCAAAGGGGATGATGCGCGTTGGAGTCCGTCCCGATCACAACCTCTAGTCCGGCCCTCTCACGGAAATTCACCAGCCTGACGAGGTCGTGAGGGGGACGGGTGTCTTCCTCAGGCATGTAGACCGAGGCAACGACTAACCTTTCCTCCTGTGTGTTTTGTAATGCTACGGCATACATGTCTCTGGAACAGAAATCTGTTAGTGGTTTTGCATAGATATCTTTAGTAGTATAAATACACGCTCTAGGCTTGTCGTGCTCAGAGTTGTAGAATAACTTACCTCTTAGGTTGTTTAGGCCTTTAATTTTACCGGCCGCAACCAATGGCTCTTGGATTAGGGCTAAGGCTGTCCTTTGTGCCTCAAACCACTTGCGTAATTGATCGGACGCTGTCTCACTGTGGTGGAGGTTGGCCTGCACTAGGCTAGTTTTGGACGAAGGGCACGCCATTGTCGATCGCTTCATCCTCGTTCCCGCCTAAAAATAAGCCTGCCACCAGATCTCGGGTCTCATCGTCAGCCACCGAGTCGGAATTGGACGGCAAAATGCAGTCCTCTTCGTCGCTCAGTGAGCTGCCGCTGAGCTCAGTTTCCACTGGGGGCTTCGGCTCGGTTGTGCAGGCAGTTTTTCACTGGACTTGCATCCAGTGATTTCGATGTACCGGCAACTATAGCTATGGTATCCATGACTTCCGGGTTCTTTTCTACCTCTTTGCTAGGTGGGGAATCAACTAATTTTCCTCCACGACCCTGGAATTTAACGTATACCGCCCCACATACACATGCGAGACAGCGCCCGGCTTTCGTCAGGGTCGGGATATGATCCTCCGGCACCGAAACAACGAGGAACCACCCGTCCGTCTGTTTGTCCGTTTTAAGTAGTAGCCAGTCCTTGATGTTTACCCAGTGGTTCTGGTACGCAAGCACACGACCAATGTCGCGTGAGACGTTCCAGGCACCTTGGACATCAGGGATAAGGATACCACATTTGATTCTTTGTGGTATCTGACTGTTTCTTAATAGTCAGCGAGGTGTTGGATTTGAGGTCGAGGGTATTAATATTCCCCTTCAACCAGTCCAGAGCCTTCTGGTCATAACACCACAGCTTAAGGACACCCTCCATGTAAACGGGTTTGCCTCTAAAAACCGGGCCAGACGCATCAGGGTCCTGGTTACTCCAGGCCTAGCTGATCATCTACCTCTGTATGGCTACGAGGATGTCATCAGCTATCTCCTTTGTTATGTGACCTGAACGCGCACACTTTAAGGCCACACCCAAATTTGCTTTAGCAGCAGAAGCTTGTTCTTGCAGCCTTTGTTTGCTCTTCAAGTCGCACTTTTTTGTGCTCTCCTCTCGGCGAGGTGGACTCCTCCAGCAATCTTTTGGCTGCTCTTTCCTTCTTTCCAGGTATAATGCTACGACAATGCAAAATTTTAGTGTGGGACGAAAGTATAATGTCGCATAAAAAAGCTGTAGAAGCACTAAATCGAACGATCCAGAATTTGCGCAGAAATACCGATGTAATGGGAGGAATGGTGGTTTTACTGGCTAGTGACTTTCGCCAAACATTACCTGTCGTTCAAAAGGGCACACCTGCATATGAAATTAAAGCATGCCTCAAGTCGTCTATTTTATGGAACAAGGTGAAAAAATTCAGTTTAACTACGAATATGAGAGTGCATTTTTATAATGATATCAATGCTGGAAACTATGCTGATACACTATTAAAGATTGGCGATGGGCTGTTGGAAACGGATGCTGAGGGCTGCGTTAAATTGACGAGAGATTTTTGTAAGTTAGCACATAGTCTTTTGTTCAGATTTAACGAACAACATGCATGGACAAAAAGGACACTCGAGGAAGCGCTAAGATCTTAAATCAGGCGAGTAAAAAGTTGATACGGACGGTAATCCAACAAAAACGCTCCGATCTATATGACATAAATAAATCCATAGAGACATCATCCAGTGAATTAAAGAAAGTTGTAACGACGTTTGATTATATTTTTTGCATGGAAACATTAAATAAATGCGAAATTAGTAAATATAACGAATGCAAAAACAAACATATAGAAAAATATCAAAAATTAACGACCGTGTCAAATTTCAAACATCTGAATCAATGCCAGAACCAAAAGCAACCATTGACAAACACAGATCATAGATTAATCGCGCTCTATAATCTGTCAAAACAAACACTGGATGATGCAACAATTAGGGTTTTATACAAAGGCCTCAATTTTGCTATTACACCACGCAAATTACCGTCCCAAGAAATTATCTGTAGTATCGAGGACTCTTTATTTAAAAACAGTATGCGGAAAGAAGATTTGGAGGCGTTACGTCAACCGAATCTTCCCAAAGACGAATTTATAGCGTTAAAGAACCTACGCAATAAACCAGAACTCACGATTCTCCGCACAGATAAGGGTAAACACCACGGTAGTCATGGATAAGTCAGATTATAATTCTAAAATACAAGAACTTTTGTCGGATGTAAGTACTTATAAAAAAGGTTAAAAACGACCAAACAAATAGCACACTAAAACAACTAGTGACCTCATAAAGAAACACTCCGAAAAATTAAATCTGGACGTAACTAGAAGGCTGGAAGAAAACAACATGCCCGTAGAATATGCAGTATTACTCAGACACTGCCTTACATCTGGCTACCTATTGTGGAAGGAGGAGTTCTAGAAGCAAGTAGATGGTGTGGCGATGGGCTCACCTGTATCTCCCATTGTCGCCGACATATTCATGGAAGACTTTGAGGAGAAAGCCCTCCTTACTTCTCCCATAAATCCGAGATTTTAAAAGCGGTACGTAGACGACACTTTCACAATTCTACCTTTAGATAAAGTAACTGCATTTTTAGACCATCTTAATTTTATAAATTCTAAAATTCAGTTCACAATGGAGTTAGAGGCAAACGATTCCTTAGCTTTTCTAGATGTGTTAGTAATTCGGAATCCTGATAACACCTTGAGTCATACTGTGTAGAGAAAAAAGACCCATACATATAGATATTTAAACGGTGATTCTCACCACCATCCTTCACAGTTAGCTACCGTGGGTAAATATTTGTTTCAGAGAGCACGAGGGATCTGTGACAGTAAACACCTGGCTGCCGAGCTCCACCATGTCAAGCAAGTTTTGCGTGACAACAAGCAAGTTTCACAAGTCCCGCGCCACAAGTCCCAGTGAACGAGTGAAGCCGGCCACAGTTGAGCGTGTACCTGCTGTTTTGCCATATGTTAGAGGAGTCACTGACGAAATTGGCTACATTTTGAAGTGCTTGCAGCGGCTTCAAGTATGTTTTGATGGAAGCCATCAAAACATACTTCAAGCCGCTGAAGATGATTGGTCAGTTTTTACCATCAGTCAAGTGTAATATCCCTCTGCAAGATGCAGGAGTGTACAAGCTTGATTGTGAATGTGGTCTCTCCTACATAGGACAAACTAAAAGATCAATTAAAACCCGCGTTAAAGAACATATAGATGATATGAAGAATCGACGCTCCGGAAAGTCTGCAGTCTGTGAACACGTACAGGATCGCCCCCGTCACTACATCTGATTTGATAGACCACAAATCGTCGTTAAAGAACACCGATTCCTTCCAAGGATGATTCGCGAGGCTATTGAAATCAAAAAACATCCTAATTTTAATAGAGAAGATGGCTGGGTGCTACCATCTGCTTGGGATCCTATAATAAATAAAATTAAATCCCAAGCCACGCATACAACTGCAAGACTTTAAGATACCATAAGTTCATACTATGTAGATCGGAACAAAAGTTAAATTTTAATCTATGGTAACCGCGATTAACTATGACATCTGGAAGTTGAACATCTCCGTCCCGCCCGTGACCATAAGTTCTGTAAAGCGTTCGAAACTTCGGGTATTTAACCCGTAGAGTTTCTAAATTCTCTAGAGATGTCAGGTGTGCCCTCACATAAGCTTCAATTAAAATTAGGCGTCCCAGTCATGCTAATGCGAAATTTAGATGCTCCTCGGTTATGTAACGGGACAAGGCTGCGTGTGACACATCTTGGACGGAACATAATCGGTGCTTCAATTTTGACAGGCGTAGGAAAAGGTGAAAATGTTATTATAACACGGATCCCAATAATTTTCACAGATTTTCCTTTTCAATTCAAAAGGTTGCAATTCCCTATTAAGCTCAGTTTTGCAATGACAATTAATAAAGTGCAAGGGCAAACGTTACAGGTAGCGGGGGTCATCTTAGAAAAACCGTGCTTCTCTCATTGTCAGCTGTATATAGCATGTTCGCGTGTGTCAAATGCCCAGAAATCTTCCCTTTCAATTCAAAATTTCCTATTTAGCTTAGTTTCTTTTCAATTCCAAATGCTGCACCTCTGACGGACCTATTAAGCTCAGTTTCCTTTCAACTCAAAAGGCTGCATCTCTGACGGATCTTATATTTGGCTCAGTTTCCTTTCAATTCAGAAAACTGCATCTCTGACAAATCAATTTAGCTCAGTTTCTTATCAAAAGTCTGCATCATTGACGGATAATTATGCTCAGTTTCCTTTAATTAAAAATATCCCATTTCCATTTGGTATAAACAGGCTATTTTAATGCTTTCCTATACGCTGCGTTTCAAAACATTTAAATAGGCTGACGAATAAATTTTACTCAGTTTCCTTTTAATGGCTGCATCTCTGACAAATCTATAAAACTCAGTTTTCCTTCAATTCAAAAAGCAATGGATAGTTCATTTCCCAGTGACCATGCGGGCGAAGCCGCGGGTAACAGCTAGTATGTATATAAGACCTAGGACTGATATCTGCTTAAAATCTGAGACACTTCCACATCGGAGGAATGAAGATGTATTTTTAATTGTTTTTTTTTAATAGGAGGGGGCAAACGAGGATACGGCTCACCTGATGATAAGTGATTAACGCCACCTATGAATAACTGCAACACCAAGGGAATTGCAGATACGTTGCTGGCCTTTTAAAAAGGATAAGGCTTTTTCTTGAAGTTCCCTAAGTCGTATAAGTCCAGAAAAATCTCTGATGGTAGTTTATTCCACAAGGAAGTTGTGCAAGATATAAAACTACTTTTAAATCACACGGCGGTGTGTCATCCAGATGGTACGGATGGTACCGCGAGTTTTGTCGTGATGTGCGATGGTGATATTTTGCGGCTTGAATTAGAACGAACAATTCCTCAGATGTGATAAAATACGCAAAGAGATGCAACATCTCTTCGCAGTGCCAGTGAGTCATGCCGATAGGAAAGAGCTTGGTCGCCAACGATTCGAACAGCTCTGCGCTGGATGCGATCAAATGGAAGGAGCTGGCACTGGGGAGCCCCGGCCCGGAGATGGGAACAGTATTCCATGTGCGGCCAAACCTGCGCCTTCTAAAGTTGCAGGAGGTGAGCCGGCATGAAATACGGTCTCGCTCTGCTGAGCACGCCATTTAGAGGCCAATTTGGCCTTCTCTTCCAAGTGACCACAAAACTGCAGGTCACTCGATATGTGAACGCCGAGGATTCCGATACTGACTGAGGCAACAAAGGGAGTGCCTTGAAGCTGAGGAGAATCGACGAAGGGGTTTTTTCAGCGGTAAACGCTCAAACTTGTGTGTTTTGTGGATTAAACTGGATTAAATTTAGTCGCCCCAATTTGATACTTTGTTGAAAAAGTCTCGACTTCAGACACAAGTTTGTTCCGGTACTTTGTGACGTTTTGCCGAGTAATATTGGAACGGCCGGTGTATAAAGCATCACCAGTGCTGTCGTCTGCATAGCAATATTACCGGCTTGCAACATGTCATTGATATGCAGAAGAAACAATGTTAGTGGTAACACGCAGCCTTGTGGAACACTAGCGTCAATGGGCTTGTAATCGGAGCATACACCGTCTACTACCTTGATGCTCCGATCAGCAAGAAAACTGGTAATCCAATTGCATAATTTATCGGGAAGCGCATAGGAAGGCAGCTTCATAAGAAGAGCTTTGTGCCAAACCCGGTCGAAGACCTTCGCTATGTCCAAACTAACGGCAAACACCTTCCCCTTTGACTCTATTGCTTCCGCCCATTTATGAGTTAGGTAACCCAGAAGATCACCAGCGGAGCGGAAGCGTACTGGTTGTCACTAATCAGCTGGTAATCTTCAAGGTACCGCATGAGCTGGCTGGCTGTTAATAATGGATGCCATTATTTTAGAGAACAAGGTGGTTGTGGCGATAGGCCTACAGTTGGACGGTCAGAGCGGTTTACCTTTTTTAGGAATCTGGTGCATGAAGGCTGTCTTCCATGATTTTGGGACTACGCCAAGAGAGTAGGAGTGCCGGAAAAGACGCGTTAAACCGGTTCCAACTGCGAAGCACTCGTATTCAGCACAATAGGAGTGACGTTATCCGACCCACTCGACTTGTTGATGTCCATGGGAGGGGAGTGCTCTGCGCACTGAGCGTTGGGTAAACAGGACATCCTGCATGGGACACTCACTCCACGGTATGGTCGGTGGTGTGTTCTACCCATCACCAAGAGTCATGTTGGATACAAAAAGAGAGCCCAGCGGATTGGATTTGTCCTTTGCGGCATGGGCCAGTGAGTCGTGTTCCCAGTGCAGAGATGGGAGAGATGGCTGACAGAAGTTCTCTTGGACAGCCTTGACGACAGACCAGAATACACGTGTTCCCGAAAGAAGACGAATTAGTTTCTCGCCAATTCTGCCGATGTGCTCTGACTTTGCCTTGACAATGACATTTTTGAAGGACCTGGAGGCAGAATTGTACTTATTTTTAAGAGCGCTGGTATTTGCATCCCGAGACGTCCATGCGCGAGCCCAGTTCTGGTAGCACTCTTGATTTTAACGTAGTGCAATCTTGCAGGAACGACCAAACCAAGGCTGGATTCTGCATTTTTCTTAGCAAACGCCATTCTAACGGTGCGCACAACCCTCGCTCTATTATTACCTGACTTGAAACTTGTCAGTCTGTCGATAAGGGCCCATTGCTTTTGCGATAATGTCCTCGATTCTTTTTCTCCAGGCTGGGATTTTGCTACTTTGTCTAGTAGCACGTCCAACCACAGAAAGTTTGGCGCCAATAATACGGAAAACCGTCACTGCGGCGCCAGAATTGAGTCTGCTTTGCAAAGGTCCCGGCTGGTTTCCAAATAGGTCACCAGCATTTAGTTAAGAGCTTTCACGACAGCCCGATTTCGCTTGCTAAGGGTATGCGGGGAAGTCGCGGTCGATTTTGGAGAGGCATGCAGCGCGTTCCCAAAATCGCCTCTTCAAATATGCTCCTCATTTGCTCTAGTTCGTGGGAGATGAATTAACGGGAGAAGCCCAAGTCCGGAACCGTTTCGTGGTTCGGTCATATGCACAAACAGACCTTTGCACCCACAATTTTTCATAGGCACGGCGCACACCTTTTGGCAGGGAGCTGACTGACTGTGCCGACGTAGCAGTTTTGTCACATAACTGTTATGTTAGCGGGCGATGGGGACGTCACTTCCCTACGCCAGTTTATTATTATTATTAATCTGCTGAACTATAATGCCGAACACGGCGGCAACCTGCAGTACGCAACCGCGATGAGAGCGTGAGTGGCACCGTACTCCCGATCAGACAATCATTCGAGGAGCCAAGAGTGGCATCAACGGTCTAGATGAGAGGTCAGCAAAAAGTCCAACAGGGAAGGTACATGGTTTTCCACATCTGTAATCCGCGTAGGCGAGGCAACCAGTTGTGTCAGACCATATGCCAAAGCAAAGTCATAAACAGAACATTAAACGAGAACCAAGCCATTCTCTGAGATCTCTGCGGATAGGATCTGTTGTAGATAGGATCTGTTCAAGGCTGCCGTGGCGTTGAAAATAGATGTCCTCTCTGACGAACACGAAACTCCAGTCCGGGGCACAAGGGAGTGTTCTAACCGGGCAAGAGAGATACGAAGTATCAGCCAGAGAAGACACCTGTGTCTTGGTTAGAAAAAGCAAGGCCGGCTTCGCCGTTTCCAGATGCTAGTGGATGGCGTTAAAGTTTGAATGAAGTTCCCTTATGTTGCAGAAATTCACTGATAGCGTAGCAGGGGGTACCTTTGACTTATTGCTCCATTTTCCCCGAGGAGGTTTAGTCTCGAGCAGAATTTTGCCCCCACTCCCAGAATACGCGGGGAAGTCTGAGCATCCACGCTCAGGCGTGATGTAGCTTGGTCTTGGGTGCTCAGCGAGGGATTGTCCAGGGGTGCTGGTACCCTCCTTGAGTAGTCTTGCGTTTAATTCCGCTACCATTTTGATGAGGGGGGTGGGGGAATTGGGCCACCGGCTACCTGCATTCACCAGACGAAACGCAGAAGCAAAGCCTCTACTTCACGCTGGTCTTCTGTGAGGTCGTGGTACCACACCGTTTCGAGAGCCGGCATTCGTACAACAGCCAAGCTGCTGTGTGGCTCTACCACTATTAAAAAATACCACTATTAAAAATTTCAAAACTTTTGTGATACTTCCCATGTACCACGAACAGGTGTTTACACTAGTCGTGTCATTTGATAAATGCCACAAAAACGAATCGCGTTGTCATTTTATCACACGTCAAGGGACCAACTGCCAAAGGAAACTACCAAGTTGGTTTTTTCGCAGAACCCACGTTGGTTGTATATTGAGTTAGTTGTTTGCTGTTGTCTTTATACCCGACACATTACCATAGGATATAGGTGTATCCTATATAGGTTATGTGTCGGAAAATACTAGCATTTTGCAAAATATTGTAAAAGTAAAAATTATCTTTCTTTCTAATACACTAGAAATAGAAAATATTTTAAACAAATTTCAAAAACACAGTATATTAATTTTACGTTAATCAGTCTTTAAGTAGCATGCATTTTTTAGATGCTGAATTTTATGTTGTCGAGTGATACAAAAGCTGACATTATTTGGTTTATTTATTACTATAATATCTTAAATAATTCAACACAAGTTACATAGTTGTAATAATATTATAAGTCGTAAAAAACTTAATATTAAGACTTCGATATATTTTGAACTTTTTTTATTAAATTTAGTTTAAAACACTCTATCAAAACTTAAAAGAAGAGTGAATTATAAAACAAAATTTACAAAAACAGTATAGCGAAAGTAATACGCTGACACTCTTTCACGCCAATGAAGTACAAAACTCCAGGAGGCAATCTCAACTGCCATAGCGAACATAAAATTTATGGCAACAATAAAACGCGATATGCTTCCACCGTGGCCTGGCTATAAGCGTGCCAGCAGAGAATAGCTAAAGTAACATTTGTATCTTTTACTCTGCGAAATAAAATAATCCTGTCTGTGCTAATGTTTTTTTTTTCTATCAACTAATTATCCGCAGTTATCTGACCTCTATTTTGGTATTGTACCAGCCACCGTGTATGTTAAGTTGTGACTAAGTAATATGACAATTAGATCTGATGGTCACGGATATAATATGGTGATGGAACCATCTGGTATACGCCAGGTATAAAATACCCGGATCAGACATGGGAAGCAGCAGCATAAGTGGTAGACGGTGCCCACTATCAATTTATCTGCCAAGGATAACGGAGGAGAGAATAAAGGGAGAAGATATCATAGGAAGAATACGAAATAATCCAAATCCTCTCTGCAACGAGTCAGGCCAATGATCAGCAATAAAATTTTACGGAATGAAGATGGAGATGAAAAAAAAACATAGCAAACTAAAATTAATAGAGAATGAGGGAGGGGGAAACAATTTATTTTACAAATATCTACTTGAATTGCATGACAGGCTTTTTTCTCATTTTATCACTGTCTTTCTCTTCCTCTCTCTCTCTCTCTCTCTCTCTCTCTCTCTCGCGCGCGCGACTGTTAAGTAGAACTCATATTCTACAGATCAGTTATATGTCATTATTGGTTCCAGTTCATCACTTCGTTCACTCTTTAACGTGGACTTGGTTAAGCTTTTGAAATAAACTTTTCATTCGTTATTCCGTGTTTGTAGAATTCCTTTGGAAATGCTTGTATTCGGCAGTGGACTTGGCTGTGATGATGATGATGACCATGTTACATGAATGGCTATTAAAAGTCTTATGCTGAAAATAAGTTTCCATCATAGATTCGATAATAGGGGAATATTTGCCATAGTTACTGTTTATTAGTTGAAACTGGGAAGTAGCTGTTATCCACATTCTATTTTGTGCCCTTCTGTTGCCTATTACGATACCCAAGGAACGATTTGGGGTGCTACTTCATGGTGTCGTGTAGAAGTACTTCACATCCACAAAACTAATCTTAAACTATTCCGCTGACAAACTTCAAGATATTAAATTAGTAATTACTGTTAAAAAGTTTTTTATTGCAGAAACTTTCATAAATAAGAATATACATTTTTATTTTTAATAGGTTAATCAAGCATCTAGAACACCTGATGGTAAATGGCTGCTATGGTACGGTATAAACACCTAATTATTAAGATTAAGAATCAAAATGCAGATGTGTTGTCACCACTGACAACTAAGACGGAATACTATGTTATCATTTAAAAGGATCTCTGTTTCTCTACACTCACCGCAAGAAACACAGCAACCAACAGGTGAGTCTCGTGCTCGTTTGTTCCTCTTATAAATAACAAGCAACTTTAAGCACATGTGTCGCCATCGATAGAAAATCTGAAGAACACTGAGATTACATAAGTAAGTAAATCACTATAGACATTAATAATAATAATAAAGTTAAAGTAAAGTAAAGTTACAGCCTATATACGTCCCACTGCTGGGCTCAGGCCTCCCCTCATTTCTGAGAGTGTTTAGGGCAAGGAAGTGTCGGCCGCGGTACCCAAATGCGTGTTGACGAACTTCACATGTCTTCGAAATATTTTTTTTCTTATTCCTCAGACATGCAGGTTTCCTCACGATGTTTTCCTTCACCGCCGAGCACGTGGTAAATCAGCATTTAAAATTGCAATTAACAATTTCATAGGTGCCGGCGGGAATCGAACCTGGGTTACTCGCGTTCTCTTATATTTACAGCGAGCGTTAACCACTGAGCTACCACGGCTTAATAATAATAATAATAATTTATTAAAATTTTTAACTTGTATTACATATAAAAAAAAATCTTACATGAGATATATTACAAAAATACTAGTAAGGGTGACGTTCTGTTCTCCTTGCTAGACTAAGAAATAGCCTGTATATATATAGCCTGTAATAGGAGATTCAGTCCCTTACCTAACTTTTTAGTACTACAGATTGTGTGTGTGTGTGTGTGTGTGTGTGTGTGTGTGTGTGTGTGTGTGTGACCTCATAATATAATTATATTAATATAATATAAATTAGTTAGTTAATAAGTACTGTTCTCTTTCTTCATAACTCTTGTTTAGTAGGAAGGAGTACACGGCTTTCTAACATTTGTAATTAGATAGTTCATAAATAGAAATATTAAAATTGATTTTATTATAAAGAAAGGGACCGACATATGAGAAAAACCTTTTAGCAAAATGAGAGTAGACTATCGGAATACTGCAGATTTTTTCCTTACGCCTCTTGGTAATTTCGATATATGGAACCTTACGATGTTGTAACATCACAGTATGTAGTATAAACAATTGTCTTTACATTAAGAACGTTGTGATCTTTGTAGAGCTGAATTGTTGGATATAATATGGGTTGAAAGGCCAAAATCTTTAAAATTGATCTGTGTGCGATTTCTAAAGGTTTCAAGATAGTATTTGCGGCACCACCCCAACATGAAATACAGTAAGATATGATAGAAAGACAAAGTGCAAAATAAACGTTGCGTATACTACTCTGATTAGTGACGTGACGAAGTGATTTGAAAATAAAGATTAATTTACGAACTTTGCTGGTTAAATCTTCAATGTGGGCTTTAAAATTTAGGGTTTTATCTAGAGTTTTGCCAAGATATTTGATTGTGTCGACCGAATTAACAAGGGGACAGTGGCAAGCTTGTTGATATTGGTAATGACATGAGTGGGCTATTAATTTTACTGGAATTTTAGGTTGTGAAATTGTGGAGATAGAAAAAGTAACGAATTTGGTTTTTGCTGCGTTTAAATTTAAAGTAAAGGTGTGTGCACGAAGCCAATCATATGTAATGTTAAAGCGACTTTGCGCAATTTCTTGGAGTTCAGTCCAAGTACCTGCAAAGAAAGTAAGAGTGGTGTCATCATTATATGAAACTATCTTAGAATTATTGACTTTAATATTACAGAGATCGTTAATGAATATCAAGAAGAGAGTAGGTCCGAGTATACTACCCTGGGGCACACCGTAAGATATAGAAAGTTCATTACTTGTATAGTTGCCTATCTTTACTCTTTGAGTCCGGTCTGAAAGGTAGCTACGGAAAAAATCAAGTTGAGAACCCCTGATACCTATATTTTCTAGTTTTAATAAGAGAGTGTTGATGGGAACCGTATCAAAAGCCTTAGCTAAGTCCAAGAATATTGTAAGGACATTGTCTTGAGCCTAAAGCATGTTATTTGCAAACTTTACAAACTTGACAGAAACATGATTTTTTATAGAAGTATGGGTATGACAAACGAATACACAGCATCCACTTATAGCTTGCTTAGTCCCGAAATTATTTTCGGATTCTATTCAGTTTTCGAGTCAAACTGACCTTGTTTCGAATCTGATTTTTAAATCGAAAAAACATGATCGAGGTACGATCAAGCGATATTACCGTCATTAGGAAAAACCGTATGTTTTCTTATCTCGATGTCATTTACAGTAATGTAAAAATTCACTTCTTTAATAATTGTTATTACATAAATAGGATAAAATTGTTAAGAAAAAGCATTATTGTAGCTTTTTATAGAATATGGTTACAAATGAGCGCACAATCCAAGCAAGCAAATAAATCCAAGCAAATAAAAGTGAATGCTGCGGCCTATAGACGTTATCTATTCTCAATTAAGAATCAAAATACATGCGCTGCTGAACCCAAGAACTAAGATGAAATGCTTCATTACCAGTAAAAATGGTCTCCAGTTTTCTACCCTCACCATATGAAACACAGCAGCATTAGGCAGCTATTTGAAGCTGAATTTCCTTATTTATTAGTTTGCAAATAATTAAGATAAGATTTAAAAATCTTTGAATAGGCGTATTCAAGTAGAACAAAAATTCAAATATATTAGCAATCATATAAACTATCTATACCTATAAAAAAATCTAGGACAGTTTGAAGAATACTTTTCCCAGTGCAGAAGTAAACAATACAACAAACTGAAACAACTTTGCATGTGGCCCTCCATTTGTTATTTCAGCGCTCACGTCCCCGAACCAATTGCGCTAGCTGTTTATTCAGGCTTCATACAAAATGAACACTAAAGTATTTTGAAGTAATATATTATTTTTATTAATATAATTAGGATTTTAATCTACTTATAAGAAGCGTGTTAGGTACGAGGATTGCTTCACCTCTCAGCTAACACGATTCTGTATATTTCACAAAACGTAAGAAACTCGGGTTCGATCTCCACCGGCACCAATGAAGATGATTATTGCAATTTTTTGTGCTGTTGTTTTTGTTTTGTGTGTGCTAACCGTTACTGTTACAGCCTATCAAAGGTTCATCGCTGGACAAGGGTCTCCCCAAAAGATTGCCTCATAGAGTGATATTTTCCAAAGTTGCCACGCTTGAGAAGCGGGTTGGCAGCCGCAATTATTTCATTTTTATTTGTTATTAAAAATGCGCTATAATGGACAATTTTCTGGATTACGAGTATCATTACATACGATACCCACGGGGTAATTCGAATTAGAGGATATTTTTACACCACCACTAGATGATATGGCTTACAACGACTTTGCTTTTTTGTAAGACAATATATTTTTATGAAAACGTATTATCAATATAAGTAAAACATATATAAATACAATATCAAAACCTTGTCATTGTGAAAGAATGAATGAGGAAAGAGTGACAAAGCAAATTTATAAGGTAGATGTGAACGGCAGAGTCGGGAAGGGACACCCTATATGAAAGTTTATCGACCAAATTGGCGATATTTTGAAAATGGGCCATATTAGGAGTATCCTTAACCTACAATAGTATATGCGTAGATATATGGATGTAAAGGAGATGGGAGAGGTGTGTCAGGATCGTGCCAAATGGAAGTCCGTGGTCTCTGCCTACCCGCTGTGTGACAGGCGTGAGTATTCATGTATGTATCGAAACCTTCTATTCTGTAGTAATGAAATGTAATGTAAGGTATTGTAATTTATGTCCTCTACGCCGAATTTCCGTCAGGGCGGTTAATCTCCACGGAGTAGAAAACAGAGAGATTAACGATAGACGTAGAAGAAATAGAGGCTTAATACCGCTGTTATTCGTATGGTGAGTGTAGAGATCCGAAAACTCTTTTTTACTGGAAACGAGGGGTGATATGTTGTTTTTGATTCTTAAGGATAAATGTTATATATAATGTCTGTAGGCCAGAGCATCCATTTACCATCAGGTGGAATGTGTGCTCGTTTGTCACCCTTATACTATAAAAAAGACGTCTGCGCAGGACAGGATTATACTGCGCAGTGCGTAAGTGTATGCGCAAGCATAGATGCACTCTCTATTCCCTCACACTCATAGTCCGATGGGACTACAATCTGACATGAGCGGAGAGATCTGAACCAACGGTTTTAAGTGCATTTTGAAGATTACGACAAACTGACTTCAAGCTTTTACTAAGAATTTCGTGACATAAACATTCTAGAAACAGATTTTTGGCTCGACCCGGGGATTCAAACCAGATTTTTCAAAACCTTTTTACCGATAACGAGGCATTTCATTTTACTTTTCAGGGTTGACACCGCACCTGCACTGCCTTCTTCTCGTTTCATCTCAGGGTTTGACCCATTGTTAATCAAAGCAAATACATTAATAATCAGCGAGTTGTCACAAAATATTTATCATACATTAATAATTTAGGATTATTAATGTATTACATCACATAAAATATACATGTGCTCCTTATTGAAAACGTCTATTACCACATTACAGTATCTGAATAATGAATATCATCCTCATATTGTTTTAATTTCATTTTTGTGCTAACTCTAGTTCTTAAAGCTGTAATTTGTAGATGTTCTCAATATGAATTTCAAATATACAACCCTAACTACTTAACCCATAGGTGATGACCATACCCATACCAATCAAACCAATTTCTAATAACAGAATCTGATAGGGGCAGGTCCATAAATCGTAGCGTTTTATACGAAATTTTGTATTTTAACTAGCGATCCGCCTCGCCTTCGCACGAGTGTTCTGGATTTCCACAACAACGCCACCTATCGGGTTCAATTAAACTAAACCATCCATTTTTTTATTGATGGGTAAAGCCGTTTAAAATTTATACCAAAAATAGTTTATTGACATTTTTATTTTTGAGATTTCTCAAAATCTACTCGTCCGAATGAGTTCATTTTATCACCAAATCTATTCCACATTGAGATCTGAGGAACGCAAACCGCATCTCAATCGATCAAGACGATCAAAAGTTATGAAATGTTTACCTACATACACACACACACACATACATACATACATCCGTACGGACGTCTACGTGAAATTAGTCGGAATAGCTACATGGGATCTCAAAACGTTGAGATCTGATGAAAACTCGATTTTAGAAAATCGAGGTGAAACCAAAAACTTCCCTATTTTTGAAAATTTTCAATTTTCTTAGCGAAAAGTTAAAAATTTATTTAAATACATGAAAACATGTTCGTGTTTGCTGTACAACTTTATCAAGCAAACAAAACATATCCACTGCAACTATTTGAAATTGCTTCATCATGTCCGAAATCCGACAACTCGAGATAACAACTAAATTAGCTCTCACAACAACTATTACTAACTTCGTAAGCGATGAAGTTGCAATTTGAAAACTTTAGCCAACGGATCCCTGTAGGATATAATTTGTTCCTTTTGTATATATGTTATGCACTCGCTGGAATAATCCATCGACAATCACCGTAATCTGGTAACGTATCAGGTTACTGTTATTTATATCATTAACATTATTTAGTTAAAATGGTCCAACATTAAGTTCAGACAGTCATGTGACCAAATTACAGAACATAGAAACAAAAATTCACTCATAAAGCAAAGTTCGTAAATTGAGAAATATATACTTAAAACTTTCTATATAAATGAAGTTCAAGAACAGAATCACATTCTATCCATTTATGTTTAGTTTAAACAATGCATTTGAATATTTGACTTAGACAGCGAAGATTAAAATTCGCTTCGCTGCTGAGATAGAAGATTTTTCAAGATGTTAAACCAGAAAATGTATGGTATCAACGTCAATGAAGAATATGTCATACTCATGAAATTTGTAACAAAATTTAGTCCGATTTATAAAGGTGTTTTTAGATATCGTGATATTATTATTCTGTACATGATATGATATGATATGATGATCTTGTTGTATAGATGCAATAAATGACAAAATACTCCGCAAACAATAAAATATAATTTAATTAAATAAGGAAACTGATATGACAATATTTGCGGCGTGTGCTGACGTAAGGTAAAAGAGACTAGCCAGCGACGGTGTTAACATATTTAAAATTGCTGAATAATTAGTTTTGTGTTGTAAAACTATGTATATTATTTTATAATAACGTTGTAGTCATTAATAATTTAATGATCTTTAATTATTTTAAGTAATATTGTATCATTGCTTTTCTTTCGGATACGGATTTCCATTCGGATTTCCCTTTCGTATCGATCGTGGCGACCGTGGCTAAATCTGTATTCGAAAAAACACGACAATCTCCATAAAATTTATGAACAATGTTGTCACATGGTTAGAATCACAGGTATTATTCAACAATAGCCTTGGTCTCATATAAGAGTTTAAAGTTAGCGTTATTGTAGCAATGAAAATCTAATTCAAAAGGAAAAATTCAATTGCAGAAATTCGTATCTTATTTTAACAATGAAGAAAATATAAGAGTGATATTTTTTCAATAAAATTCTGTTCTTGAGTCAGGTTAAAGGAATTGCAGAAACCGTTTTCAACATGAACATTATTTATTGTATACTATTAATCATAAAATCATCTTCATCATAATCGTCGTTTATCTGTTAAATTTACTGATGAACCCTCATAATTTGAACGATTTAAAGCATTTAATATACACTTGATGAATTTTCATTATAAATTTTTATTATAGAATTAGCGTAACAAGCGGGATAACAGTCTACCTAATGGTGTGGCTAATAGACATCTACATCTACCCTAGATTAAGAATCAAAATAAGGATGCATTTTCACACCTAAGGAGTAAGATATAATGGCTCGTTTCCAAGGAATCTCGTTCACTAAAGCAATAATATTTACTTAGGAAAGTGTATCGGAAGGCGACAATTGTCATAACAGAAATATACACTTGTGTAGTGATAATGTTATCTGAGATTTGGTTTTGTTCTTTCTAAGATACTCACTGTACCAAACACGACAGCATTTACCTGTTTTTTTACGCTAGTATTCTGTAAGGCCGTGGTCCTACCACGGTCGAGCGGATCCATTCATTCTGTAGCCATTGTAATAGCAGCAGAATGGCTATGCCACGTTAAAGAACTATTTAAGTTTTCGCAATTTTTAAGAAAACGGAGTATTTGAGATTCGTGATCACTAACATCTCAACTGCTAAAATAATGAACTCCGACAAGCCCAGATGGCCAGTGATGTCCAAATAGTAATGAACTGTCAGTCACTATGGTTCAACTGCAGATATCCTTATTCTTAAGTTTACGGCCTCCAGCACCGCAACAAATTTTTAAACAACTGCGGCACGAAGCCGTCATTATTTAAATAATATTTATAAATAATTTCAATAAGTACTTATACAATATTCTATTTAAATGTGTTTGCTTCAAAATGAAACAATTTTAATATTATATTGCGCTCAAAACACAACTAGGAATTGCAGATACCACTCTACCTTTATATAATAAAATACATAACGAAAAAACCTGATTTTACAGATTTTATTGCTCATCCACTTCGCTCAACAATATTGATCGAAGCTCATCCACTACAATCTTTAAAAAAACACCGCTGAACATACGACTCCCCATTGATTCGGGAGATTTTGTAGGTCATTTCATAGGAGAGGTTTTTCCATAGTTGCCACGCTTGACCGGAGGGTTGGCAACGAGAGATTTCTATTATTTTGAGTTTTTGTGGTAGTTGTTATCAGGAAGGTGCTACTACCCATTTCTGCTACAATTTCCCTCATTGTTATTTCAATAAAATCTGTGATAATAGTTTAACTCCTTGTGGAGTGTTCGAGCAAATACAATCAAAATGTAAAAGTACGGACTAGTAAACGTTCAAATACATAATTTGGGCATAACGCTGATGCGAAGTAGCATTGTCAGTGAGAGGTTATTGGCTCTGCATATCTCTTGACTAGCGTGATGAATATGTGCCAAGTTTGATACATCAGCTTTTTTTAATAAACCTAAAACCCACCTACTGGTATGTGGCTATTACAGGCTATTACATTCAACTTCAAACAAAGGAGGCTACAGATGCGTTGCAACCTCTGAGGACCAAGCTAGAATAACTCGCAACTTAATTACAGGTTGCGAATATTTTCTCTCAATACATTTGACTGGAACGCAGCAGTGCATGCACGTTTGACCTAAACTAACGGACTCTTACGCTTCTCATACACCTAATCCGTCATCATAAAGATACCAATAGTTAATTCGCAACGATCCACTTAACTATTTATTATTAAGTCAAGCGGATGGTTGCGAATTAACTATTGGTATCTTTATTATAATGGATTTCCGCAAAGTAACGGCTGAATCTATCAATAATCCGTCATCGGCAGAAGTTTGCTCGGGCTATGACGGCCGAACTCGGACAATCGAATCAAACACTTGTAAAACAAAGAGAGTGCTTACAACAAACACGACCGTTATCGTCTGATAACGTACGAAAACCGCCGAACTTGTTGCGATTTCTCGCACGACTGCGCGCGTCTACAGTGCAAATTGAGTGTATTCATAGTTTAATTTAACCATTTTGTCTTTATTCTGTTGTTTTGTCAGTGTTGTTATCTACCTAAACGACTATGGATATGGAAAATATAAAAATAGAAAAGAATACCGGCAACGTCCAATGTCGGCACAAGTGGTACACTGTTGCAGTGATGTGCTTACACTGCAACAGTGTACCAGTGCCGTCACACGTCCGAGTTACTCGTTCGGGTAGTTCTGTCCGCCATCAGCCGATAAAATCGGTTTTGGTATAAACGTACCGTTACGGTAGGCGTAAGCGTTAGGCAGAAAATGAGTGCTAATACATAGCACTTTCAAATATCAGCAGTAGCAAAATTTGCGCGTTTTGAATTTGCTTAAATACAACAATGGACTTAAAACGTCTTTGAGACAGCGTATATGTTAAGTATATTGAGCATCACTTTGCTTTAAAATCTATGACATGCGCCTAGCCCTTGAGCTGCATGACACGAACTTGACTTAGAAGCCCACCGATGCCAATTAAATTGATATTTGCAATTTTAAGTGATAAATTAACACGTTTTGGGAGTTGGAGGCGAACATTGCGAGAAAGCCTGCGTGTCGGATGAATAACCATCTATAAAGTTACAAAATTATAGTAAATCTGCTTTCTGTAACTTCTAGGTCGACTAGGTTTTAACCTGTCTGTTGAACAAATGATTCTGATAAAATTTATTAACTATGAAAATTTTAAAATTGTTTATTAATTAGTAATTAAGAAGAATTTCTCTAACGCTCTTAACGCTGTCGATCATTATATATTGTCACCTGGGTTTCTCTTCGTCAGCGCGGAACTAGTTCTGCTAATATCTTTGGGGTTGTCAATTCAAGTAGGTCAAATGGTCTCTCACTGGTGCCATTTGTCTCTCACTATTTGCAGAAAGATAAACAATTTTATCTGGTTAAATAATAATTAAATCAGATGTTTGTTATGCAAGGTTATGTACTAAAAATGATAAATGAAAGTGTATAAAATGAAAACCAAATGAAGATTAAAAAGGCCACAAACTTCGCAATGATATTTATCTATCATTTAAAACAAATTCTTGATATATCACCATCTAAACTTACAAAGTTGAAGTACCATATAAATTCTAAGCAGGTTCTTAATCAAATTATATGTCAATGAGTGCTGTTTGTCACAAACTCCTTCAATTACAAGTTAGTCTGTTTTCTTAGCAAAGTTTTTTATTAGTTTTATGTCCACACGTTCTTGTTTAAAGACATATAAAAGCAAAATGAAAGAAAAAAAATGCTTTTTATATACTACATTCATATATAACTTTTTTTATATGCCAGAAATTTAGTATTTAAGAAGTTTTTGTACAACCGACTTCAATATAAATAAATGAGTACACCATCAATGTAGTCGAAGGCAATTAATTACGTATTATTTGGAATAACTCAAAAACTACTGGTGAGATCTTGATTAGATTCATATAGGAATACATGAAAATCGGCAAAATCGGTTCACCTAGAAAAAAGGTCTAAGGTAGGTAAGGTATCTCATACAAGAAATACAATCGAACTGAGGAATTCCTCCTTTTCAGATGTCGGTTGAGTATAGAGAGAGAGAGAGAGAGAGAGAGAGATAGAGAGCGAGAGAGAGATAGAGAGAGAGATAGAGAGAGAAAGAGAGAAAGAGAGTCGGTACAGTAGTATATTGAGTATTTTTGCGAAAACACATGAAAATATTAAATATGTCTCAACTCAGGAATTTCTCTTTTAATGTAGATGTAATGTAGAGGCCACAGGTAAGCGTCACTGAACTGGATTTCATAATATGAACAAGTTTGTATTCTTACAAAAATACTCCAAAATGACATTTAAAATTAAGTGAAAGATAACTAAAGTAGCCCATTAACGTCCTATTTCTAAGCAGTCGGCGTTTGACTGAAGAAAGTCAACAAAAATATTCTTGCCGCATAGAATTATTTCAAATATTAAAACATCCCATTTCCTGTGTACATAAACGAAGAAATTTAAATATATAAGAATATCCACTTACATTTCCACATTAGTGAGTATAAAAGCCGCAAATGGTGCTAGAATATTTTTCTTAACCAAAAACTGGCGAGATATGATCCATTTAAATGACGCAAACAATTCCGTTAGTGATAAAGGACTTAGCCCCTCTATCCACGGGATTAGCCACACCACTTAGGTAGACTTGCGTTATTTCCCGCTTGTTACGCTAATTCTATAATAACAATTTATAATTAAAATTCTTGCATAATCGCGAAGTGTGAACAGCCTACGTCATTACTTCCTGGCGAGATCGGATGCATCCATTCTATAATGACTTTTCGTAATAAAGGGCTAGCCCTACATGCCTTAGCCACACCATTAGGTAGACTGTTTTCCCGCTTGTTACGCTAATCCTAAAATAAAAATTTATAATGAAAATTCATGCATAATCGCGAAGTGTGCAGCCTCCGTCAATTCCTGGCGAGATCGGACGATCCATTCTATAATGACGTCATTTCTAGTGATAAAGGACTTACCCCTCTATCCTTAGCCAACGAGCAATGGCAGGACCCAGCAGTACAAAGCATTTCCGACCGGGAGACCGTATGGAAGGAGAAGGAGCTCCACGGGAGGTACTACAGGGCTTTACATGAGCCCCACGTAGATACAGCCGCCTCCCACAACTGGCTACGTTTCGGTGACCTCTTCGGGGAAACCGAGGGTTTTGTCTGTGCAATACAGGATCAGGTTATTAAGACCAACAACTATCGGAGATACATCCTAAAGGATGGCATTTTTGACGTCTGTCGAGCTTGTCGCCATCCCGGTGAGTCACTTACGGCCTGGCCACGGGGAACGGCGGCGCGAACGGCAAAGCGACAGGCGGGGCGAAAATTCGCGCGGCGCGATTTGAGGGCCACGGGAAGTCACGTTTGCCGCCGCGACCAGATAGGCCGAGAGTGAAATATCTTTATCAAAGTTATCTCGATATTGCTTATAAAATAATTGTTTTTTGAATCAAGACATAATATTTGGAAAAGATTGCGGAGTACATGATTTGAATAGGAATCGGGTTATAAATGGAGAATTCCACAACAAATAGAATGCATCTAGAAAAAAATTTCGAGTAAATACCAGAATAAGTGTCGAAACCTGCGATTATATTCTTGTTAATATTCTACCAGAATTGTAGATAAAAGTCAATGCGGATAGAATTTTATATCCCATTCAGCCTCTCGGGTCATCTGAGGCGGCTAGGACTACGTGGCGGACCGCTCCAGGCTGAAATGCAGAAGGTGGTGCTCCTCGATACAGCCCGCATCGTCCGTTTCTTTCGCTTTCCCTCTAACCCTCGGCCGTTTGGTCTCCCCTGCCGAGTGCTTCCATCTGGTTGGATCTTATTTATTTATGTATTTTTTACTTACTTACTTACTTATCGTCACGCACAATCCCTAACGGGGTAGCTAGAGAGAACAGATCGCCAAGTGTCACGATCCTTACATACCTCTTTCGCTTCTTTCAGGTTCATTAACTTCTTCATACATGCACGTCTAGGTATCCGAGTACTCTTGACCCTCCCTCTTCGAGCAATTTGCTCACATGTTCTTCGAAAGTTAGTCTCGGTCTACCTCGACACCTTTTAATATTTACTTTCACTCTATATATTTTCTTCACCATTCGGTCTTCACTCATTCGTTCAACGTGCCCAAACCATTGGAGTAGTAGTATTTTTTGTATTTATATTATTTTATTGATATTTATGTATATTTATCTTTCCATTTTAATTTAAAATTATATATTTATAGAACCCAACCAGATGAGAAAATTATATAGATACCCCAAAAATGTAAATGTATGATATACCCTACCATGCCTCTTGAGAGCCGTGGTAGCTCAGATGGTTAGCGCTCGCTATAAATTTCATAGTACGCGAGCAAACCGGGTTCGGTCCTCGCCGGCACGAATGAAATTGTTAATTGCAATTGTAAGTGCTGATTTGCCACGTGCTCGGCGGTGAAGGAAAACATCGTGAGGAAACCTGCATATCTGAGAAATAAGAAAAAAAATTCGAAGACATGTGAAATTCGCCAACACGCATTGAGGAACGCACACTTTCTTGCTTAAAGCAAACCCACTCAGAAAAAAGGGGGAGGCCTGTGCCCAGCAGTGGGACGTTATAGGCTGTAACTTTTATGATATACGCGCTAGAGTCATGCTGCAGCTATATTATGGTTGTGAGTCTGCTCGTTGGTCTAGTGGTTGTAGTAGTGCGACTGCTGATCATGAGGTCCTGGGTTCGTAACCCGGGTCGGGCCAAAAAATTAATTATTGAGTTTTTTCGCGAAGAAATTCTCAGTAGTTGCCCGGATTCAGGTAGTTGGTGTTCTCTCACCCCCGTGCCAAAGCAAGTAAAGCCGTTGGTCCTGCGCCTGATCTCTCTCCGGTCGTGTCGGTTTACCGTCCCATCGGATTATGAGAGTGAGGGAATAGAGAGTGCACCTGTGCTTGCGCATACACTTGGGTACTATAATCCTGTCCTGCGCCGATGGCTAGTCTCCGTTGAGGCAGGCCGCCGTGGCCGAAATTCGGTCTGGAGGACATTATTATGGTTGTGGTAAGAATACGTCGGCTCGACGAGAGTAGTTGCACGCTCTTACAAAGTGCTATGTTTTGTATGATGAGTGTAAAGGACCGGAGACAATTTTTACTGGAAACGAGGAATTCCATCTTAACTCTCAGAGGTGACAACGGGGTGCAGCTCAATGGTGAGGTTTTGATTCTTAATCCAAGATAAATGTAGACGTCTATGGGCCTCAGCTATAATTTACCATCTGGTGTACAGCGTGCGCGTTTGTTACACTTATACTATAAAAAAATCTATACTTATTTTTTTATTTATATTTCTTATTTCTAAATGACACATAAGTTTAAATTATATTCTTGTCGTTATAAAGTAGCCAAAATGTTGAATATTTAGATAAATATATTTTTGCATTAATTGCCTATATTTTTCCAAGGCGTAGAGAAACGAATACAATCGGCTATTAAAATTAAAAAGAACGGAGCCAAAAATTTGCCAATCATAGAGGATATTATGATAAATAAAAATTGAAGCTAATATAAAATAAAGAGAAGATGGCTCAGTGCTACTATCGCGGTTATCGGGTATGATATCTGGTATGGTATGATATCGGGACGTTGGACATCATTATTGAATATATCAAAAGTAAATGTACGCGATAACTAAATCCAAAAAATTACTGAATATTATAAATGCGAAGGTGTGTATGTTTGATTGTTTGTTTGTTTGTCCTTCTTTTAAAAAATAAAACACGAATATTTCGCAAAATTCAGAATTTATTTAACCGCGTTTACGATGGCATTCGAATTTTGCTGTTAAAAATAATGGGGATAGTTCGGTGGCTGTAGAGTGAACATAGAATTTTTTTCAGAAATAGGAAATCTAACGGAGAAAATAAAAAAGAAATATCAATAATTCCCTCAAAAAGTGGATTAGTAGGCATATAGAAAATCGAATATGTTGCAAAATTAAATTCAGATAGGTGGTGCCACCGTGATTCTACAAGACTGACGACGGTACGATGGACGAACACAGAAGGTAAGAATATCTGGATTATTATGTCTTTTTACCAAAATTAAGATAAAAAATGTATGGATCTGTATTTTTCCACACGGAACTGGGAAGAGAACGACAAAAAACATAAAATTCACCAGCGGATTTTCTTCAAACGTTTTGGTGCATTGTAATTCACAGATTAGGCGATAACCTCGCAGACGATATTAAGTAATCCGTCGATGTTCTGCCTACCCCGTAAGGGTTACAGGCGCGATTATAAGTATAGATCAGAAATACTATCACCACCTGTCACGCTTTCACCCTTAACTATTATTTAAAATGGTAGAAACAGTTCTTATTAAGCCTTATTAATAAGCCTTAGTAATATTTATTGAACGAAAATGAATACAGTTCTTATATGTGAATATGAATGAATCGGTATTACAATAAGAAAAATTGTACAAAATTATAAGAAAAATATATTTGAGAGTTCCTATTAACTAACGTACACATAGTTTAAATTGATTCTGAGAGCCTAGGTTTTTAAAACGCGGTAACGAAATGTTTCCTGACCTGTACTTAACTCCCGCCGTTGAGCCGCGCGTCAACTTATAGTGCATACGGTACCTATACGCTTAAATTGTTTCTATTTCATAGCTTATTCGACTACCTGCTTTTGATTTCGGTAGTTTGTTATTTGCTTTGTGATTTGGTTAAGGTTGAATGGATTTATATTGGCTTTCATTTTCGGATTTGTGTATTTTCTTGGATAGGTTTTGTTGATTTGGTTGGTATTCCTTTATACATATTTAGACTCTGGCTTTGCGCGTTATGTCAGCAGTAACGAGGCAGCGTGGCGTCTCCTTGGCTTCCTTTTACAAGAAAGGCACCCAACAGTTACTCACCTTGCTGTGCACTTAGAAAATGGAGAGCGTGTATATTTCACCGAAAGAAATTTCCAAGAAAGATTTGCATCACCGCCAAAAACTACACTAACAGCCTTCTTTCAACTTTGTCAAACCAACCCCTTTGCAAAAACGTTGTTATATTCTGAAGTCCCCCGCTATTATACTTGGAACACATCTAGGAAGGAGTAGAAACGCCGTATTCAAGGCGCGCCTGTTGCAAATTGGCCCGGTGTAAAGTCATCAGATTCCCTTGTTCGTGTGTATACCGTCAATTTCATTTCAATACTAATTTTGAATGTTTCTGTTTACCATTGCTGCTGCACCATGTTCGGAGTCCTATAGGATATAAAGAACTTAAAACTGTCAATAGTCAGGAATGCGCAACTTATAGAGAAGAATGTGAAGCTCTGCATCTTTTAGAAAACGATAATCACTGCGATGAAACTATGGAAGAAGCTGTGCAGTGCCAGTCACCAGCCAAAATTAGGGATCTGTATCCAACTCTTATATCATCTTGCGGACTATCTTATGCACATGAATTGTAGGACAAATATAAAGAGTACATGGCGGAAGATATTTTGCGATGGTTACAGCAGACAAACGCGAACATAACATATAATGAACACATTTATAATGAAGCACCTGAAAAAATTTAAGATAAAGTAATGGCAATGGTAGGCAAAAAATTAAGCGACTTTGGAATGATACGCCCTCAGCGAACAACCAAAAATGAACTAAGTGATGAAATTATACGTGAAACAAACTACGATATACCAGCTTTGCAGCAGCAAGTAGCCGAATTTGTACCCCGCTTGCTTCCCGAACAAAAACGAGTTTTTGACAAAGTATTAAGACAAATTGACATCTGGAAACGGTGCACTTTTCCTTTTAGATGCCCCTGGAGGAACTGGGAAGACATTTTTGTAAAATTTATTATTAGCGAAAGTACGGAAAGATAAAAACATTGCTGTGGCCGTAGCTTCGTATATGCCCCAAGCGATAATGGCGATACCGCACTGCACATTCTGTTTTAAAACTCCTTCTAAATCTGGCCCAGGAAGAATCGCCGATCTGCAACTTTAACAAAAATATAGCACGAGGTATAATGCTACGACAATGCAAACTTTTAGTGTGGGACGAAAGTACAATGTCGCATAAAAAAGCTGTAGAAGCACTAAATCGAACGCTCCAGGATTTGCGCAGCAATACCGATGTAATGGGAGGAATGGTGGTTTTACTGGCTGGTGACTTTCGCAAAATTTTACCTTTCATTCAAAAGGGCACACCTACAGATTAAATTGAAGCATGCCTCAAGTCGTCTATTTTATGGAACAAGGTGACAAAATTCAGTTTAACTACGAATATGAGAGTGCATTTGTATAATGATATCAATGCTGGAAACTATTCTGACACTCTATTAAAAATTGGCGATGGGCGGTTGGAAACGGATCCTTGAGGGGCTGCGTTAAATTGACGAGAGATTTTTGTAATTTAGTACAGAGTAATTCCGAATTAATTACGAGCGTTTATTCAGATTTAACGAACAACATGCATGGACAAATGGTATTTAAAGGACCTCGATTCTTGCACCAAAAATGAGAGCGTTAACAAAATAAATTCAGATATATTAAGCAAAGTAGCAGGAGAAATAACAGAGTATTTGTCAGTAGACAAAGTTATGAACACAGAATAGAGCACTTCATATCTCGCAGAGTTTCTAAATTATCTAGAGTTGTCAGGTGTGCCCTCACATAAGCTCCAATTAAGATTAGGCGTCCCAGTCATGCTAATGCGAAATTTAGATGCTCAATTGGTTACATACGTAACGGGACAAGACTGCGTGTGACACATCTCGGACGGAACATAATCGGTGCTACAATTTTAACAGGTGTAGGAAAAGGTGAAAATGTTATTATACCACGGATCCCTATAATTCCCACAGATCTTCCTTTAAAATTTTTTTTCAAAGGTTTTTAAAAAGGTTGCAGTTCCCTATTAAGCTCAGGTTTGCAATGACAATTAATAAAGCGCAAGGGCAAACTTTACAGGTAGCGGGGGTCAACTTAGAAAAACCGTGCTTCTCTCAATGTCAGCTGTATGTAGCTTGTTCGCATTTGTCAAATGCCTAGAATCTCCACATTCTTTCCCCGAATGGAAAAACATATAACATTGTGTACAGTAGCGTCTTAAAATAGTGTTCACTTAGTTTTTTTTTTTCCAAAATTCCCACAATCAATTAATCAGAATTCCCACAGATCTTCCCTTTCAATTCAAAATTTCCTATTTAGCTCAGTTTCTTTTCAATTCCAAATGCTGCACCTCTGACGTACCTATTAAGCTCAGTTTCTTTCTATCAATTCTTTCTAATAATAATTCTTTCTAATAACCTTTCAACTCAAAAGGCTGCATCTCTGACGGATCTTTTATTTGGCTCAGTTTCCTTCCAATTCAGAAAACTGCATCTCTGACGAATCAATTTAGCTCAGTTTCTTTTCAAAAGTCTGCATCCCTGACGGATAATTATGCTCAGTTTCCTTTAATTAAAAAAATATCCCATTTCCATTTGGAATAAACAGGCTATTTTCATGCTTTCCTACGCTGCGTTTCAAAACATTTAAATAGGCTGACGAATAAATTTTGCTCCGTTTCCTTTTAATGGCTGCATCTCTGACAAATCTATAAAACTCAGTTTTCTTTCAATTCAAAAAGCAATTGATAGTTCATTTCCCAGTGACCATGCGGGCGAAGCCGCGGGTAACAGCTAGTACTTTATAAGTTTCTATAATCTAACAAGTTTGGCTACAGATATCCAATCAATACTGTGCTTTTGCATTTTAAAACGTCAACAGTTTGTGACAACTCCCAAATTAGAACAAGTTTCAAAAATGAAAATTTTACGAGAAAATTAAACTAGTCGATGTTGATTTTAAGTATATTTTTAGTTCAGTTTTAATGTTGTAATGTTGTATAGGTTTTCATCAGTCTGGAAAGTCTACAGCAGGACATTGGCATGCTTGCGCGCGTGCTTGCGAGCGTACTAGAATGTATGCGTACTTGCATGCGTGTGTGCGTGTGTGCGTGTGTGTGTGTCTTTGTGTGGGCATGCGCACGTGCGCATGCGTGCTGTAAGTAATGAGATAATTGAATGACATTTTTTTCTTTGAGCCTATGTTCCTACGGAGTTGGCACTGGTCCTTACGCATCATGATTACAAGAATTTTAAGTTGTCATCCGCAGACAGTAAAAGTGAAAATATACGTTATAAAAATACTCAACTAAAATGGTCTAAAGAAGTGCCACGAAATCATAAATATTTACAAGAAATTGACTATCACTGATATTAACAGTGAACGGTTTTTGGCGCCAAAAAATCGAAGAAATTCTGTCCTCTATGGGTATACATATAAAGCAATGCAGGGTTGCAAAACAAACAATAAAATCACATGATAGTTGCTTCCCTAAAGAACACTGATTTAAACAAATCATTGAACGAATCATTGGATCACCATCACCAACCGCAATCAGCACATATCCGCACAGCAACTCAATTCAAGACATATCGATTTTACCTACAATTGTGAAACAGAAAAAAGTAGATCCAGCACAAAAGATAAGCAGCAACAATATTTTAACAACAACAGTAAAGAGTTCAAGTGCTAGAGAAAGCACAGGAAATCTTATCTAGCCGAAATTCTGCGAGCTCCGAAAAAAGGCAGTTCTAACACCAAAACACAGAATTGCAACATTCTCCGATCAGGTTGCATACGGTATACGGGAAAAACTACAAGTTTTAGTGGGAGATTCGTCCAATGTTACGTCAGTTATAAAATCGAATACGCCCCTTAGTGACATTAAGAACATGTTTGTCTATGTGTAAGGATTTAACAAATTCCGACTTTATTTTAATAATGACAGGCTCGTATGACAGTAATCCTTGTATTAAGTTCGCTTCATGGTACTATGGAAAATATTTCAAATACACACATTCTGGTCTGTACCAGACCAGATTATTATATATTGATTATTATCTATTACAACAAAATGAATCATAACTAAATTACACCTTAAAATTAGTTTGTAATTATTGTTTCTAACAAAAATTCAAATATTATTTCAGTAGATGACTATTACGACAAGTTGGTAGTTTTAACAAACTAATTGTTTGCAGATTAATATATAGGGAAATATTACATATAAAATATAAAATTTACTACTTACCATATGTGAAAAATGACCTTAAACACACCAACTTTGGAATTCAAAAATGCTCGTACTCAAACAAATTTACTTTTTGACTTGAAAGAGGAGATAAAACCTATATCCAAAACGTTGTTAACTAATTGTTCACTGACCAGTTATTCATTTGTAATTAGCGATGACATTAATCTTTTTCGCGAACAAAGATATAACCTTAACCGACGAGCATGTATGCGTAGGTATATGGATGTGAAGGAGGCGAGAGAGGTCTGTCAGGATCGTGCCAAATGGAAGTCTGTAGTCTCTGCCTACCCCTCTGGGTGACAGGCGTAAGTATTTATATATTTATGTATGAAGATATATCTGTACCTTGCAAGTTTTGTATTGACTTTTCCAGTCAAAACCATCTGTTTAAAAATATTCCATCAAAATTTATGCGGAATAAGTAATAAAAAAATAGTACTCGAAATGTATATATAATCTTCTGGTAATGAATACTCATGTCAGAACATTTCTTGAATGAAAAATCTGCCCAAGTATTTGATTTATCTAATTACAATTTAGCTTCATATAACACAAGAACGAAAAGAAAAGAGGAGGTAGTCTTATTCTAGCACACAAAAATAAGGAATGTGAAAAAATTGACGCAATTAAAAATTATACACATCAAATATTTATAAATTTAACAAAAACTCTTCTGAATATGACGGCATGCCCATATTAGTAATTAAGGAAAATATAGAAATATTAGCTTGCCCTCTTTCTGATTTTATTAATAAATGTATCGAAGAGTTGATTTTCCCTAATCAACTCAAACTGGCTAAAGTCATTACTATATACAAAAATGTATAAAAACTTTATTATTCTTACTTTTACATTTATATAATATAATATTGTACTTCGACAATTACAAATGTATGAATAATGAGTTAGTTATGATTGAAAATTAGAAATGATGTATTTTATGAATTAAGTTCGGTTTTAACGAAATTTGTAACAAGTTATGTAATCAATATTTCTATGTAAATTTACTATGTGCACTATGTAATTTTAATAATACATACATAAACAATCACGCCCGTGACAACTTCCATTTGGCACGATCCTGACATTCCTTTCTTGCCTGCTTTACATATATATACGCATAAACGCTCGTCGGTTGAGGGTACTCCTAATGTGGCCCATCTTCAAAATATTGCCAATTTGGTCGATAAACCTTCGTCTAGGGCGTTCCTTCCCGACTCTGCCGTTCACATCTGCAATATAAATTTGCTTTGTCACTCTTTCCTCGTTCATTCTTTCTACATGACCAAACCACCGAGGCATTCGTTTCTTAATCCAGGTCACAATATCATCTCCCACACCACATATTCCTCTTATCACGCAATTTCTCACCCTGTCATTCAGATTCAGCGCTAGCGTACTCCATATATACTGGATTTCTACAGCATTTATTCTACTTTCATAATTCTTCTGCCACACCCAACTTTCACTACCATACATTAAACAATACCCATCATTATTAATTATCATACGTGCCACTCTCCAACCCCTCACCACTTATTATTATCATATCTACATCTCTGCTAATACACATCCCAAATACACGAACTCATCCACTCGCTCAATCAACTCCCCTTCCATTCTTATTTCACATCACGTTTTACTTTCTTCTCTTTCAAAAACCATCACTTTCGTCTTTACTGGCGTTCACTTTCATTCCCCTTTCTTTTAATGTAACCATCATTTGCAACTGGCGACGAAGCTAATTAGACTTGATCATCGGTGTACAAAAGACGCGTACATTTGACGGTTAACTCGCGTATTCTTAACTCATATTCTTTACGTTTCAAAGTTTGCAAACAACTGTCCATAAATAGGTTATACAGCCACGGGGAACACAACCTTGTCTTCCACATTTGTGGATGCCAAATCAGTTCGAGTAGACCCCGTTGATCCTGATACCAGCACTAGAGTCCCTATAAATAGACCTTAATACCTGTATCGAACCAGCGTTCAACCCAAATGATCATGACCACTCTGTCATAAATTATTTCTAAGTCCATGAATGCCAAAAACTTCTCCACAATCATGTTTTGAGAAATGCGCTCTTTCTAAATCCCGCTTGCACATCCCAAAATTTTCTTTCATAACTCTTCCAATTAATATTTTCGATTAATAATTACTGTACAGATAACTTAGATATCATTTGATATCTAAGTTATCATTTTTTAGAGATGTTGTCTTTAATATTATTATATTTGTTTTGTTAGTATTTATTATTAAATTATTCGTAAACCAATTTAAAAGTTTTTCCAAACGCCTATTAACATTTGCTGTCAATTCTTTTAAATCTTGTGCCCCTATTACAATGTTTGTGTCATCAGCGAATACTTCGAGCCCCGCATTAGGCTGCCCTTTATTTATAAGTTTTAACAAGTCATTTGTAAAAATAACATATAATATAGGACCTAGTATTGAACCTTGAGGCACACCACAACTTATTCTTATCATTCGCGATTTATATATTACGTCGTGTACTTCTTCAGTTTGTTTGCATAAGACCTATCATGTCCTTCGCAGAAGCCTTCGCGCACGCGGCTCATAGTCGTTTGTAAGACCTCCAAGTCATCCAAAATAAATCATCCGCATAGCTACGAGAGCGCGGTGGTACCAACGAAACTCTGATTTGCACAGAGATTGCCAACTTCTGACGATCTCTGAATAGGAAGATTCGAGGAAATGAACTACTATGAAAAAGTCCAGACACGTCCCTGTTCACTAGCGGTAAACGCAGCTACCTGTGCTCCGACTCCAAACGTTACGGAAAGTTTCAAGAGATGGAAAAACACAACAAATCCGCAGACGGGCGTGCCACCGTTTTTTTTACTATTATGCAACTTTTACTGTAGTGTTTTATTACTAAAGAGAACATTCATCTCTAATATGCTTAGAAACAGCGTAACGCTGTTATGCTTACTATAAGTTTGAATTAAGTCTAGCCTGTATTTGACGCGGTAATAGCAGTACACAACAGTATAGAAAAATATTAGGAAATAAGTAATTTATATAAACTCTGGACTGAATGAAGTCGATGTGTTAAATTATGCTATGCCATTGCATACTACTACAGCCGTCGCCATGAATGTTTTACTTAGGGATTCTTGAATGAAATTTTAGTGACACGACACTATTGCAATAAA
This sequence comes from Parnassius apollo, assembly GCA_907164705.1. Lineage (NCBI taxonomy): Eukaryota > Metazoa > Arthropoda > Insecta > Lepidoptera > Papilionidae > Parnassius > Parnassius apollo. The sequence continues at coordinate 1,353,537 of CAJQZP010001172.1, forward strand.
TTCCACAATGACTGCGTGACTGCCTCGTTGGTCAAGTGGTTGTAGTAGTGCGACTGCTGAGCTAATTATTGAGTTTTTCCGTCAAGAAATTCTCAGTAATTGCCCGGATTCAGGAAGTTGGTGGTCTCTCACCCCCGTGTCCTGCGCCTGATCTCTCTCCGGTCATGTCGGTTTACCGTCCCATCGGATTATGAGAGTAAGGGAATAGTGAGTGTACCTGTGCTTGTGCATACACTTGGGCACTATAATCCTGTCCAGCGCCAATGGCTAGCCTCCAGTTGAGGCAGACCGCCGTGGACGAAATTCGGTCTGGAGGACAGTATTATTAAATTCCACACTTTTGGGTGGAGTAAAGTTCTATAGAAAATCTGACATTCTCCTTTTGTAAATCTAAATACTTAAGTAATAAAATGTGTTATTAACTCGTTTCGACTAACTTATTATATTTAATAAAATTAAAACAACTTTCAAGATCATAAGAGAAAAAGAGCGCCATTCAAACCATTTTTATTAAATCGCTCAACATGATTTTAATTATATATGTTCCCTTTTAGATACTACAAAATTTTGCAATTTCAAAGTATTTTTCAAAGCGTTTAATACAAATGGTTAAAGTACGTCAAAGATGAAGTATTTACACTTTTAAAGTGAAAGTAGACTTTAGCCAACATTGGGAGGTTTATGAAGAATATATTATATTGGACGGATTGGAATGTTTATAATTGGAATGATAAAATTGATGAAAATATGCAATATACGAGTAATTATATTAACCAGCCGTATAGAAAGTGCAAAGTAAAAGTAAAAAGCAAAACAAAACTGTAATGTTACATAGTGCTAAAAAAGGGAGATGTCTGTTCCCTATCGAGATGAACTGATAGACATAAAATTAACGCTTCCTATTAATAACCTTCATCTTTAGTGTTGGTCCTATCAGTAATATCAAAATAACTGCTTTTTATTGAACTGCGGGGATTATTTACATGCCTAATTTACCTAAATTACTGTCTGTCTGGCTGTTTGCTTGTTTGTATATCTTCCTGCCCTGGCTAATATTTGGAATGGTTGAACTAATTGTAATAATAATAATAATAATGGTACCATCGACATCTGTCGAGCTTGTCGCCATCCCGGTGAGTCACTTAGGCATGTCATCTCCAGTTGTTCGGCGCTTTCTAACTCTGAGTACTTGCACAGGCACAACCTAGTAGCCAGAATTCTACACCAGGAGCTCGCTCTGAAATACGGTTTCGTGGATCGGAAATTGCCGTACTTGCCGGAAGCCGTGCTCGAAAATGATCGCGCCAGGCTCTATTGGGACCGGGCCATCATCACAGACAGGACTATTCTTGCGAATAAGCCTGATATTGTGATGATAGACCGGGCACAGTCAAGGATATTTTTGGTCGACATTACCATTCCATGTGACGAGAACCTCGTGAAAGCCGAAACAGATAAGCAAACAAAATATCTGAACCTGGCTCACGAGGTGACCGACATGTGGGGTGGTCTGCCGACCGAAATTATTCCTGTAGTCGTCTCTGCAAACGGGCTAATCCCAGTCAGCCTCTCGGGTCATCTGAGGCGGCTGGGACTACGTGGCGGACCGCTCCAGGCTCAAATGCAGAAGGCGGTGCTCCTCGATACCGTCCGCATCGTCCGCCGGTTTCTTTGCCTTTCCCCCTAACCCTCGGCCGTTTGGTCTCCCCCTGCCGAGGGCCTCCATCTGGTAGGGCTTTTATTTATATATGTATTTTTATATTTATTTTATGTTATTGTTATTTATGTATATTTATCTTTTCATTTCCATTTATAATTATATGTTTATGGAACCCAACCAGATGAGAAAACTATATTGATACCCCCACATAATAATAATAAATTCATAAGAAATATGGTACAAAGACGTTCGTATAAAATAATAATGTATCACATATTTCACCAATTTTTATATGAAAACTTATGGTTAGAATATATAGTATTTATGTACAATTAAACGTGCATCAGTTTACAATTTTTATATTAATCGTTTAAAACACGATCAAAGAAGAAACAGCTTTTAACAGTTAATAGAAACGTTCTTTTATTTTTAGCAGTTCATTTACCGAAATTATTTTTACCTTTTGAATTAACTACGTATTTGTGATCATCTGCTTTTGCAATTAAACTTGACGAACAGATAGAGAGCCTTTTTCCCGAAAAACTTGGGGATTTTTAACTACCCGCTATGAAAATCCACGATCTTCAAAAAATCGGGATGTTATTGGTTTCATCCAGTTTTTGAAAATTAAGGTTTCATCAGATTTCGACGTTTTGAAATCGATGACGAAAAATTTAGAAAAAAGTTTTTTTTTCACATAACTTTTGAATTTAGGTCTTCTCGATTTCATAATAGATTTTATTATTTTTCTTAAAATATCTCGTTGATTGCTACCAAGTACATCAAAATCGATTGATCTGTTCGAAAGTTATCGTTGTTTTTTTTTAAATAACTTCGGAATTTCTGCTCGGATCGTTTTTGATGTAATAAGTAAATAACTAGTTTGTAAAAATATTTGTTGAGCATTTTGAGATTGAACATAGCGGGAAGTTCCAGGGATGACTTGCAGGGTCAACCACTTTTCACATTACTTTAAGAAATCGTAACATTGATAAAATGAATGGTCTTAGATAATTATTTTAAATCAAAGTAATGCTACAAAAATAGATCCTACCAAGGTGAAGCCGGGTGGGTCGCTAGTTTTAGCATTGGTAAAGCAGGGTCTTTGACTATCCTCTTAATCCCCGGACAATCTGAAGATAATAATAATTAAACCACATACAATTTGCAAATAAAAATTGGTTTCTGAAAAATATAATTCTATACGTTTGAATATTGATTCTTATAACTCATTTGACGGAAACGACAAGGTTTTTGTTACATGTAGTATAAATGAAGACAAACGGGCATGCGACTTACTCGATGGTAAGTGACTACCGCCGCCCATGAACAAGTGGATCATGGTATCAGGGGGATTTCTGGTAAGTTGCTGGCCTTTTTAAAAAGAGTAGACTCTTTTTGAAAACGGTCACTATCTGGTCCTCTACAGGTACCATATAAAAAACAGTAGAATAGAGCTGAATTTACTGTCGTTCTAATAGAAAAAGTGTATATATATATATATACTACCGAAAAACCAAACTGACATTTTGGGGCAGTCGATTAATAATCTTGTGTATAAGTATATATTATAGAATGTATATTATAGAATATAAAGGATATCCTGGAGAGACAAGATAAAGAACGTAACCGTGCTAAGTCACATAAAGAAAAAAACAGAAGTTGTATACTTAGTAACGAAAAGAAAGCTTGAATATCTCGGCCTCATAATGAGAAACCAAAAATACGAACTACTACAACTCATCATATAGGGCAAGATCCAAGGAAAACGAAGTGTGGGTCGAAGAAGAACATCTTGGCTGAAAAACTTACGCCAATCGTTTGGAAAGAGCACCTGTTTCTTATTAAAGCCGCGGCATTAAAGATTAAAGTTACCTTAATGATGGCCGACCTTCGAAAGAAGATGGCACTTTAAGAAGAAGAAGAATATAATTATATAAATGACAAGCTGTAACACCCTATTTTACCCCCAATGGGTTGAGTTCTACAAAATCCTTTCTTAGTGGGTATCTATGCCGTAAAAGCAGTATAATACATATGATATTTGTATGGTTATTGTGATAAACTTCAGGCAATTAACTTTGTTGGATCAAAGGATCAAATGAAGTTAATTAAAGTAAGCGTTTCAATTGCATTACTTTCCTCATTAGCGCACTCAATTTTACGTAATCTCTTTAGTATCCCTCGTCGTAGTTTATGATATAAGACATGAATTTGCTTCCTTATTTTCAGTGATATTAAATATATACTTTAATTTTGTTTGTTTGTACCATTATAGTTACCGTTACAGCCTATTTCCATCCACTACTGAACATAGTCCTAACCCATAGATTGCATCATAGGTTAAATATTTGCTATAGTTCCCACGCATGGCGAGTGGTTGGCAACCGCAATTTTTTTTTATTTTTAGTCGTTATTAGAAAGATGCTGATGGCCATCTCTTGATTTGATTCCTTCTGTCGCCTCTTACGACACCCACGCAAAAATATGAGAAGGTGGATATACTTACGAAGCCACAATACTGGGCTGTTTTAGTAGCAGAAAGATAATAATGTAAATATAATATATAATATTTTATTTATACTTTCGACTATTGTCATAAAGTGAAACCCAATCACTTTTAGTTACGGAATGTATTATTTACTTTAATAATCATTATATTAAATTAATAAGTCGCCTGGTATTGCTATTGTCATTCGGCTTTATGAAATGCAAGAATAGCGGAATTTCAAACCTGCGATAAATTGAGAAAATCAGCATTTTGTTTCCACAAATTTACAATTTTCATGGCTTAAAAGAAAAAACGTAACTCTTATAGAATCACTTTTTTGTCCATCCGGCTTTCCCGTCAATCAAGATCCTTTTTCTCAGGGACGGGTAAAGGTATCAAGTTGAAATTAATATCAATTACGTCTACAGTCCCTTTGAGGTGAATACAAAAAGAAAACGGCAATTTATGTCACAGAATTTGAGTTTCGCAAATACATTTTAGCCTATAAGGTACTTTCTGTTGACCATGAAAACTCGAAATTAAGCGAGAAGCAAGATCCTACAGTGAAAGTTAAGAAAATGAAGTCGAATAAATTGAATATCACAAAAACATATTGCGATTACGAACTTACATTCGCTATTGTAAGCAGCTACAAGTTTACTATTGTGTGAAAGGCCATTTTTAACTTCAAAGTTGAGTTTTTCCTTCAATTTGAATAACCTTTTATCTTTTTAAAAATATTGTGTAATTTCCGGAATGTATGAACTATCTGATAATGTCCCCCAGCCAGAATTTCAATCTCGGCGGTCATTCTCAACAGAGACTACGAGTAGTCCCTGAATTTACATGCAACCACAGATGTTATTCTCTGTTCAAGCACTGATAGTCCGAAGGGAAAATAATTCGATATGATTGTAGGGAGATCATGCGCAGGATCTACGGCTTTACGTGCTTTCCAAAACACGGGGGTATAACATCGCCTTCCTTACTTCCTGCTGCGATTGAGAAATTCTTGACAGAAAAATCCAATAACTCATTTTGGCCCAGGATTCGAACCCGAGATCTCGTGATCAGCAATCTTGTTTACAGTAGTTTACAGTAGTTTAAGTCATTGAAGTATTCTATCTTATATGTAATGATGTATATGTAAGCTATTATTTGAAAAAAAAAATAGTCCCGCTGGGTTTCTTACTGGTTCTTCCCAGGACTGAGGTTTTTTTTTTGCAAACCAGTGGTAAATGAAAAAAATGGCTTTCAATAAGTATTTTTTATAATCTACATTGAATAAAAAAATTCTGTTTCTGTTTCTATCTACATATTAAATTTAGTCCATGGAAACCTGTAGGCAACTTTCTACAAATAACGCTACAGATTAGTTGTCACCTCTGAGGACTTTCATCTTAGTACACACAGCTTGTAATAGTTATCTTTACCCTCTAGAATGGAACAGAGCAATGCGAGCAGTGTTTTGACGGCAAAAAAGTAACTGAGTGGTACCTATCCAGCCGTACTCTTAGGCAAATAAGACATTCTAAATCTTCGCAATGTTTTATACATAGTAGATGGTTAATAGCATAAAGACAAAACGCACAAATAGTTTCATCTAGGTTTATCTCAGTGGGCGTATGGAGTTCAAATGATACAATGAGTGTGTACATGGTCTGTTCTCGTGTCAAACCTCTACGCGACGAGAGGCATGCGAGGCAAAGAGACAAGCGTGTATAGCCACCATCACTCGTTCAATTTGTTCCCTTTTTATGGTGACCTTAAACCAATAATTCGCAATGTTATGGATTTGCTAAGCCATTCCAAGAATCGTATAATTTGACTTACTTTCGTTTAGACAAGTGTATTCAATTTTGACCATTCAGCAATGCCTTCTAAATCTTCGTGTTATTTGTTTATTGCTGATTGTGTCTCCTCAGGCTTACATGATATGTAAATCTGTGTGTCATCAGCGTACATATGGTATCTATAATGGGTTATGTGATATACCATATTGATACAGCAAACAAGTGTTTGACAGTTTTGAAATCGGTGACTATCAGCAACCTACTATGTTCAGAAATTTCTACTCGTTGTGCGCGATATTTAAAATAGCTCTTAAATTATTTCACAGCAGTCACGTCGAAATCCTTATAGTCCAGTTTTGACAAACCTTTCTACTAAAATGTGTTTAATATATCGAACTTCAATTCACAACTCTATGATTATGAATCATAGAGACCTTCTTTAATAATGCATTTTTACTATAGTTCTTACTATTATAAATCCCTAATACAGGAATATACATTGTGATTTAGTACTACGGTAGTAGTGAGTCATCTGACTACCCTACATATATGTGCACTCTTGGGTACGCGTCTCCTGCAGAGACGTGGTGGTTTCAACGTGGTAGAGCCATGCTGCAGTTGTATTAGCAGTATAGTTGTAGAACAAATGGCTCGGCTCGACCGGGGAAGGACCACGCTCTCACAGAATACCAGCGTAAAATAGTAGCTTAATTCTGCTGTGTTTCATATGGTGAGTATAGAGAACCGGAGACCCTCTTTACTGGAAACGAGGCATGGCATTTTAGTCTTCACGAGTGACAACGCATTTGCATTTTGATTTGTAATCGAGGATAGATGTAGATGTCTATGGGCCGCAGCAACCACTTACTATCAGGTGAACTGTGTGCTCGTTTTTACCCTTATCATATAAAAAATAAACTCTATTATATAAGCAATCCCTACACAAACATATATACACATCTATACACAAACACGCTGCTACTTTACAAGAACACGCTCAGTAAATGTCTAGTTATATTATAAATGTTATTTATCTCTATTATTATAATATATTAGACTGGTATTTCTATTATTACATTTTGAATATTTTAACAGTTTTAGTAAAGGACACTGTCCAAAATCTCTCTGTGAAATAAAAACATCGAACATACCCGATAATTAATTACCTGTTTTATTATATTAGTTGCTAATACTTTTATACCATGGACTAACTACATGCCAAAATGAACATTAGGAAGTATTCTATTTGACTAATAACTTTAATCGCCAAATGTCGTGTGGTGTGGTAAAAAATGACTAGGGATGACCAATCGATTGTAATCGATGTTTTGAATTTTTCATCAGTTCACATTTTGAATTTATTTTGAATAAAGTGCAAATAGAAACTACAATAAAGTCAATCACTATTCCTTTTTGTTGTTCCCTAAAAGTATAATTTAAAAACCTACTGAATGAAGTCATATTCGATTTTAAATAGGTAGTTACAATAATGCTGAAGTGAATAAAACCTAATTATTTCATCATGATCATTATGGACCTAGTTAAAATTACCCTATTTATGGCATACTGCCAGAGTCTGTATACCAGCAATCTATGGGTCAATTACACTAAAAGATCGCTGGATGTCCTGCGTGTTCAATATGTGCTTTCAGAATGTGTGGTTTACTTCTAACTAAACGATCACTTACGACTTTACGATAAGCGATATTTCAAAAAAAAAACTTTTATCATTACTGCATGAATTATAAATGTTTTCTTAAATAAAAGCAATATTGCAAACTAGATACAGAATTAATAATTAATTATGTTACGAGTACAGAAGAAGTAGAGAAGTATAGTTTATTACAAGTAAAGTAGGACATTGTCTTACTTGTTACGGTATTAATATTATCGTATAACAAAGTTGATGTAATACTGTTTGTAACCTATGGCCATAGTAAATCACAGGAAAGGAATAAATTATATCGTTAACTTGTCACCAGTTAATTTCTCACCCTGTACTCTCAACCCGCCAATTACATTAGTTTCGCTCGTTCCTTTGTAATTATATCAATGTGTTTTGGTGACTTTCAGGACTATCTATTGAATATTACGTCATAGCTATTTTAACGGGCTCTGATTGCTATCAAAAACGACTAACATGGCTGTGATTTTCAGAACTGTGTACCGCTCCAACTCAAGTTTTATTGGTGAATCCATAAAAAAAACCACTTACTGTTTTTTATGGCACAAACAAACATTAGCCATAAACAAACATTATTAATGAGCACTACTTTTAAAAACAACTAATATTAAACGATTTGTACGAGTAGTATATACCTCTGTGAAGAAGCCTAGCGATTTGTACATAGAATTTGTTACATTTAAAAGTAAATTATTTCAATCAATGTTAAAGAAAACCAAAATATTTAACCTTTTTAAAAAACAATCGTAGGCTAAAAACAAGCATTCGGATGCAGACTATTTATTTTACAGCATAGAAACACTTGTTCTGTGCGGAAACGAATCCTCGGCCCTGCAGTGCTGCATTCAAACGCTTAACCACGGAGTCGTCTTTTATTTTATAAACGTGGCAAAGCCAAGCTTCAGCTATATTATGGTCGTAGCACAAATGGGTCGGCCCGACAAGGGAAATACCATGATTTCACAGAATGCCAGCGTAAAATAGCAGCTTAATGCTGCTGTGTTTCGTATGTTGAGTGTAGAGAACCGGAGACCTGTTTTACTGGAATCGAGGTATTCTATCTTAGTCCTCAAGAGTGACAACGAATCTGCATTTTGATTCTTCATCGAGGTTAAATGTAGATGTCTATGGGCCACAGCATCCACTTAACTTTAGGTGGACTGTGTGCTCGTTTATCACGTTAATTCTATAAAAAAATTCGATAAACGATATATCGGTAAACATTATATCGGTAAAGTTATTTGCGTATAGACATATACTAGTATAATTAGCCTATTAAATGTTATGTCTTGATGTTGTTAGAGTAGTTTGATGCCCTTTCATACGAGTACATTTACTTTTACAAAGGGAGTTCCATCTCTTAAACAAAGTGATTATATTCTCTTTGTTACGCATATGTAACGAAAAGTGTATTTTGTGTAAATTGCGGCTCTGATGGTAGTTTTATGTTGTTGGAAGACGGTAATAAAAATTGTTAAATGTTTCTATTTCTTAAAAATCCTACTAAATGATAAAAACCATAATATAAGTAGTTCTATTATAACTTAAAATCTGATACTTATCAGAATTTGAGGTTATAATGCGCTATAAAAATAAAATCGTATAGAAATTCCCTAATGAACGACAATATAACACACAATTTTCGGATGCTCTTGGTTCCAGGGCGAACATTGTATGAACGCGGAGCAATAATCCTTTAATAATTCTTTAAATATATTATTAAACCTTTATTATACTTGGCTTGAACCATCGGTGACCGAGTTCTCTCCGATCTGCTCTATCCAATGGTGCTGCGATAGAGATGTTACATGCCTTTGTATCTTCTATCACAACTATCACGGGGAGTGCTATAAGGAACCGTTTGGATAAGTTCCAACCGCCAAATTTCACGAACGCACGTTGCAACAATACTCACGATACTATCCACACCATCTGTTTGGCTTGGCAGTCCACCACTTTTTTTACTAGGAGTTTTCTTCCTCTTACAACCACTCTGTGGAGTCGTTTACTACCGGCGATTTATCCGGACCGATACGACTTAGGGATCTTTAAGAAAACAACTCCTTTCACGCACCTAAAATCCCCTGGTGTTGCAGTTGTTCATGGGTGGCGGTAGTCACTTATTATCAGGTGAGGCGCATGCTCGTTTGCCCACTTTTCTATAAAAAAATTAAAAATTAAAATGGAAATCCATTTTGTAGTTTTTGCGTCAATCGTTAATAAAAGGACAAACAAACAGAGGAGCAAAAAATTTTAAACCTTGTAATTTGGCTACATTATAATTTTTCGTACCCTAGCCTTGCTGTTTGAGGAAATATTACAATTCCAGAAACGACTTTTCTATAATATTTTCAATCATTGGAAATGTATAAATCGTAAATGCATCCAAAGAATAATTACTTGTAGACATAAAAATACTTGTACCGTTTAGAATCCTTGACAATTAAATCTAATACTTTGCCTCTGCAGTACTAATATGCCTAAAAATTGAAATATAACGAATTTTATTTATAGCTGTATTTCTTTTTATTTACATTGAACATTTTTCAATAAGATATTTGACATTATTTCTGAAGTAAGTTAGAACGGATAATGGTTTCATTGCTTGAATTGCGTACCGTTGCTAAAGTTTCTTTACAAATAGTTCAGAAATCAGTTTTTAAACTTTACCTGAAAACTAATAACTATTGTTTTGTTTTCAACGGCAGCGTAAGTTTGCTATTTAATTAATAAGTGGATTTCATTTGCTATTTTAATCAGCATTTACAAACTATCAGAGAAATATTTTTAAATTACGATAGCTTATTTTATTTTGTTTAGCCCTGAGATTTCCTGTGTAAAAGAATCCTTTGTAAAATCTTCACGAGGCAATTATTTTGTTACAACATGACAAGGGTGCTCAACATACGTGAATAATCACATTTTGTTTATTTTATTTAACTGACTTCAAAAAAGGAGGAGGTACTCAATTCGACTGTTAAAATTCAGAACTTTTTTACGTAAACCGATTTCAATGATTCTTCTTTTACTTGAAAGCTGATACTTCTTATGTAGTCCCATCTAAATTTTATCAAGATCTGACTAGTGGTTTTTGAGTAATTCTTGATAATGTGTATTTAATTGGCTTCGACTGTATGAATGATGTTCTCATTTTATTTAAATTGAAGTCGGTTGTATCATTTTTTAATATTACTGCTTGATATATTTATGTGTTGTTATATATATGTGTGAAAATTTATATTACAATCTCTTCTTTATCATTAAGTCACCTCAAAAGTCCAATGAAGCTGCTGAACATAGGCCCCCTTCATAGAATGTCACAAATCACGTTTCTTACGAGTCCTCATATAGTGATAATCATAAAGTGGAGTAATTGTATGCTATGCACAATTACTGTTCCAAAAATTACATAAATGATTTTAAAATGATATTTCAAACAGCTTTATATTCAGTCAGATATTCAGTCGATAAGTCAAAACCAACATTGCACCTATATTTTAATATCAGTGACAGTATGGTAAGGTTCGGCTGGTACGGTTCTTGGGCCACCCTAAAACCACGTACATTTATACAATATAGCACAGAGCGCATAATTAGAGAAAGACCTGTGACTACATGACAAGGTCACCTTATTCATTTAATTAAACAAGACGGCTGAATTATGTTCATTCAGGCCTCTAGTAAAAAGGCAAACTGAAAGGCTAATTAAGCTAGTTAGCTGCGACTTATACACATACAGCTTTAACATCACTCACATACACACATCTTTAAAGGTATTTTAAATTAAAAAGTTTGGTACACTTTTGTATCGTAATTACAATGGAAAAACATACTAAACTGTATAGCTAAGGCCTTTCAAAAGTCCAGTGATAATCATAGACCTCACCATACATTTCTTCATACGAGGGAAAATTTCCAAAGTTGCCACGTTTGGCAGGCGTGCTGACAAATTAGAAAACTATGGTTTTCTAATTTTTTATTATTATTAGCAAAACGCTGCCACCCATCTCTTGGTTAGTTTTTCTCTGTCTTCAATACCCACAGGATGATATAAGGTAGTGCATTTTCTAGTAGTACAAACGGACAATATACTACTTGCACGAGCATGTAATGCAACGTACAATTGTTAAGTCATCATTTCACAACTTGACCTCTTTTACATATTTCCGCGGCACATGTATTTACGCGTACTCATTATTCTCTCGTTATCATTTTATCATCCCCTTAGGTACCGACAGGTACTACCCCGAACACTTCTAAATTCAAATACAACACTAAACATTATTTAACAATTAGTAGATTTAAATTGAGACGTAAAATCGAAAGAGTTTCCAAATAAGTTGTGCAAAATAGTTTACATATTAAACCCTAACGAACAGCAGTCAGCAATTATTTGTTCAGACTTTGTCGGGCTCCAATAAATGGTTTGGGATAATGGCTCCCAGCCTTTACAAATAGGACTCATTTAATTGATACTCATGGTTAGCCGTGCCTTATCAGAGAACGTATAGTAATTACAATTTATCCTCTAAACTGAATTTATGAGATACACACATGAATATTAATAAGAAACCTAAACAAAACAAGCATTCGTGATTGTGTTCTACTGGATAATTAACCTTCACGACTACTAAAAAGTCTAATTCTTATATTTGAAATTAGAAATATTTAAGGATCATACTTTTTTTTTAATATCCTTTAATATCACAACATAAAAATCTTAAATGTAACCAAAAAAAAAAAATCAGTATTAATTACTGTTTGAATATGACCTTTGAAAAATTTATCGCCCTGGTCGCCTCTTGAACTATCATAAATGATCCTGCACGTGCAGCTTGCACTTTTAAGAAGTCGTGTTTGATAAAGTACAATTCTTAAACTATTTAATTTACAATTATGATTTTTATGTTTTTGGTTGGGAAATGTTCTGATCTATCTGATTAATGTAAAAAATCATTAGGTAAATGACTTACTTTTTTCATTAAAGTCGAAAATGTGATTAAATAAGCGATTTTTTTTAATTTTTTTTCCTTTTCTAAGTCTTTTTAGTATTTAAATACAATTTTGCAGTTAAAAGTTTGCTTCTTATTTTATTACGCGTATCTTTACCTATACAATGAGACATTTTTTAAGAATGGAGGACTTCTACATCGGTGAATATTGTAATTTTAATGCGCGAAGTTGGAAAAATTTAAATGACTGCCATTTAAATACAGCTTGGTCTAAATGAGATTTGAGACATGATTTGTCATGTGAAATTGATTGTATTTTATAGAATTAAAAGCTGTAACCGGACACGTTATATATACACGTTATATGTACGCTGGACTGGCTATACACTGTGACATGATGAAGGGGTTTGATTTCCGCCATTTTAGCCCTGACAGCAGAAGTGCACGTCCACAGAACTAATAAAAGGGATAAGACAGTGTACCAAATTATATCGATAAAAATTCTATACCCTACCATACCTAAATAAATACAATGGATTCTATGGATAAATGGACTCTACCCGTAATGTCCATCCTATTTATGTATCATATTAATATAATGCCATTATCATTCATCATCATTAAAACCCTTCACAAGTCTACTGATGAACATAGGCCTCCCCCAAGGAATGCCACAAAGCACGGTCCTGTGGCGCATCGCCAATCGCCATACCAATACTCCTCTTCCCTTACGACTCCACCTTGACTACAGCGGTACAGGAAGAGGAATCTCCCCTAGCTGCAGCCCACTAAAATACATACAACGTGGCTCGAAATCATCAGATGACCCTTGAGTTTGGTGGAAAATGAGGAAAGAAGAAATAAAAAAAAAACATTCGCAATAATAATTTAATACTTACTGGTACTGGTACTACCAGAAAATATTTTCGGTATACTGCACTTTTTCAAAGTGGTGCAGTTCTCATGTCTAATAAAACAGTCGTCTGTGAAACGTTTGGAACAAATATGATCATTTTGTTTCGGACGCCAATTCACAATATTTACGATTTTAAGCCATAATTTTAGTCTAAGTTCAGTTGGAAACCTGTTAATTAATAAACATTTGATAATCGTCTGTTGTTGGCGACTTTGTTTGTTAACAGATATGGGTAGGAAAGAACATCGATAAGTATTATAGACAAGGAACTCGACAACCCTATAGAATTTTATTGTTTATCAAAACTCAGAAATATATAGCCAAAGATGTTGGTATATATGATATTAAGATTAGTAACAAATTTTTAAGTACTTATATTATCAAATAGTTTTCATTTGTTTAATATTTGTTGCAAATTCACTTACTTGTGAAATGTTATACCACTTCCCTTTTGATAACGAGTTTTACAGATTACGCACATTCTCATTATTAATAAAAATAATTATTATTATGTAAGTAATATTCTACACAATCAAACAACATGAAGTACTTTCGTTTTTTAGTTTAAAAGTTCAAAATACGGACTTATTAAATAACACAATATAAATGAGACAACAGACTTTGACATACTATGTCAATTTTATTTTTCAAGACATCCTTTAGCTGCGCTTCAAATTGGCACAGTCATTTTTATGGCCATATATTTTCTAGCCAGTCCAGCGTACTTGTATATATAGAGGTCAGTGACCGTGATCTTATTAATCAACACTTAGCTTACTTAAATAATTTAATCAACTATCTTTCCTTTTAATATTAAAGTTAATATGCTACAAGCGTGACATTAAAGTTATCATCAATTTACACCGCTTGGCTGTTTCGAATAACTTTTTAATAGGTAAATGTATATAACCACTCACAATCATTAGTAATTTGTTGAGTCTTAGAGATTATGAAATATCATATTTAATTCAACTCTTTAGTTATCTGAGCTATAACACAAATCTATAATTTTTATCTTTATAACAGAATATTTCATTTTTATATATAGCTCAACATTTATAAAAATTACCGTAATTCAGCAAACAAGTCACCCAAACTCTTTCAAGCTATATACGCCCGTTGCAATATTTATGTGATAAAGATTAAAATTAGATTAAGGTGCAGATATAGAGATACAAGGCAACACAACACAATCGTATCTTTGTACATATACTACGAGGGTTGTACCAAAAGTAAGGTTCCCATATTTTTAAAAGTAGAAAACATTGTTTATTGTTATTAATTTGTCTATTTTTCAACATAGTCTCAATATTTTTCAACACATTTTTGAAGACGGTGCTCCAGCTTTTATATTCCTAAGTGGAAAAATTCTTCTACCAATTCGTTGAGGAAGCGTTTGACATCTGCTTGTACTTCATCGTCGCTCTTGAAGCGTTTACCACCTATGTGTTCTTTCAGCTTGGGGAAAAGGTGATAATCGCTGGGGGCTAAATCAGGGCTGTACGGTGGATGGGGCATAACAGTCCACCCAATTCTTTTCAAAAGCTCCTGTGTTTGACTAGCGACGTGAGGTCGAGCGTTGTCGTGAAGAAACACTACTCCTTCCGTCAGTCGCCCACTCTGGCGATTCTGGATTGCTCGCCGGAGTTCGGTCAATGGTTCACAATATCTGTCTGAGTTTATTGTCGTCCCAGGTTGCATGAAATCGATGAGGGAAACCCCCTTACGATCCCAAAACACAGTCCTCATAACCTTTCCTGCCGACTGCGCTTGTTTGAATTTTTTTGTTTGCCGTGAATCAGAGTGACGCCACTGACAAGATTGTTGATTTTTTAAGGGGTGTAATGAAGTACTCATGTTTCATCTTGCGTGGAGAAATCCGATTACTGCTCGAACCTCGCACTTGGCGGGAGCGGCGATCAACACTTCTAACTCTGACGGATGCCAAGCGACACTTTGTGACGTAGCGAATCGCGGACGGGCAGGCTCGAGAGTGGACGAACCACTGCACACGGCACTGTTGTCGGATTTAGCCTTAGCACCTTCTCTCGAAGGTGTAGCTCTTTGGGAACCTTACTTTTGGTACAAACCTCGTAATAGCTTGGACTTGATTCGCATATGCAGTGTGGTATCACAAACGCTTCTGTATGTAAATCCAATGTATTTACTTCGCCAATATAATTCAAACGTCACTGCTTACGAGAGATACAAAACTTCTGTCATTATTATAATATAAACGAGTATAATATTGACTTTTACTTCAATAGAAAATATTATCTTAAGGACATTTTACGTGATTCAATTAGTTATTTCTACTATTCTGTCAATATCCAATATTACTCTTAATAAGAAGCACAACCAATGCGCAAGATGTGCTCTCGATACGTGTCTGTATTATACATTTATTATACTCGTATCATGCATGGTAAAATCTTAGGAAATAAGCCTCTTTTTCTACTATATCAATACTTTCTGGCCGTATATTTAGTCCCAGTACCTACTTTTTGCTCTATTCCATATTTACAGCAATTATTCATTACGGCATGTAAAAAATTTATTGCTGAACGAAACGTCTCCCCATCCCGTAAACTGGCATACATACGAGTATAGGCTCATAGTTGCAATGCTTAGCTGGTGGGTTGTCAATCGGAGTTTTTGTTATTTTCATTTGTTATCAGGAAGATGCCGCTGCCCATTTCCTGTTTCAGTTTCCCTCTATTGCCTCTTACAACAATCACGGTATGATACGAGGTAGTGGGTCCTCTTACGCTGCCATTACATGGCAAAAGCAATGGCGGGAAATGTATCACTATTTATTGTAAAATGAGTAAACATTTTTACTATTTTATAACGAGTAAAAGTAAAGTAAGTGTGAAAAATAAATGTATTAAAATATAGCCCCATTGCGCTTTTGTATCATTTATCAATCAGATCCGACGTAATTTGATAGTTGATAATGAAATTATATGTGTATATGTACAGTTGTGGTGATATTTAAGGATATTAAAAAAGTATAATCCTTAAATATTTCTAATTTCAAATATAATAATTAGACTTTTTAGTAGTCGTGAAGGTTAATTATCCAGTAGAACACAATCACGAATGCTTGTTTTGTTTAGGTTCCTTATTAATATTCATGTGTGTATCTCATAAATTCAGTTTAGAGGATAAATTGTAATTACTATACGTTCTCTGATAAGGCACGGCTAACCATGAGTATCAATTAAATGAGTCCTATTTGTAAAGGCTGGGAGCCATTATCCCAAACCATTTATTGGAGCCCGACAAAGTCTGAACAAATAATTGCTGACTGCTGTTCGTTAGGGTTTAATATGTAAACTATTTTGCACAAATTATTTGGAAACTCTTTCGATTTTACGTCTCAATTTAAACCTACTAATTGTTAAATAATGTTTAGTGTTGTATTTGAATTTAGAAGTGTTCGGGATAGTACTTGTCGGTACCTAAGGGGATGATAAATTGATAACGAGAGAATAATGAGTACGCGTAAATACATGTGCCGCGGAAATATGTAAAAGAGGTCAAGTTGTGAAATGACGACTTAACAATTGTACGTTGCATTACATGCTCGTACAAGTAGTATATTGTCCGTTTGTACTACTAGAAAATGCACTACCTCATATCATCCTGTGGGTATTCAAGACAGAAAAAAACTAACCAAGAGATGGGTAGCAGCGTTTTACTAACAATAATAAAAAAATTAGAAAACCATAGTTTTCTAATTTGTCAGCACGCCTGCCAAACGTGGCAACTTTGGAAATTTTCCCTCGTATGAAGAAATGTATGGTGAGGTCTATGATTATCACTGGACTTTTGATAGGCCTTAGCTATACAATTTAGTATGCTTTTCCATTTTTTATTTAAAATCACGTTAAAATTGCGTGTGTGACTTTAAAATTTTGTGTGTATATACAAAAGTGTATCAAACTTTTTAATTTAAAATACCTTTAAAGATGTGTGTATGTGAGTGATGTTAAAACTGTATGTGTATAAGTCGCAGCTAACTTAATATTTTTTATTTATTAATAGCTTAATTAGCCTTTCAGTTTGCCCTTTTACTAGAGGCCTGAATGAACGTAATTCAGCCGTCTTGTTTAATGAAATAAATGAGGTGACCTTGTCATGTAGTTACAGGTCTTTCTCTAATTATGCGCTCTGTGCTATATTGTATAAATGTACGTGGTTTTAGAGTGCACAACAATCTGTTTCTGGACTGTTTTCTCGCTTGTCACCCTAATTCTATAATAAACATTTTCAAATATATGTTCATCAAATGTACAGTAAATGCTTAAAATCATTCAAATTAAGAGGGTTCAGCAGTAAATTTAAAAGATAAAAGACAATTAAGATGGTGATGATTTTATGATTACACACTACATATGATACACTTTATATGTTTATGTTGAAAACGGTTTCTTCAATTCCTTTAAATTAACTAAATAACAGAATTTTATTGAACATTGAGCGCACGCTTTAAAAATATCACTCTTATATTTTCTTCATTATCAAAGTGAGATACGAATTTCTACAATTAAATTTTTCCTTTCAATTAGATTTTCGTGGCTGGAATAACGCTAACTTTAAACTCTTATATGAAACTAAAGCTATTATTGAATTGTACCTGAGATTCTAATAACGTGACAATATTTTTCATAAATTTTGTGGAGTTTGTCGTGTTTTTTGTATGATGATTTAGCCACGGTTGCTATGATCGATGCGAAAGGCAAATCCGAAGGGAAATCCGTATCCTAAAAAGCAAAGATACAATATTACCTAAATAATTAAAGATCATTAAATTATTAATGACTGCAATGTTATTATAAAATAAAATACATAGTTTTACAACCAGAACCAGTTATTCAGCAATTTTAAACATGGCAACACCGTCGCTGGCTCTTCTCTTTTACCCTACGGCAGCACACGCCGCAAATATTGTCATATCAGTCTCCTTATTTAATTAAATTCTATTTTATTGTTTGCGGGATTTGTATTTTGTAATTTATTGTTGTACAGATCATATCAACATATCATATCATATCATGTACAGAATCATAATATCACGATATCTAAAAACACCTTTATAAATCGGACAAGGTTTAGTTACATATTGTATGAGAATGACATATTCTTCATTGATGTTGATACCATACATTTTTTGGTTTAATATCTTGAAAAATCTTCTATCTCAGCAGCGAAGTGCTTATGGAATTTAATCTTCCCTGTCTAAGTCAAATATCTAAATACATTGGTTAAAATAAACATAAATGGAGAGAATATAATTCTGTTTTGTTGTTGAATTTCATTTATATAGAAAGTTTCAAGAATGTATTTCTCAATTTACGTACTTTTGCTTTACGAGTGAATTTTTGTTTCCATGTGCACAAATTTGATCACATGACTGTCTGTACTTAATGTAGGACCCTTTTAATTAAATAACTTTAATGATATAAATAACAGTGACCTATAATTTATAAGATTACGGTGATCGTTGATGGGTCAATCCAACGAGTGCATTACTTATAAAAAAAGGATAAAATTATACCCTACAAGGATCCGTTGGATAAAGTTTTCGTATTGCAACTTTATCGCTTACGAAGTTAGTAATAGTTGCTGTGAGAGCTAATTTAGTTGTTATCTCGAGTTGTCGGATTTCGGACATGATGAAGCAATTACAAATAGTTGCAGTGGATATGTTTTGTATGCTCGATGAAATTGTACAGCAAACACTCGCGTGTTTTCATTTTTTAAATATAATTTTTCTATAGAATAAAGATGACAAACGACCACACTATATAATGTGATGTAAGTAAAATGTGATGGTATTCGCTTACCATCACATTTAATTTACATCTTTTTAGCTTTATCCCATAGACATCTACATCTATTCTAGATTAAGTATCAAAGGAGATAACTCCCCCCGACTGAGAAATAAGATCTTATGCATGGTTTCCAGTAATAAAGGATCTCCGGTTCTCTACACTCACCATACGAAACGCATCCGCATTGTGAGAGCGTGATGATTATACCTAAAAACGTATAATTATTAAAAATACTATTTAATATAATATGAACATTATTTAATCGGATTTGTAGCGCAATGACTAAGAGTTTGTTTGCGGCACTGAGTTTGAATCCCGCAAAAAAAAAATACAAATGGTTATTCTGATATCTCGGTTTAACTAATTAAAAAACAAATTAAATATAGAATCAAAAGGTTACCGCATATCATTTTGTAAGTTTAAAAATGGCTCCTTAATATTTTTTGAATGTAAATAAACGAAGATTTACAAACTGAGCATCTTGCGTTCTCATCACTTTGCGATCCGGTCCATGTGAAAACCTATACAGATAAACACTAAAGGTATACTTGATGGTGTACGGATTATCCGTGTAGTATTAGTTTCTATTTTAAAACTAGCTGGTATTCAGCGCGTTGCTGCAGTAGAAGAAATAGTTGTGGAAATATAATTTAAATTTGGAAGAGTTATATTGTTTAATTAGACAATAACAATAATTTATTTTTATATATGATATTTAACTAAGCATTTTAATTTTTCTAGAGTTAGTTGCTATATAAGAGAGTTAGACTTGAAAAATAAACTTATTGTTAACAAATTTTGAAACTTAAACCCTTTACAAATTGTCAAATCAAATATTTGTCTAGATTTTAAATATATGTATGAGCAACGTCTCCTCGATACGAGTACAGAAAAAATCTACTCTGGAAGAAGCATTATTTAATAAAAAAAATCTTTACCAACATTTCGTTAATGCCCACTGCTGCACATGTACCTCATTGGTTTTGATAAGGATTTGCTTTATTTGCGGATTACAGATTTGGCGGTTGGAACACATGAGATATTTCTTCACGTCCTGTAGTCTCCTATTACGACACCCACGCTACGAAATAGGTGATACTCTTCAGTCAACTTACGACAGGTGGATTAATTTACTATTTAATAATAACATATTAAGTTTATCTGTATTAATATCTGTTCATTTATTGTATTCAATGGAACGTATTTAGCTTTAGTTGTAATGTGTGTATAGACCTTTAAATTGAACCATACCATACCCTACCTTGTATCTGTTGTTAATTTTTCTTAACGCCTTTAGATGCCTGCAGGTGATCGATATTCAGCGATATGGCTGCCAAATGTATATTCTTCTTAACTTGTTATTTTGATGTTTTCTGTTTTTTTTTATATTTGTTGGTATACATTAAAGTATATCCATTATTTTTAAAGTAAAGGCTTAGTTCTTAGAAATACTAATGCTTTTATCGAATAAATAATTTGCAGAAGTTGTCTGGAGTTACAAGTGAATATAAGCATCCCTCAAAGATTGCCCCAAAGTACGGTCTGAAGACAACTCGTACTCTTACTTGCATCGATGAGGAAGAGTGGTTCTCGATTGTCTATCCTGTACTGGAAAACGTAGTGATTGGCCTTTTAATTATGAGTGCAATATACATAAAAGCCCACTCTCCTATCAAGTCCAGCTGAATCATTTAAGATTTAATATTCATAAAAACGTATTTATTTACTTGACTATGTTTTAGAAACTGGTAAAGGTGAAATCATTCATCATTACAGTCTTTCACGAGTCCACTGCTGAACATAGGCCACCCCAAAGGAATGGCACAAAACACGGTCCTGAGCTACCTGCATTCATCGACTTCCTGCATGTCTTACCAGGCCCATCTAGTGGGCGGTCGCCCTACACTTCACCTACAGTTCACTAATTCGTTGAGCTATGTCGGTCACTCTGGTTCGACTGCGGATATCCTCATTGCTAAGTTAATTACGCAGAGAAATCCCGACTACAGCCGTCTCCATACCTTGCTGAACGACCTTGGGCGTGCTCATACGGCCAGCAGTGACAGACCATGTCTTTAAGTGAATAAGTCATCACTAGCAACACGCACTGGTTGAACAATCCAGTTTTCAGGTTTTGATTTATACCTGACGAGAAGATGTGTTGTCATATCCCGAACCCTGCCGATTGACCTCCTAGTCGAAGTAGAACTTACCTAGTCGGAGTATTTGTCCCTGGTAAACGTACTAGTCAACAAATTCGAGCTCAGTGTTCCCAACAACTACCGGCATAAGTGTGACATGTACATTAAACATTATCTTTGTTTTGTCCATGTTCATCTTAGGACATATCCCTAGAGCGACACTATTGAGGAAATTGAGCATAACGCTTAGGTCCTCCAGTAATTTTGCCATAAGGACTATATCGTCGACAAATCGAAGGTGATTGATGTACTCACCACTGGTGTTAATACCGTATCCTTTCCAGTCCAGTAGCTTGAAAACGTCTTCCCATGCAGCGGTAAGAAGTTTTGGGGATATAACGTCACCCTGTCTTACACGTCTCTGCAGTTGGATAGCTTTCAAACTCTGGTTCTGTACTTGGATAGCCATAGTAGAACTTTGATATTCCGACAGTGAACTTGGCAGCGCTGAAGAAACTGTAGAAATTTTGACGGAGTCAAAGGCTTTCTCATAGTCCACATACGCCAGCCAAAGTGGCAGATTCTACTTTTCTGTCTTCTGTACAATCAACCGCAGGGTATATATGTGGTCGATGGTACTGAAGCCTTTTCGTAAACTGGCTTGTTCGGGAGGAAAGAGGAGGATAGGTCGTCGAGTCTGCATGAGAAACGATTCGTAATGATTATCGAAAACAGCACATAGACAATGTTCAAAAGGAAAATCGGTCTATAGTTTTTTTTAATTGAGCGTTGTCGCCTTTCTTGAAGAATAAGACCACCACACTTCTGCTCCACGCCTCCGGAGTATTGCCACCATGGCGGACGGAATTGAAGAGCATCTGAAGGACTTTAAGTAGCGGTATTCCACTAGCTTTCAGAAGCTCCGCTGTAATTATATCCTCACCTGGGACCTTGCCGTTTTTAAGGTGCTGGAGAGCCATTCTAATCTCGCTCAGAATGATGTCAGGGATATTATCGGAATAGTGTCGGATATGACTTGCTCTTGAATTGTTACACTTTCTTATGGCTCCAACGATGATGTGTACAACTGCCCATAGAACCTCTCGGTGGGGCAAGGTGTGCTAATAAACTCGAACTCGAAGGTTCGACTGCCACTTAAGACGACTGGCCATGGCAACATTTAACGCACGCACCCTGAGAACTGACGAGAAGATCCTGGAGCTAGAATAAGAAATAGACAAGTTGCGGTGGAATTTTATAGGATCATCTGAGGTCCGAAGAAAGGGGGAGGACACGATAATCCTTGAATCTGGCAACTTTTTCCATAACCGGAAGGGCGTTCATCTGTCCCAGGAAGGTGTCAGATTTATCGTCCACAAGTCTCTCGTTAACAACGTTGTAAAGATGGGGAGTGTGTCAACGAGGGTTGCGTACCTTAAAATCAGACTCACAAAAGGGTATTCGCTGAAGGTCGTACAGGTTTAAACACAAACGTCGACATATCCCTATGAGGAGGTGAGGAAAATGTAAATGGGTATTTATGTTTTTAAGTCATTTATAATGATTGTGAATGATTGATTAAATCATTTATAATGTAAATGGGTATTTATAGAGCCATGCATTCCTCCAAAACGCACTATACGGTAATAATGGGAGATTTCAACCCAAAACTAGATATGAGAAAGAATGATGAGCTGAAAGTTGGGAAATTCGGGATAGAGCAATGGAATCCAAGGAGCCAGCTGCTGACCGACTTCATGGAGAAAGATAGACACTTTATGATGAACTCTTTCTTCCAGAAGCGGCCCCACAGAAAGTCAACCTGGTCGAACCCCGACGGTTCGATAAAAATGATTATGACTTCATTATGACGATTAGACGGCAACTGTTCAGTGTTGTCTTAATAATAATAACTCTTTTATTTCAGACATAGATCCATATAAGTTGTTAGTAATTGTGCACCTTAAACACCAATGTTAGTTTCTTAAATATGAGTAGTCACTTTTCAACAAACCGTTCCAATAATCTAGCATATGCCCGTCACATATTTCGGCGAACACGTTCATTATACTGTTGCAGCTGCCACGTATTCTGCTCAACAGCGAGTACACTCTTTTACGCATTATTGCGAAAAAGTCATCTGTTCGTGTTTCTGCAAACATCCCTGATGCGTTACAAAATCGAGGCAGCTCCAACATGGCCCTGAAAATGTTATTATATAAAACACGAAGGTCACTGTAAGCGTTCTTTGTATACGTTGTAAAAAGATTGACAATAGGTTTTGAAGAGTGTAATATTAACTTCCTTGCTGCACCGCGCAAACCTACGAATCAACATATTTCACGGATCGACAGTGCCCTTCGCTCCCTCTCGATGTCCATATAATCTTTGCAATTTTCAGTTATGTAGTGGCCTAGATATTTAAACTCTTTTACTCTTCCTAATGCAGTGCCATTAAGCAAAGTAGGAGGCACATTCTTTGGACACTTTTTTCCAGCTCTAAATACCATAAACTGACTTTTCTTAACATTGTATACTAAACCATGTCTAACAGCATAATCCTCACAAACGCGTAACAATTTTCTAAGAGCACTAACAGACGGGGCCAGCAGCACCATGTCATCGGCATAACTTAAATTGTTTAAACAAACTCCATCTACATAGCATCCGATATACATGCTGCTCAATTCACCGATTAGGTCATTAATGTACAGGCTGAATAGGTTCGGTGAGCTTAAACCCCCCTTGTCTCACCCCATATTCTAGCCTATACGGATCGGAAAACGTATCTGCCCATTTGACATTATTTGATTGTTGTTCGAACATGGCAACAAGTTCAGCAGGTATTTCGGTTTTCCTCAACTTACTCCACAATATTTCATTGGAAACCATATCAAAGGCTTTTCACAAGTCTAGAAAACAGGCATACATAGGTGTTTTTCTGCCCGTATAGTACTCAAGGGGTCGCTTAAGGGCCAAGATGGCACTCTCTGTTGAAATCCCAGTCCGGAAACCAAATTGAGCATCGTGTAGCTGCAAATATTTTCTTAAATACGTATCAAGTAGACCGTCCACTACCTTTGCTAATATTGTAGCCAACGATATAGGTCTATAGTTAGTTATCTCCGAGATGTCCCCAGTTTTATTTTTTAGAATTGGCACCACAATAGTCCTCATTATATTATTAGGTAGATATCTATGTCGTAGGCACAGTGAAAAGAACAAACCCAAAACCCTAGGAAGATGGCCACCAGCATGTTGCAAATGCTCAATGCTAAGATCATCATACCCAGGAGACCTCCCCCTTTTCATGTTCATAATCACTGCACCCAACTGTTTAGCTGTGAAGCGAACCGGGTTTGTGTCGAAGGGGACTTCCGTGTAGTTTTTACCATTTATGGGCCCTAAAGGAGAGTCAACATTAAAATATTGCCTAAAATTTTCAACGATCTCTTTTTTATCATTAGTGTTCCCAATGCTCATAGGAAGACCAGGCCGCACATTTAATTTATTTGTGGATTTCCAAAAATTTTTGAAGTCCTTATTACAATATTGAGTAGCTATTATGTCCATTTTAATTTGTTCTTCCCGATTCTGGCACCATTTTAACTTAGATTTAAATTGACGTCTGCTCTCACACATACGATCATACACAATGCCCCCTTTAGGTTTGCCACATTGTAACCGATTATCAAATCGAATCCTGGACTCCCTATGAGCATCTTTTATATATTTATTCCATCGGACTACAGTTTTCTTTTTGGCAGTAATGGCACTACTTCATATGTCATAATTGCGGCCTCGCTTAAGATATTTACTATAGCCTCATACATCTTATCTAAAATCTCTTTGTGATCTATACATGTACATATACGATCACAACAATGGCAAAACTCTATCGGTAAATGCATATCTCGAATAAATTTCGAATTACAATATTCTTTATATTTGAGTATTTGATGTGGTTTTCTGTTGCCCCATATTATTTTACTATTCTTAACAATATTTTGAGGTATTTTAGACCTCACAACTGCTAGGTCACAAGTAATACTTAAAGGGAAATGATCCGACCAATAAATACTGTGTAAAATTTCAACATTGCGCACAGTTTGGTAAGCGGCAGTAGTAGTCACACAGTGATCGAGCGAGCATCTTCTACTACCGTGTGCATCACTTACATATGTAAAAGAGTCAGAGTACATACCGAGTTTGTCCATATCAGCGCACTGCCAATACTGATCCGTACAAAACTTTAATAATTCATCACCAAATAGCTCACCTGGGTGAGCATTGAAATCACCAACAATGTAAACTGTTTCTATCGTACAACTTTCAATGATAGCACTAATTCTACCTAAACACTCCGTGAACTCAATTAGGTTTTCATTTTTATCCACTG
Source organism: Parnassius apollo (assembly GCA_907164705.1). Classification (NCBI taxonomy): domain Eukaryota; kingdom Metazoa; phylum Arthropoda; class Insecta; order Lepidoptera; family Papilionidae; genus Parnassius; species Parnassius apollo. The sequence continues at coordinate 1,379,413 of CAJQZP010001172.1, forward strand.
TCATATAAATACTGAATACCAATATGGATCGGTCACCACAAACGGCCTTTATTGCACATACCCTAGGATTTTCACAGTCAATCACTGTCACTGAAGTAAACGCCGCACTTACGCCACAAGATCGCAAGACCCCCATACGGCCTGCCGCGAAGCAAGCCAGCAGACGTATTAACTGCCAACGTGCCGGTGCCCGCGAACTCATTGCTAATAGTATTCAAAAAAGGAAGATCATCACACAGCAACCACGTCTCTTGCAGCGCTACAATGTCAGCTGACTGACACAGTGACCTCACACATGCCTCAGAACGCTTAATATTCTTGCAGTTATAAGTTATTAATTTGAAATTATTATCCATTATATTCATTAAACGGTATTATTAACATAAAAACCTATTTCTCTTTCTAATCCCTAAATGAACGAATCTTCTGAAAGAGATTCCATCCGGCCACAAATTATCATCCAAAAAAGTGTTGACTCTATGTATGTTTAGACACCAATAATTTGTAACTATTGTACCCTTTATCCTATTTCATATCAATCTTTTGTAAGCTTACAATTTAATTAGTTTTTTCTCGTATATAATTAATAATATCCGTTTCGGCGGAGTCTTTATGGACATTAGAGATAAACAAAGGAACTTTTATATCTACAGCTTTAAACTTTTCAGTGGACTGAACACTTGTTTTCCCTTTCTGACCTATAAAACGATTTCTATATCTTTTCCTCTGTACCATAATCCGCTCGTCCGCTGGTCGAACTATTTTACATTCTCTTTCATTACGAACCATTTCTGCCTTACTAGGTTTGTTTACATTCGGTAATGTGTATTCCTTTGCATTAGCCCCTACTACCGTACTCACTGGTGGCGATCTCAGCGGCGGCGGTGGCGAAACACGTGTAGGTTTAGCGCCTCGAGACGCTATATTAGAGAGCACCGGCACCGTCGTCGCAGCCTCAGTGTTCGAGTGAGTTTGTATCGTAAGGGCACTGGGTTCGTTGTTACTGCATTCATATTGTTCATTATACGATAGCGCAGTCGGTCCGCTATCCAACAGATACCCTCCAATTTTTTTGCTAACGCTTACATCTAAAAGATTTGTCGGGGCACAAATTTGTTTCTTTAATTCTTGTACACGATTATTAACTTCTTCTGTGGTAACATAGGATTCTTTTATGTAAGAAATTTCCGCTTTTAATATTTGTATATCCTTGACCTATTTTGTCACATCTATATGATCGTAGCTAACAGGGGGTAATTTATTCAAGTCCCTAGCAACAAATATAGGAAATAATTCTGGATCATTGCCCTTAAAAATGCAAATAAATCTTCTATATTTCGAAAATGTTTTCCAGAGCCCTTTCTCACACGTTGACTCGTTGATGATTATGTCACCGAAGAAAGTAATAAAATTTTCGCCTTCTCAATATCTTCCGCAGAAAAACCAGTTGAACATACTCTCACAATTTATCTTCAGTTAACACCTCTAACTTATTCTGCAAGTATGCTAGAACTTCGTTTATAATAATATTACACTCCTTACACTTCACGGCATCCATTTTTGATCTCGTGCGCAACCTGTCGACTCAGTGCGCAACTGTTGTCACAGTGATCGCAAGGGTGAAAATTAGTAGCGATTACTGAATGATTACAGGCACACTGAAACTAATCATTAAGTTGCAGAGGTCTTGGGGGATAAGTCGCTCGCGTCCGTAGGCTTTGACCACCTTTTCCTAGGCCCACCCTACACGTTTCCCCCGGATGGTACTAAATCAGCGACAAGCTGATACCACAGACTCGGCTCCACGCCGTGGTAGCAGCGTAAAATATACTACCCCATATTTCGCACCATGAGGAACCATATAAAAGAAATGGCCCCGAGTTCCCGGCGCCCCTTTAATGGAGTAGGGGTGCGAAGAATCTCCGGGAGGAAAACCGGCGACGAGGTTCGCCACCCGTCACGTTCTGTCTCCCGGAGAGGCGAAAAGTGGATTGCAGAGGCCCGTCTGGCTACGTTGAATGTATGTGGGGCAATGAATGATAAAATGGATGGAGTATGCGATATGATGTATGATAGAGGAATAGATGTGTTATGCGTAAATGAGACGAAAAGGAAGGGGAAGGATGTCATTACACATGGCATGTATACCGCATACTGTTCTGGTGTAGACGAGACCGAGCGGGCATGCCAGGGAGTAGGTATCATCCTTTCAGAAAGAAAGGGCCAATGTGTGAAAAAGTATGAATGTGTAAGCCCAAGACTGCTATGGATACGAATGAAAGTGGGCTTAAAGAAGTTGTTTGTGTTAGGGGTCTACGTCCCAGACATGTCTAAGCCCACATATATCCGAGAGCAGTTTTGGGAAATGGTAAGGATGGTCTTAATGAAGTGTAAGGGAAATGAAAATATTATTATGCTAGGAGATTTTAATTGAAGAGTTGGGGTCAGGAGGCTTGGTTATGAAAAGATATTGGGAACGTTTGGTGATGAAAGTATAAATGAGAATGGTGAAAGTCTCCTCACCGTATGTATGTAAAAGAATCTTTTTGTGACGAACGCTTGCTTTCTACACATGTATACTTGGGAAAGAGGTGACGATAGAAGCATGATAGATTTCGTAATTGTGGGTGTAAGATTGAGGGGCGCAGTGGTAGATACGAGAGTTTACCGGGGTTCTAACTGAGGAAAGGATCATTATTTAGTTTTATGCCGAATTAACTATTCAGGCGTTGGCGCCATCGATCGTCTGTATCTACCACTGCGTTACAGCGTATTAGAACAGAAAGGTTACAAGATGAAAGTGATAAAAACAAGTTCAAATGTAGACAAAGAAAATATAAGTGGTTTGGATAAATTATGTATGAAGGAGTTAGACTTGGAGAATATATGTCAAAATGTAAAGAAAGGTTTAGTGGATGCAGCTACCGAAGTATGTGGTGTTAGTAAGAGAAAGAATGAAAGGAAAAATAACAGGTTATGGTGCGATGATGAGATACGTATGGAAGTTGAAGCAAAGAAGAGAGCATGGCTAGATTTACTGGCAACAAAGGCTGCTAATTCTAGTGGTACGAATGGTGATATTGAAAGAAAAAAGGCAGTCTTTAGACATCTTAATAAGAGAGTAAAAGAAGTAGTTGAAAGAAAAAAGCAAGAAAGAACGGATAAGAATGATAGAAGAATATCGGATAACTTCCAGGCAAATATTAAAATGTTCTGGAAACTTGTAAGAACTGCCAGGGGACATTCAAAGCAGCCTATGATGAATGTTGTAAGAGACGAGAATGGCTATATTCTGAAAGATGAAGTTTTGAGTTTAAAGAGACGGAAGGAATATTTTGAAAGCGTGTTTATGAGTGAGGAGACAACGTGTGTACTAAGTGAAGTAGAAACTCCGAAAGAAGAGGAAAGAGGTAGCGAGATAAGTATAGATGAAATAATGAAAGCAATGAAAAGCATGAAAGCAGGTAAGGCTGCCGGATATGATAGAGTTTCACTCGAAATGCTAAGGGCTGGAGAGGAAGTCATGGCAGGCCAGCTGCACACCTTGTTTAATTTATGGTGGGAACTGAAGCGGGTACCGGTAGACTGGTGCAAAGCCGTGATAGTCCCAGTATATAAAGGAAAAGGGTCGCAGCAGGACTGTAAAAACTAACGTGGCATCAGCCTTTTTAGCATTGTGGGAAAATTGTATGCTAAGGTACTGATTGAAAGGGTCATGAAAGAAACTGATGGAAAAATTTGGGATGTGCAAGCGGGATTTAGAAAGGGAATGAGATGTACAGATCAAGTCTTTTCCATGCGCATGATCGCGGAGAAGTTTCTGGCCAAAAACCAAAAGGTTTTTTGTGCGTTCATGGACTTGGAAAAGGCCTATGACAGAGTGGATAGGGATTTGCTATAGCAAACACTGAACTCATTTGGGTTGAGCGCTGGCTTGATACAGGCATTGGAGTCTCTTTATAGGGACTCTAGTGCTTGTGTTAGGATCAACGGGGTCTACTCGGACTGGTTTGACATCCATAAAGGTGTCAGACAGGGCTGTGTGGCTTCCCCGTGGCTGTTCAACCTATTTATGGACAATTGTTTGCATAATTTGAAAGTTGAAGAATGCGGATTAAGAATGGGTGAGTTAACCTTCAAATGCCTTTTGTACGCCGATGGTCAAGTTATTCTTGCGTCGTCGGCGGCCGAGTTGCAAATGATGGTTACATTAATGAACGGATCATTAAAAGAAAGGGGTATGAAAGTGAACGCAAGTAAGACGAAGTTTATGGTTTTTGAAAGAGAAGAAAGTAAAACGATTTGTGAAATAAGAATAGAAGGGGAGTTGATCGAGCAAGTAGATGAGTTTGTATATTTAGGCTGCGTATTTAGCAGGGATGGGAGATATGATAAGGATACAGAACGACGAGTGAATGCGGGAAATGGAGTAAATGGGGCCTTGCACTCTATTGTGAAGAGTCAAAATGTATCGAAAAAGGCACTTATGGCAATTCACAATGCTGTGTTGGTCCCTACTTTAACGTATGGTAGTGAAATTTGGGTGTGGCAGAAGAAGTACGAGAGTAGAATAAACGCAGTAGAAATGCGGTCTTTAAGGAGTATGTTAGGGCTGAATCTGAATGACAGGGTAAGAAATTGTGTAATAAGAGAAGAGTGTGGTTTGCAAGATGATGTTGTGACCAGGATTAAGAAAGGAATGCTTCGGTGGTTTGGTCATGTGGAAAAAATGAATGAGGAAAGAGTGACAAAGAAAATTTATGGTGCAGAAGTGAATGGCAGATGCGGAAAGGGACGTCCTAGGCGAAAATTTATCGACCAAATTGGCGATTTATTGAAAACGGGCCAAATTAGGAGTTCCCTTAACAGAAGACGTAATATCATATACACCCATATAAATTCGGAAACAAAGCTGTACAAACTTCTTTCCAGGCCTTTAACTTAGCATCACGGTCTTTGTATAACACGTGGCCTTTGTCCCACAGAAGTTTACGAAGATGGACTTCGGTAATTAGGCGTTCTGTGTCGACATATGTCATGTATGATAAAAAATACTTAAATCACTTTTTTGTTCATTGGAGGTTTGTTCATTGGAGTCTTAGTAGCGTGCTACTATGATACGTTGGTGATATTTTTTTATAACAACAATAAAAACTTTGTTACCAAAATCGATAGGGGTCATGTGGGTGTGTTGTGAGGGCGCGCCATACGTATGATAGTTGCATTGATGCTTACTGCTACTTGCGGTATTGCGTCTTGTGATGGATCTGCGGGTGTGCTGCGCCTGATTCGACGCACTCTTGTGATTCTGGTCGATGGAGGTATGCGGGTGGTGATGTCTGCTGGGTTGTATGGGGGACCATGGGATAGTGTAAGCCGACGATAGTCGTATTGATGCTTGTTGCGTTCTGAAGCATTGCGTCTCTGCGATGGTTGTTTGGTGGGACGCTATTCTCAATGGCGCTCTCTGCGTCTGGTTTTGACTCACACCTAAGTAGCTTTGCCCAAGTCGGGTCCCTTCATTACGAGGCTGCAGACTGTCTGCCCTCCACGATGTTTTATATAACAACATTATAATATATCTCTGTAACTTTCCCACCTTTGAATGATTAAAGGCAACTTGTTGGTGGGTGAGACAAACATGATCGAAAATGCATTTACTCAACGTCAGTGACACAAACCCTTTCTGATGGCGAATTATTACTCTTATCTTATAACTGCCTTTTGGCTATATCTGCCGTTGTATTGGTTGGTGGAGCATATGTGTCGACCTCATGCGGGTGTTGTGCTTACGCACTAACAAGGGGCTAAGCCTCTTTTACTGGTTCGTCAGTTATTTTGCTGTGGACTAAGGTCCAGTTCCCTAATTAGCGTTGCCTTCGGGGGAAGTGCATCAAAATGGTTGGCGCTCACCGTGCACGGCGTGTGTGGGGCCGTGTGCCGCCCCTACATTTTTTAAATAAATGTAGGAGAGCGAAGCCCTTGTATCGGGTATTTTGTATAAATATATTTTGAGCCTTTTCCGAGCGGGAAGGGATAAATAATATTAAATTAATAATGTAAACCTGATACAAGTGGAACCTTTCTTGAGCCCTGTCTTTGTGAACGGGGTTCACTTAGCTTATAAGGCACTACCAACAGCTTTCAATTGCTCTAGTGAATATTCATTCTTCCAAAAGACACCTAAAAGAACTAAGTTACTAAACAAACACAACGTAAATAAGGGTCCTAACTAAGACGATCACGCCAAAATATTACAAACGGCCTATTATTAAACCTTTAGAAAGATCAAAACATATTTTATTTATCCTAGTCACATATATATAATTTTTATTATAAAGGGGAATTAATTATTTTTAATCTAATCTTATGAGAGAGGGGGGAAGCGTTACAAGATGTTGATCCGGTCGGAGCCACATTAGTTACCAGAGATTCATATTGGATCAACAAATGGTGCCGGATCAACATGCATTTTCGGATCAACAAAGTGTGTGTGTTTATATTAATTATAGACAATACTTTTAGTTGGCGACTGCATATAAATGAAGTGAGCAAATAGGTCACTAACACTAAGTTATCTATATCGTCTCAAGAATTTTTAACGATACGGACTAAGGCAATGGTAATACTGACAATACCTATTCTAGAATATGCAGATGTTTGCTATACTGATGCCACGCAAGAATTTCTTAACAAAATCGATCAAATTTTTAAAAATTTTATACGCTTCTTTTTCCGTTTTTACACGATCTGTTTGTCCCTGAATATCAGAAACGCAAATTTCAGTATCAGAGTGATTCCCGCAATCGTTGTCTCTGTTTTCCGAAAAATTATAAGCTCCCTGTGAGGGACATCTGTCACACTAGCTTTTTGTATAAATCTTTTACGCCCCATGCGGTAAGAATGAGGATCGAGTTTCCAAACCAGCAAGGCATTGTTCAAACGCTTGCTCTGGTATCATTTTCTGACGTTGCAGGTGTATTTCCAATTTTTTTCAATAAAATTCCAACATTTCCCTTTCCCTGTTTCTATTATACAATAGGTGTTTTAATCAGAAACATATATATTTAATTATATCTGTACAATGTATATATAACACAGGTGGTATTAAGTAAATAAATTCTATATATATTTATATATATTGTACGGCTCGACCGCGGAAGGACTATGCTCTCACAGAATACCGAGTAAAATGTCAGCTTAATACTGCTGTGTTTTGTATGGTGAGTGTAGAAAACCGAAGACCCTTTTTACTGGAAACAAGGCAATCTATCTTAGTCCTCAGGTGCATTTTGATTCTTAAACGAGGACAAAAATTGGATGTCTATGGGCCACAGCATACACATACCATCAGGTGGTCTGTGTGCTTGTTTGTCACCCTTACTCTATTAAAAAATATGTTTGTGTAATAATGTTTATAATATGTATATTAGTAAGTAATAGTAGTTATTGTGAATATTATGTAGACGTAGACATTTTTATTTTAGCTGCACTTTGCACTCACAATATCTTCTCTGTTTAGCCTGGAGATAGATTGGTAGAGAATTCCCAGTTTCATTAAGTTCACCTTTTTGTACTTAGTGTGCAAGTAAAGCATAAATAATAAATTAGATATTTCACAGACAGAAAGATTGAAATAAATAATATTTTTTATTCAATATACAACACAACATTTATGTAATTCATATTGAAAGTCATTTCTTATTTTACCACTGGTTTGGAAGAAAACCTCTGTCCTGAGTAGAACCAGCAAGTAAGCCAGAGGGACTTTTTCTAAACGGATCTCATACGTGGTAGAGGCACACTGCAGCTATATTATGGTCATAGCAAGAATGGACCCGACCACACTTTTACATAATAACAGCATACAATTGCATCTTTATGCTGCTGTGTTTGGTATGATGAGTGTTGAGAACCGTAGACTCTCTTAACTGGAAACGAGGCGTTCCATCTTAATTCTCAAAAGTGACAACGCATTAAAATTTTGAATTTTAACCGAGGATAAATGTAAATGTCTATGAGCCATAGCATCTGTTAACCATCAGGTGGATTGTGTGCTCGTTTTTCACTTTTAATCTAAAGAATAGTAGGAAAGTGGGAAAAGAGGTTATTTTCCTTTAAAGAACGTTAAATTTTAACTCCAATCAAAATTGATTTTTTATTACTTTTGTTCTAATACTAATAGTATTTTTGTTGTATTTGAAACTAAAAAGTGCATATTATATACACTTTACAGAATTTGCAACTCTTAATTTAAAGCTAACTTTTAGTTAACCTTTTTAAGTATATTTTTACAGCGTGTTATAAGAAACTAATTTTTAAAACTTTAAGAAAATGCTTTTCTAAAATAAATTAATAGAAATATATAAATATAATAACAATATTTTGTAATAGCTATAAAATTCATATCCCGAGTATATTTTTTTAATATTGATTGAACTAATGGTGTGTGTAGCGGCACTCTCATTGCATTATAATGAGGAAGATTCCACATAATCCTAAGTGGCTTGAGTAGCTTACGGACAACTGCGAAGTAACTTCAAACAATGTAGGCTACAAATCCGTTGTCACTTCTCAGGAATAAGATGGAATGCATCACAGGCCGCAATTATACTGTCGCTAACTATATTGTCGCTGTCGAACGTAGCAGTGCAAGCACTGATATTTGGTGGTATAAATTGGAAAGAGGTCGATAGGAAATAGAGTACTTCTGGATCAAGTGTACTCATATAGTAGGTGGGAAGAAAGGTGTAGAATACATACCTAGTTTACTGATAACGAGGCGTTCTATGTTAATCAAAAAATTGTTATGGTTTCTATGAAACATAGCATTCTTATCGTCAGATATCGTCAGATGTCGTTAAAACATTAATTTGTTAATTAAACTAAACTAATTATTTAAAAAATTATATTTCTTTAAGCATTAGAAATAACTATGAAATCATAATATAATGCTACAAAATCAAAAAGAGCCGATGAAGGTCCAATAAAGGGCCTACAAGAATTATCGTTTCGTTCGAAAAAAAACATTTGTGTCTCATTTCATTCTGACTCGAATGATATAACTAAAGCTCATCCAGGACTCCGTGTAGTGGCGGTGTAAGAATACGAGTATCACCCGTGAGTATCGTAAGAGGTGACAAAAGGAAATTGAAACAAGGGATGAGCAGCAGCATCTTCCTGATAACAACTTCAAATAATAAAAAAACTGCGGTTGCCTATGGATCAAACGCCGCTGGGATATTATCTTAAGAGTATATAAACTAAAATAACCATCAATAAGTTCATTCATGAGTGCTTACTAAATACATGTACACGTGTGAAATTATGTGACGTAACTTTCCGTGATACTGAAATATTTTAGTATACAGTAAAAATATAAGATGCAATTGTAATTTTGCTTTCTCATAAAATATAATTAAATATTTGCCAGAACTTGCGTAGTAAATGAAATCATCTTAAAAATAAAGGACCTAGACCTAAGGGACCTAAAGGACCTATTATATATATATATATATATATATATATATATATATATATATATATATATGTATATATATATATATATATACATATATAGGTCTTCTATAATCATTTGTGCACATTCAATAGTTACCTTAATATTTTGACTCGACAGCTGTTTCGTATTTCTCAGGTCTAATATCACTTAATCTAGCATTTCTCTCATTTAAATCCATACGTTGCATATGTACACATTCAGATCTGGTACAATTATTTTCAAGCCATGCGAATATTAATCCCGTGCAGAAATAGCACCCGCGATTAAACACTTACCTACCGCGAGCTCGGTAACCTCGACTTAAAACTAAAACAAAGTGTTTCGAAAATTATATGAATGATTTTTAAATATTGAAAAAAAAAATAATTATACGCAGACATCAAAGAGCCATGCAAATGTTTTTAGGTGAATAATGTTATGAAAATCGCTGCGTAGTAGCGAGAGGCGGCATAAGGGTATCCCACTACCCCATATCCCCATGCACTGTGGGTGTCATAAGAGACGTCAGAGAAAATGAGACGGGAGATGGTCTGAAATATCTTCCTGAAAACAACTCAAAATAACAAAACAGTTATCCTAGGCGATCTTTCGGTTAAATGAAAAATAAATGTATGTATAAATATATCTATATTAAAAACCCCAAAATATTTTACCATATTATCTTTGGGTTTATTCAAAAAGTTATATTTTCTTATGAAGTTACAAACTCCTCGTTTAATCTGAAAGTTTCCGTATTGGTTTTATAACAGCTGTGCCCTTGTAGAAAGTTTTAGAGGGCTGAAAATTTTTATGTCGTTATTTGACTCTGTTAATAATTTATATGCTGTTAATACTTCACTTTCACACCAAAATAATCGAAATTTTTTGTATAAAAGATATTTAGTCGTTATTAATTTGATGGTACTGTTACGAGCTTGAGGTTCGTGACAATAAAAATTGCCGATAAAATTACCTAAATTAACACTTTAATTTACTTTACGCAAATTAAAACTAAAAACACTAATAATTAAACACACTAATTCACTTAATTCCGCTCCGAAGCTTCGCTTGTGTCGCTGAGTTCAACTCTACCTCGATCGCATCTTGCAGCACCTATTTATTTAAATTAGCAAAGAAATATCCAGAATGTTCAAGCAAACACGCGCAAGGTACCGAGCGTTCGAGTTTCGACTAGGCGCTGTCGGTTGAAACATTTGTGATGTCATTTTCTCAATGCTCCCCTCGCTCTCGTTCCTGACACTAGATGGCGCTAGTTGACTTATTCACGCAACACTGCCCCCTCCTAAGACATGCTCGTCCCGAGCATTATCGGTCCCATAATAACGCGCCAAGCGATCCACATGGACGATCTTAGGAGTCCCTCTTGCGCCTTTCTATATCCGATAGGTCACATCGTTGATCCTGGTTACAATCCGGTACGGGCCGTCCCATTTAGCTTGAAGCCTAGGAGATTTCCCTTTGCTGCGGACTGGATTGTGTAACCACACAAGTGAACCTTCGTCGAACCCTTTGTTGTTCATTTTGCGGTCATACCGGGTTTTCATCTTTTCAGACATTTGCTGGCCCGATTGTCTGACGTGCTCATAAACGTCATTCATTTTTTTCCGCAAGTCATTTGCATAATCGGTTATACTGCGTGGAGCATCAGGTGGTATCCCGGTGATCAGGTCTGCAGGCAGCCGTAATTCTCTTCTAAAGTTTGCGAAAGCTGGTGTCACTGTTGTACTTTCGTGAACAGAACTTCGATATGACAACAAAAACGATTGTATGTGCTTGTCCCAATCTCGTTGCCGATTGTCTGTAACTTTTGCTAGGTACCTCTCCAATGTCTGATTAAATCGTTCCACCATTCCATCAGATTGCGGGTGATAAGAAGTCGTTCTTGTTTTATGAGTACCCATAACTCGGCAAGTTTCCTGGAATATTTGAGACTCAAAATTCCTTCCTTGATCGTTGTGAATCTCTAAAGGTACTCCAAAACGACAGAAGACTTCATGAACTAGTTTATCTGCAACCGTTGAAGCTTCTTGATTTGGAATGGCGAAGACTTCTGGCCACTTAGTGAAGTAATCCATCACAACCATGAAATACTTGTTACCGCTTTCACTCTCCGGAAACGGCCCCGCCAAGTCAATGGCTATTCTCTCCCATGGTGCACCAACATTGTACAACTTCAATGCACCTCTACTACGAGTCTAAGGTCCCTTTACAGCCGCACAACTTGTACATTTGCGACACCAGTCCTCGACATCGTTTCGACAGTGGACCCAGTAAAACCGTTCTCGGATCTTCAGTAGAGTTCGTTTAACTCCCAGATGGCCTCCTGAATTATGATACAGCTGTAGAACATCCGGTACTTTAGCTTTAGGGACAACCATTTGTAAATGACAGCTGTCTCCCCGAACATTTTCCCATTTACGGCACAGAACTCCATCCTGAAGCAGCAAGCTGTCCCACTGGGCCCAATAGCTTTTAGTGGTCGAACTCATCGCTGAGACGTCGCTCCACTTGGGCTTGGGAGCACTGGCCTTCATCCATTCCAGGATCGGCTTGATGTCCGGATCTTCCTGCTGTGCACGTTGTAAGCTGTCCTTCCACTCGTTGCTGAGGTGGTATGCCCTGAGCATCCTCACGGATACCACTTCCTTACTCTCTTGCCTAGTACAATGTTTGCATTCTTCAGGACAAGGTCTTCTTGACAATGCATCTGCGTTGCCATGAGATTTCCCGTTGCGATGTTCGATCTCAAAGTCGTATTCCTGCAGTAGTTCAATCCACCTCGCAACTTGTCCTTCTGGATTTTTAAACTGCAATAGCCATTTTAGTGCAGCATGGTCAGTTCGTAAGTGAAATTTTCGCCCCAGAAGATATTTGCTAAAATGCTGCAACGACTTTACCACAGCTAGCAATTCGCGTCTTGTGACACAGTAGTTCCTTTCCGGTTTTGACAACGACTTGCTGAAGTAGGCTATCACGACCTCTTGGTCACCATTCCGTTGAGACAACACACCGCCAAGTCCTATATCACTTGCGTCTGTGTCAACTATAAATTCTTTGCTTGCATCAGGGTATCCCAAAATAGGTGTTTTGCACAGACGGTCCTTGAGCTCCTGGAATGCGATATTGCAACTTTCATCCCAGCAGAAATGTCGCTTCTCCTCGGTTAGCTTGTGCAGAGGTTTGGCTATATCCGCAAAGTTCTTCACAAATCGCCGGTAATAGGAGCACAAACCCAAAAATGCTCTAACCTGCGTCTTGTCTTTTGGAACCGGCCAATCCTTGACAGCGGCGATTTTCTCTGGATCTGTGCGGATACCTTCTTCCGATACTACAAACCCCAAAAAGTTAACTTGCCGTTGGAATAGTGAACATTTCTTCGGGCTCAACTTGAGGTTGGCACTCTGAATCTTCATGAGCACGCGTTCCAGGTTTTGAAGGTGTTCCTCAAACGTACAGCCTACGATGATGATGTCATCCAAGTAGACCAGACAGGCATCGCCAATTATCCCGGTAAGTACAAGTTCCATCAGCCTTTCAAACGTTGCTGGAGCATTGCACAACCCAAACGGCATTACTTTAAATTGCCACAGACCCTTTCCCGTCGAGAACGCAGTTTTCTCCTTGTCCTTAGGGTCAATTTCAACTTGCCAGTAGCCACTTTTTAGGTCCAGCGTGCTAAACCACTTTACTCCTGTAAGCATGTCCAGCGTGTCGTCAATTCTTGGCAAGGGATAGCTATCCTTCTTAGTAACGTCGTTCAGACGGCGGTAGTCAACACAAAACCGCAAGCTGCCATCCTTCTTCTTTACCAGTACCACGGGTGAACACCATGGACTAGATGAAGGTTCAATAACACCATCTTTTACCATTCCCTTAATCATGGTTTCCACTTCCTTTTCACGTGCTACCGGCAATCGTCTTGGCCGCTGACGGATAGGCAACTCTTCACCTGTGTTTATTTTGTGTTGAACTAAACCAGTCTTTCCTATGTCAGCATCGTTTGATGAGAATACATCGGCGTACTCGAGTAACAACTTCTTCGCCTTCACCAATTCGTTCGGGGACAGAACACTGCGACAGTCTTCCAAAAGTGTGGTCACTCTCGTTTCTGAATCCTTGCTGGGGGTCCCACTCGATATATATTGGCACTGACGTAACCAATCCACTTCCTCACAAGTACCAACCAGTGTACCTTTTTCTATAATCTGTTCCCGGTCGCAAAGGTTCAGCACACGTACTCCTGAGATGTCAGTGGTCCTGACCAAGGTTCGAACTACTTTCCATGGAAGGTCATTGTTTACCCTTTCCACAAGTACACAACGGTGAGCTTGCCCAGCGTTTCGAGGAAGACTAACCGGAACAATCGTTTCCGATCTCGGCGGAAGAACAATCTTCTTGATGCTGTACACGTTCCCTAGTAACGCACCTTCCATAAAAAGTTCCTCCTGTCCACATTTCAAAACACCTTGCTTAACGTCGATCTCACAACAATTATTCCTCATAAAGTCTAGGCCTAGGATGCAGTCGTCCATTATATCAGCCACGATGACATTATGCAGGTAGATCACGTTGCCTATCTTCAACTCCATCTCCTTCTCTCCACGGACGGGTATACGCTGACCGGTGGCTGTTACCAAATTAATGCGTAATTCTCGGTTGTATGCGGAGTCCCCAAGGAACTGACTTATAAGTTGGGAACTAACAACCGTACGAGAGGCTCCAGTGTCTATGGTCAGCTTACACGGCATTCCGTTGATCTAGCCCTTTATGATTAGGCTGTTTCCATCATAGGTTTGTGAGATCGAGATCCTTGGGGCTCTTTTAACATCAGCCAGCACCCGCCCCGCAGTTCTGGCTTTTACTCGTTTCCCTGCCGCTGCTGGGCGGTGCTGTTGGCCGCACTACCCTCCTGAGATCGTTCAATTTCCCTTTCTAGGGTTCGCTTAGGGCAGCTGGATCGAAGATGGCCCTTTTCCCCACAGCTATAGCACCTTGGGCTGTATCCTTTGTTGCGGTCGCGAACTGTAGCTGCTGCAACCTCCCTGACGCGATGGGAACGATGATCCTGCCGCACGGCTTCCACTTCCAGTGCATGGGCCAAGGCGTCCTTAAGCGTCTCGTGGTGCCCGAGCCTCACAGCAGCTCTGACTTCCAGGTCGCGGATGCCGTCGATGAATGTCTGCACCAGGTTCCCTTCAACGAGCGCAGGTACAGACCGGTATGCTTTTCGCACCAGCTTCTCCACTTCTAGAGCCCACTGCTGCAGGTTTTCGTTGATGCGCTGCACACGATCTTTAAGCTGCGCACGAAAGACGTGTTCCAGGTGAGCGTCGCCATATCTCGCCTCCAATGCCTCAAGGAGTTGCTCATAAGTCACTTCCTCACCGAGAGCTTCCAGAACTGTTAAGGCCTGGTCGCGCAGGCCTAGTGTGAGAGCAGTCATGGCCTGACTTTTATTCCAGCCGTTCGCCTTCATAACAGCCTCGAACTGGATTTTGTAGGCTGACCAGGAAGAAGTCCCGTCGAATGGTGGCACCTTGAACCCACGTAGCGAAGGTGTAGTAGCTACTACGGGAGCTGTAGTTCCCTCCCCAAGTTTGAGTTCGTCGAGTGATTTTCTCATGTCAGCCATTACATTGTCAACCCGATTGTTCACTTGGTCAATTCGGGTTTCAGCTTCCGACAGGCGGTTTTCATGTTGAGTAACCTTATCCTTCACCTCCCTTATCTCTTTCCCGAAGGTAGCGTGAAGGTCCTTCATGAGAAGCATCTGTTCTTCCTGGCCGCCCCGCAGCTGCTCTTCCAACCGACGGACCTGTTCCTCCTGTCGGCGAGCCTGTTCCTCCTGTCGACGAGCCTGTTCCTGTAGCATCGCCATCAGAGCACCTAAGTCAGGTGCTGCAGATTTAGGAGCTACTGACGGGCCCGCAGCCTCCGTGGCTGGCATTTGGCCCTCCGACGTCTGCGGCGTTGCACCACCAAATCTCCTCTGGTCCGTCTCCTGCTGGCGTTGACTTCGGGTACGGACACCCTCCATCTCGTCCTTAGGTAAAATCGGCATGATTTTATCCCACTTCTGACACCAATTGTTACGAGCTTGAGGTTCGTGACAATAAAAATTGCCGATAAAATTACCTAAATTAACACTTTAATTTACTTTACGCAAATTAAAACTAAAAACACTAATAATTAAACACACTAATTCACTTAATTCCGCTCCGAAGCTTCGCTTGTGTCGCTGAGTTCAACTCTACCTCGATCGCATCTTGCAGCACCTATTTATTTAAATTAGCAAAGAAATATCCAGAATGTTCAAGCAAACACGCGCAAGGTACCGAGCGTTCGAGTTTCGACTAGGCGCTGTCGGTTGAAACATTTGTGATGTCATTTTCTCAATGCTCCCCTCGCTCTCGTTCCTGACAATAGATGGCGCTAGTTGACTTATTCACGCAACAGTACATTTAATTCTTAAAACATTTTCCTTGGATAATCGCAAGACATTCAATGAATGGGCGACAGCCACAATTCATAAGTATAGACAAATGTTATATGAACCTTACAATGATAGGTCATATAACCCTAACGTCAAATTTAGGGAATATGTAAAAAAATATTTAAAAATATTCAAAAGAGTGTGCTCCATACCAAGTCTTTGTATTTGAGCAACAGAATAAAGACGACTTCTAATTAAATTATAATGACATGTAGTGTAATTAAAATTGAAACTTTCATTTCATCTCTCGCAATTCAAACTACCAGTTAAGGTTTATCAACAATTTAATTAAATCAGATCAGAACTTTGCAATGGTTTTTGAGAAATACTTTTCTGATATTCCGATCTTAATCACAAAGTTACTCAAATAAAATGCGTGTACAAAGAGTTTTAGATTTCATAAAGTATCATCAAAAGATTATTTTAAAACTATTAATACTGAGAAAACCGCAGATCTGTATTAAGTCACAACGAAAACATATAGCGACCACACCCTCTCTCCTATCAACTTGATCGTTGCGTATAAAACTGAAGCCAGAGAGACGGTAAGAGGTAGAAGGAAGATGGGGCTTAAAAGAGGTCTCCGAAAACAAGACGGCATAAACATCAGCGTCGGAGAAGGCCCCGATCAGATCACTGTAGTGACTTGGAACACTTTGTGCATTAATGTGACAAACATTATACAAAGAGCGGTGATTGAATTTATGTCACACAAAATCCCCTATTGTTTCAATAATAGAATCATAACTGTCATTTGATAATAAACAAAACTCGTTGGAAGAAAGAAAAGAATTATCATCAAACCTCATCTATATGTAATAGAATATGTAAATAAATAATAATATAGACCTAAAAAAAACTATGTGTAATGTCCATATCACACCTATGCCGGTAGTTGTTGGGAGCACTAAGCTCGATGTTGTTGACGAGTACGTTTACCTGGAAAAAATAGTCCAACTTCGACCGAGAGGTCAGAATTAAAGTCAGCTGGGCGGCGTTTGGGAAATTACGACACATCTTCTCATCAGGTATATCTCAAAACCTGAAAACTAGATTGTACAACCAGTGCATATTTTCAGTGATGACTTCTTAAGGGATATGAGACGTGGATCTTCACTGCTGGCCGTATGAGGACGGTCAAGATCGCTCAGCGAGCTATGAAGAGGGCTATGTTCCGGGTTTCGGGAATAAACTAAGAAATAAGAATATCCGCAGTAGAACTAGAGTAACCGCCCATAGCGGAACGTTTTAGTAAGCTGAAGTGGCAATGTGCCGGCCATTTAGCTCGAAGAACCGACAACCGATGGGGAAAAAAGTTTCTCGAGTGCCAGCCTCTTACCGGTAGGCGTAGTGTAGGGCGACTCCCCACCAGGTGGAGTTACGACCTGGTAAGACATGCAGGAAGTCGATGGATGCAGGTGGCTCAGAACCGTGCTTTGTGGTATTCATTGATGAGACCTATGTTCAACAGTGGACTTGTAAAGGGCTATAATGAAACGAAAAAAATAAATAATATGGTATAATTAAAATTATATAACGTAAAAAATAGTGATAATTGATAAACTGCCATCCCTGCACCACCCGCCAGCTAAAACTCACAAAAATCAAAATACAAAATATAATACGAAAACAATAAAATAAATAAAAATTATTCGCAAATCAACTACAACCAAATTTTAATGATAATCAATGACAAAACTTAGACCAAATAAAAAGTATCATAGAGAAGTTTCCTATAGACTACAAATATACTGTGTCCAAAGGACTTTGTACCAATGGTCAAATATTAATTTAAAAAGAAAACAATCCCAGCGACAAAATTAACTTGCACGTGCTACAGATCTATTAATATTTGTATAAAATATAACCAAAAGCAATACAACTTAATGAAATAAAAAAGTAGAACTTAGTTTAGAATGTAGTTTAAATTTAAAGTAAATATGTACAAGTTTAAAAAAATGATGTTAAAAGAATAACTATACTAAAATTATAAATAGTAATAATTATATAAAATTGTAAATAAATTAACATTAAACAAACTTGAGGTTACTGTATAAAATAAAAGCAAGTTTTAATGTGGTGGATATAAAGTTATCATACTAAGTAATACTACAATATTGAATAAATTTAAAGTGGTAATTAAGAAATAAGGAGAATTAAGACAGTATAACGCAATACCGCGTAGTTATTTAAGTGGCTAAGAATTGAGTTTCGACGATAAAGTGCTTCCTACAATGCGCTCGCCCTCAGTTGAGGATTCAGCAGCCCCTTTAGGGTGTTTTTGCGTAAGAGTAGGTCATCTAAGGTAGTGAATTTATGCATTTATGTTTTTTTATTACTTTTATGTTCACAGGTTCTTGCGTAAAGACCTATAAAAGAAAAATGAAAGAAACATTGCTTAATTTAAACTAAGTTTATAAACAAATCTTACATATACCAGAAATGTAGTATTTAAGAAGTCACCATGTAAAGGCAATGTAAAAATATCCACTACTCCATGTCGTCCCGTGGGCTTCGTACAAGGCATACAATTAAATAATAGATGAGCATCAGCACCTATATTTCTGTTGACAAGTCAAAATAACACGATTCTTCAGTTGCCAACACGCTTGCGCAGCGCAGCAACTATTGAAATTATCCTTCTTATGAGACTAATTATAGGAGAAGCCTATGTTCAGCAGTGAACTGAACATAGGCATAAATAGCATGTTTGGCTGTAACAGTCAAACATGCTATTTATAAACTTAAGAAAATTATTATCGCCATTATTAAACTATAAAAACTTAAGTACAACTCAAGCTTGCCTCGTCCATTTATTGTCTTTTGTTCATCTCGTAGTTTAATGCTTTAGTCATTTGACAATATATATTTTAATACCTTGAGCCACTGATCGAAGTGACTGTGATCCAGTAATTGGACAAATAGTATATTTTATTCATCAGGGTAGTTAAATTTAGCCAAATAATACACTTAGTTAATACACCAAAAAAAATTGGCTCTGTTGATGTTTTCTGTTTCAATTTTCCTATATCGACATTCAAGAGAATCCTTTTTAACAAGATTAGTCAAGCGGACTGGATTTTAGCAACCGAACATTTGCTCTTTTTGGACTGATTAATTGTTTCTTAAAAGATATTATAGTATTCCTTTATTTACATACATATTATGTGATTAAGCAATGTTTACGTATATGCATAAAAAGTTAAAATATTTTTGTCGGCGATTTTCAGAAGATTTTAAATTTGGATAGTTCTGACCACTCAATGACATGAGTTTACTCCGTTGTAAACTAACTTTATTCTATATACTAAACCTTAATTTTTTGCTTCATAGAAATATGACAGCTGTCATTTTTTTAAATTTCAGATGTCTTAAACATACTTGGGTTTATTTGAAAAGCAGTTTCGAAATCAAATTTACAAATACTCACGCGTAGAAAGAATACAGTTAATTATCGTGCGTAGAAATAATCCAGTTATGTCAAATCGTAAAAATTTGCAGAACATACTACAGCTTTTATTCACCATCGAAAAACAAATTACCTATCTATATTTTTCCTTAGGCCAAAGTCAGTTTAGTAGTTTGGGTATGAAAATTTAACATAACAAACATTATTATTAGTTAAGTTTCTTCATACCTAATATTACCTACTAGTAAAGGAACCTTATACAGATTTCACCAAAACATGTAAGAATAATGAAAAAAAAAACAATAAGTAAATTTAAAAAAAAATTATTTATTCCGATTCGTAATCTTCAAATATGGTTACATAATATTACGATTATGTTTTTGCACAATCAGTTGCACTCCACTTAGTGGTTTCTGGAAAGTGTTCACTGTTATGCTTATAAACATTAATATTTTATTATTTTCTCGTTAACCAAAAAAGCATCACGAGGACGCTTCTTTTTCGGAGAAAGAAAATCTGATTCATTTGATAGGTCCATTGAAGTAAGAACAAAATCAGAAGCACAAGGATGATACTCCGGTGCCGATGAAGGTCCAGGAATTGGCTCCATGATTTAGTTATGAACACAAAACGGTCAAAAGAAAACGTAAGCCAAAAACTTAACAAAAACTCAACAAAAATATAACGAAACTCAACAAAACAATGAAAAACAACCCGCAGCAGAACAACGAGCACATTCGAGTATTTATTTCAGAAGCCGAATGAAACATGACAGGGCGATGTACAGATATTCGGCATTCATAGACATTTCAAAGATGAAATAGACACTAATGTCAATTTTCCATAGAATGAATATTCATTTTTTCCTTTTTTTGCAGTAACTCGTTTTTACTTCTAATTAATATTCATCATCATTCTCTAAACCATTTCCCATTATCTGGGGTCGGCGCAGTAAATCTTGTTGTTCCATTCCTCTCTATCAGCCGTCATTTCCATACTTACTCCTTTCATTCGCATATCACTCTTCACACAATCGATCCATCTTTTATTCGGCCTTCCTCTGCCCGTGTGTCCCTCCACATTCATATTCAACACTCGTTTTGTGACATGACTTTCATCCCTCCGCATCACATGCCCAAACCATGCCAATCTGCTTCCTCTCACCTTTTCTACCACTGGCGCTACTTTCAGGCTTCCTCTTATATACTCATTCCTTATCTTATCCATCCTTGTCACACCACACATCCATCGTAACATTCTCATTTCATTCGCATGCAGTCTATTTTCATCCTTCTTCTTGACGGCCCAGCATTCACTTCCATACATGACGACAGGTCGGATGATCGATTTGTAAATTTTCCCCTTCAGCCTTATTGGCATTCGGGGATCGCACGTTGTGGCTGTGACCTGTCGCCATTTCATCCACCCTGCGTTAATCCTATGCTGCACAGCCCTATCTATTCCGCCGTCGCCTTGAATGAGGGAACCGATGTACTTGAATTCTGAGCAGGTAGGCAGTATAGCGCCATCCAACGACATGGGTACAGGACTGGAAAGACCGCCGAAATCACAGCACAGATATTCGGTTTTGGATCTGCTGATCTTCAAGCCAACACTTTCCAGCCTCTGTTGCCACCCCGTCAGTCTGCTCTGTACCTCGATGCCTTCTTCCCCGACAAGCACGATGTCATCGGCAAAAGGCATGCACCAGGGTGCCTCATCCTGCAGGTCCGACGTCAAAGCGTCCATAATCAGTAGGAAGAGGTAAGGGCTCAATGCCGACCCTTGGTGCAGCCCTACCGCCACATCGATACTGCCCGTAGTTCCCACGGCAGATCGTACACATGTACGGGATGCTCTGTACATAGCACGGACTAACCTCACATACTTTACTTCTAATTAATATTAGTTCTATTAAATATAATTACAAGAAAGGTTTATTACCTCTGCATGACCTCTATTTCCGTAACAATGATACCAGTAGGCAAAAACTAATTAAAAAACTAAAAACCTCTGCCCACACTGAATTTAAGGAAAATATGTACTTTTAAAATTGTGTGATTTAATATAAATTAACATTTTTAATTTAAAACAATGTTTTTGTGTATTAAAATGAAAATCACTAAATCACTTCGAAATTATTATTTTTTATTTTGTAAAATAATGGGTCTATCTTTGTGATTATTTTTTTTATGTCTGGCAAAACGCCAAACGTCAAATTTCTATGTAGTAAAAAATTAATGTTTAGACGGTGAAGAGAATTCTTGTTAGTAAACTTGTATGTCTGATAAATTATAATAATATTTCGAAAACATGATGTGAAGACTGCCGACCCGCACTGGAAAAGCGCAGCGCAGTGAACATTTTCTTGCTCTTTCATGAATGAGAGGAGATCTGTGCCCTGAAGTAGATCATTTATATGTTGTAACTTTAAGAATTTATTAATAAACACAATTCCTTAATAGGTTTCTTAATGACGAATATTACCCATAAGTAGATAAACATAGCTTACATCGTGCAAAAGTAGCATTAATGAGTTAAATTAAACATTATTAGATATTATAAAATGAAATAATGAAAAATAATAATCCTAAACAAAGTTGTTAAATTGCAATAGAATATTTTTTTAGCTTTATAATTATATACTAAAATTTGATATAATAATTCTTTGATTATTAAGGGTATTTAGTTCTTCTTAAACCATGGATACTAATGAGCACACACGACGTTTAATATTTTAAATAAGTTATAAATAAACGCAATAAATTCCGCAGATAGTTTTATTTAATAAATTATCATAATTTCAGTAGGCTATTTTCACATATGTAATCGTGCTTAACTGCCGCGTTGCTATATAATTTCATGCGCGTTGTTATTACGACATGCATTATATCAAAATAACGCCTTTATTTTGTTTTATATGGCGTTTTTAAACGCAAACACGTTCTGCTAATGGCAACTGGTATTTGAAACATCTATACATATAATAAAAATGTAATTTACGAATATCTGTACATAATATTTCTGTAAAGAAATTGATTGAGATGGACTAAAAATAAGTGTTTGAATACAGTTCTATCATTTTTAGGATTGCCTATTTGTTTATTAACGTATCATGTATAAAATACTGAAAGTAATCATTAAAAAATTGTAAAACGTATCTTCGTTTTACATTTAGTCTCTGTTTCATTAAAATTGGTTCATTCTATCAAAAGTTATGATTAACATTCAGAAGTATGGGTACGAATTTTTGTAATAAATTAATGTAAAATGGTGTTCTGTAATGATATAATTTTATCTAATCACGGTAAACCAAAATAATAAAAAATAATGTAATAAATATTTATAAAAAATATATAAACCCTAATATTTAATTAAAAAGTACAATACTTAACCAATGTCATCGATAGATGGTGTTGTGCAAATTATTTATTAAATTATAAATATGTATGTTTACTCATAATTTTTTCTTAACTGCCAAGTATCTATAACATGGCAAATCACATTTTAAAAGAGCTATTAATAATTTCTTTGGTATCGGCGAGTATCATAGGAATTTGGCAGTAAGGATAACATTAAAGATACTTCCCCTTTGCAGTTCCAAAGAGTTTTAAAATTTACAATGCCGTGAAATAGAAAAATTACGTTACCCGATTTTGAGTTGTTTTATATTATTCCTACCCGTTCTTTTCTAAATATCGTATAATTTTTATTTTACTGTAATAATATATAAACTAATTTACTAATTTTATATAGATGGCACTATAAGTATTTTCAAGCACCATAAGGTTTTATTGAACGTAGTTAAAACAAGCAGAATAATATTAATATGTCATAAAGTTGGTTTTTCCATTTACTGACGGAAGACACTGTTTTATGTGTATCTTATATAGCTGCTGCCCGCGACTTCGTATGCGGATGATGTTGCTTATGCCAGCGACAACGGAGTCGTCAAAATCGAAGATCTGAAACGTCTGATGTCGAATTCTAAGAGCCCGGGGACGGGAAAACAACGTGATGTGCGAGACGATTCGAGACGTTCCAGATCTTTCATTTTTGTAAGTCAATACGAAATACCCATCAGACTAAACAACTTTTGCTAAGACGTCATTCCTATATATGTTATAATGTCGCTGGGCTTTGGAGTTTCACAACAGGTGTTCCAGATCTTCAAATTTATTCTCACAGCAGAAAAAACTCTTCACGTGGAATATTTTTTGCTATGGCACCATTTTTATATCTCTTATACTTTAGCTGGTCTGTTGCGGTTCTGCATCAGGTGTTCCATTTTCCAAAATAAATCATAGCCTATATGTTACCTAGACTTAACACCTATACAAAAAAAAAACTTTTCATACCGTATATTTCACCGATCCGGTGCGGAATGCACCGAATCCCAAGGGTACACTGAATTAACAATAATATTACAAATCACTTTAAAAAAATTCTTTGTAAACTATAGCTGTACCCTTGGCTACGTTCTCGGCCACGCGCAAGTCGTATCTCACGGTCCTGACTGCTCTCAAGTGATCTAGCAGTCTCAGAGCGGATATTCTGAAAACTCAACCTCTGATCCCTCTGTGTAACCGTTTCGGATGCGCGAGACAAAGAATGACGATCCCGGTCGATAGCTAAACGTATTTGACGTTGTTCCCCACTTTCCTGAGATCGAGAAGCAGTAGTACGGACTCGTTTAAATTCTAATCGAAATTGGCGGTGCGTGCTAGTTTCTGCGGACAAACTTAGTGCATTACGCTCACGGTTAGAACCTAGCCGTTGTTACGCTCTGCGTGGGTTTGAGAGAAACTACTGCTACTACTAACTAACCTGCGCATCTTAGAAACCCTTGAGTTTCGAGACAGATTTGATCTTTTTCTAAAAGGCATAGCTAAAATTCCTTCTTAATCCGATACTAACAATATTCCAAACAATGAAAAGTAATCGAATAAGTACGTAAGAATTGCTAGTAAGTAGAAAAATAATGATTATTCGCAGGAAAATTAAACACATCAACCAACACAGACAACAAAGGTAACCCCCGTTTCTATAGGGTGAGAGCGGCCCATCGGCACCGATAACATTACTCTTTGGGAACGAAACCATAGTGCGATCTAACTCGACGCCAGCGCCATCTAGTTAGTAAACGGAAACTACATATTATTTACCCAAATGAATTAATTAAATTATGAATTAAAACTAAATTGTCATTAATTTAATAGACAAGTACATTATTTTTGCATTAAAAATATGGTAACAGCAGCAAGGAACAAAACTAAGAATTAGGTACATACTTAAATCAATTACCTGCAACAAATGTGCTTGGTAAGATATAACTTAGAACCAAAAGTTTGACTTGACTTCGTGATTGTGTAATTTGTTGTACCACCAATCAATTTGTTTAGTAATATTGGTGTGAAACTCTCCATACAATTAGATAGGACATGTAAAGTTCTCAGATTTCCTAATGAACATAAAAAGTGCAAAAATTAAACAAAAATTACGATTTTTCAAAACAATTTAAACTCGCACAATTTAATGCGGTAAACGGTCGCCTATTTGTGTAATTGTTCATGGGGGTTATAATATATATGGTAACGGCGGGGCAGGGGGTGCTAAGAATCTCCGGTGGAGGTTCGGTTGCCACCTACGACGACTCGACCTGGCAACATTTAACGCACGCACACTGAGGACTGACGAGAAGATCCTGGAGCTGGAAGAAGAGATAGACAAGTTGCGCTGGAGTATTATAGGATTATCCGAGGTCCGAAGAGAGGGGGAGGACACGGTGATTCTCGAATCCGGCAACTTATTCTATCACCGGGAGGGCGACCATCTGTCCCAAGGAGGTGTCGGATTTATCGTCTACAAGTCTCTCGGTAACAACGTTGTAAAGATTGGGAGGGTGTGGACGAGGGTCGCGTACCTGATACTCAGAATCACCAAACGGTATTCGCTGAAGGTCATACAGGTTTACGCACCAACCTCGGCACATTCCGATGAGAGGAGGTGGAGGAAATGTATGAGGATATTTCCAAAGCCATGCATTCCTCCAAAACCCACTACACGGTGTTGATGGGAGACTTCAACGCAAAACTAGGCACAAGAGAAAACGGTGAGCTGAAGTTAAGTGAATTTGGAGTAGGGCAACGGAATCGTAGCGGCCAGCAGCTGGCTGACTTTATGGAGAAAGAGGGACTCTTTATGATGAACTCTTTCTTCCAGAAGCGGCCTCACAGGAAGTGGACCTGGTCGAGCCCCGACGGTTCGACAAAAAATGAGATTGACTTCATTATGACGACCAGACGCCAACTGTTCAGTGATGACTCAGTAATCGCAAGGGTGAAAACTGGCAGCGATCACCGAATGGTTAGAGGCACACTGAACCTAAACGTTAAGTTGGAGAGGTCTCGTCTAATGAAGTCAACGATCCTTCCCCCTCGTGCTCTAATCCAAAATCCCGAAAATTTTCAGCTCGAGTTACACAACCGCTTTCAGTGCCTACAAGATTGCAATATAGTGGACGATGTGAATGATATGCTCGTGAAAACTGTCCATGCGGTCGGAGCTAAGTTCTGCAAGACCCGCCGCAGAAGAACACAAAAACTCTCCGATCACACTCTTAATCTCATGGCTGTTAGACGGGAGATGAGGCTGCAATCGTCAACAGATTTGACAGCATACAGGCAACTGAGCAGACAGATCTCCAAATGCATGCGGCGAGACTTACGCAACTTTAATACTGCTCGTATTAAAGAAGCGATCGAGCGGAACCAGGGCTCCAAAGTCTTTGCCAGAGATCTGTCTGCCCGTAAGAGCCAACTGTCAAGGCTGAAGACTGAGTGTGGCAGCATCGTTTCCGGGACACCTGAGATTTTGAGTGAGATTGAGAGGTTCTATGGGCAGCTGTACACATCATCGTTGGAGCCACACGCAAGTGTGAGTAACGATCCAAGAGCAAGTCTTATCCGACACTATTCCGATGATATCCCGGACGTCAGTCTGAGCGAGATTAGAATGGCTCTCCAGCACCTTAAAAACGGCAGGGCCCCAGGCGAGGATGGAATTACAGCGGAGCTTCTGAAAGCGGGTGGAACACCGGTACTTGAAGTCCTTCAGAAGCTCTTCAATTCCGTCCTCCATCGTGGCACTACTCCAGAGGCGTGGAGCAGAAGTGCGGTGGTCTTGTTCTTTAAGAAAGGCGACAACGCTCTCTTGAAGAACTACAGACCGATTTCCCTTCTGAGCCGCGTCTACGTGCTGTTTTCGAGAGTCATTACGAATCGTCTCGCACGCAGACTCGACAACTTCCAGCCTCCCGAACAAGCCGGTTTCCGAAAAGGCTTCAGTACCATAGACCACATACATACCCTGCGGCAGATTGTACAGAAGACTGAAGAGTACAATTTGCCACTTTGCCTGGCGTATGTGGACTATGAGAAAGCCTTTGATTCCGTCGAAATTTGGGCGGTGATGCAGTCCCTTCAGCGGTGCCAAGTTGACTGTCGGTATATCGAAGTGCTGAAGTGTTTGTATAGTAGGGCTACGATGGCTATCCGAGTACAGAACCAGAGCTCGAAACCTATCCAACTGCAGAGAGGTGTAAGACAGGGTGACGTTATATCCCAGAAACTCTTCACCGCTGCTTTGGAAGACGTTTTCAAGCTACTGGACTGGAAAGGATACGGTATTAACATCAATGGCGAGTACATCACTCACCTTCGATTTGCCGACGATATAGTCCTTATGGCAGAATCGCTGGGGGACTTAAGCACTATGCTCAATGACCTCAATAGTGCCTCCCAACGGATAGGTCTTAAGATGAACATGGACAAAACAAAGATCATGTTTAATGTCCATGTCACACCTATGCCGGTAGTTGTTGGGAGCACTATGCTCGAAGTTGTTGACGAGTACGTTTACCTGGGACAAATAGTCCGACTAGGTAAGTCCAACTTCGACCGAGAGGTCAATCGACGGATTCAACTCGGCTGGGCAGCGTTCGGGAAATTACGATACATCTTCTCGTCAGGTATACCTCAATCTCTGAAAACTAAAGTGTACAACCAGTGCGTGTTGCCAGTGATGACTTACGGATCAGAGACGTGGTCCTTCACTGCTGGCCGTATGAGGACGCTCAAAGTCGCTCAGCGAGCTTTGGAGAGGGCTATGCTCGGAGTTTCTCTGCGTGATAGACTCAGAATTGAGGATATCCGCAGTAAAACCAGAGTGACCGACATAGCTCAACGGATTGGTAAGCTAAAGTGGGAATGGGCCGGCCATATAGCTCGAAGAACTGATAATCGATGGGGAAGAAAGGTTCTTGAGTGGCAGACTCGTACCGGTAGGCGTAGTGTAGGGCGACCCCCCACTAGATGGAGTGACGACCTGGTAAGATATGCAGGAAGTCGATGGATGCAGGTGGCTCAGGACCATGCTTTGTGGCATTACTTGGGGGAGGCCTATGTTCAGCAGTGGACCTGTGAAGGGCTGTGATGATGATGATGATGAAACGGTCGCCTGACCTTACAGCTAAATTCCCCGTTGACATACTGTTAAACAGCTGTTCCCTTGCAATTTATAATATTACTGCCCCGCTCCCAGTGTATTTTTTTTTATTATAACAAATAACATGTTATTTTGTGCATTCAATTATTTTGTGCATTTAATTACGAAGAAAAACCTTTTAAAATCAATACTGCTTACCTCTTATAACATAAGCGTAATAATATGTAACCTAAAGTCTTCCTTGGTTTACAAAAAACATTTTTGCTGAATTTCAATTCATTCAATCCAGTAGTTTTGGCGTGAAGCTGTACCATACCTACAGACAAACAGACAAAAATTCTAAAAAGTCACTTTTTGTCATCAGTTACGTTTTTCTAACAAAAGCCACTTATTTTCTCGAAATTACTCAATGTACAGTTTTTCTTTCGTTACTGTTTTATTACATTTATTTATTTATTTATTTATTTATTTCGGCTTACCAACTAAACACATACAAAACATTATTATTAAATATTTGCAGTTATAAACAAAATTATACTATATATGTATTTAACTTAAAGGTATGCACAACATTTCAACATGAAACTTAAAATTAATTTTGAAATTAACAGATAATAAAATATAAACACAAAGACTATTCTATGCAACACAGGTAAAATTATAATTTGGTAGAGAGCTTAACATTGTATAATTTAAAGTTTTAATTTTCAGTTTGAGTTAGTATAGAGATATTTTCTTTTTTAAGGAACCCAGACTAAGGAACGCCACTTACGTAAGATATTTTATTTAACCCTACGATGGTAACATAATTTAAATGAACACACATGGTAACAGGGGTGTCACGTCACCCCATGATAATAAAATGAATAAAAAACTTTTATTTAATGAAAAATTAAACTTTTTATTTTTGAAACAAACTCAAAGAACACTTTTCTTTAGATCAATAAGTAACTAAATGAAATTAGATTTATAAAAAATGTTTTATGGCAACTTAAACACAACTGAGACAAATTTCCACACGATGTTCAGGGCACGCAGGTCTTCTGCATTTTGAACAAAAAAATCTTCACTTTTTGTCATTTTTTCGAGGACACAATGCACATCGAGCTTGTTTTTGCAATTTAGCGGGGGGTTCACATGTTGGAACTTCTTCGGGGACATTTCGAATGGCTCTTATATTTCCCGATAGTTGTCGAGGTAAATTTGACTCCGGGCGTCGTCTCATGTGCGGCTGGGCTAGCTGCATTGCTAGTTTTTTTTTAGAAATTACTTCTAAACTTATTAGCTGGTGTGTTTGGATGCTTAGCTTCTAGATAGAGAATCATAGAGTTGATCCCTGCTTGATCTAACATACCGAAAAAAAAACCTTAGCGGCCAGCGTCGAGTACCCCTCGCAGTCGTGTAATTGTGCATCATTTTGTCAAAGGTATCGACGCCTGCCTTTGTAGCATTGTAGTCATCAATTATAACTGGCTTATACGTTGTAGGATTGATCTCTTCCTTATTGTGCATAGTAGATAGCAATATCACCGATTTGTTTATTACCTTTGGAGTAAAGGAGACTAACGTTTTCTCGCGATCAAATGCAAACTGAGAGGACAAAGCAGACTGATTTATTCGGTAGGAAAGCAGGTGGTATCTCTCGTTTATTTTTACGTAAAGTTCCAATACAAGTAATTCGATATTCCTTCAGTAACTGGTCTGCAAGAGGCACCGAGGTGAACCAATTATCAAAGGTTATGTTTCGACCAGAACCTTTGATGCTCTCATCTAACTTTGTGACGTAGTCTGCTGCCGTCTTCGCCTCGGTTTCTTTTCCTATGTAAGGAATTGCGTCAAACATATAATATGTTTTAGCGTCACATATGGCCACAATTTTCGTACCATATTTGTCCGGTTTCGAAGATATATAAACACGAAAGGGACATTTTCCTCGAAAACCAAACAGTTGTTCATCAATCGTAACGTAACAGTGTGGTTGGTACGCTTTTGTGCAACTGTTTATAAAAATCTTCCATTCTTCTCGAATAGGTGCAAATTTATCCTCTTTATCACGGCTGTCCTTATCATCAAATCTTAGGCAAAGTAGCAGAAAATGAAACCGACTCTCGGACATTATTGACTTGTATACAGGGGTACTCGTGGGCGCCCACATTTCAGTTGCACTTTTTTTACTATCTTTGTTTACCGCGGCATAAAATAGTAGCCCTATGAGTGCCTCGATCTCTGTTTTGTCTGTTTTATGAGTAAAACGTTGGTCTTTCTATTTGGGAGCACTTGGTCTGTGTATGTAAGTACTATGTCGAGAGGTTTAGAGAACAAAATCATAACAGCTTCTTTTTCTATTTCAATATTAGAACGGACTTGCGAAGACCTTTGGATGGTTACTATGTTACGCTGAGGTGTTCTGCTTGATGATGGGGCAGAAGTAGACCAAACATGTCCATTCTTACCTTTCAAAACACTCCCTCGAAGCTGTGACAAAGGCACATCATCTTCATCTGAGCCGGAAATAATGTCGTCTTGTTCGGAATGCACGGACACGTTATCTTCATTTTCAGAAGCCTCCTCCGCCTCTAATGGCTCTGTTTCACTATCATCATCCTCGACCATATTATTTAGGTACCGCTCAAGCTCTTCATCATTACGAAACGCCATAATGAACTGAAAATAACATATAAAAAAATACAGTAACAAAAGAAAATAACTACGTAAATAGTAACAGGGGTGACGCAACACCCCACACATACCTGCAGAACGAAATCGACGTGTTGCCGCTCCCACCGCGCAACGGCTACTAATGACTCACGGTAAGACAAAAAAATACACAAAATACTAGAGCGAGAGAGCAAATAATTTTCAATAAATTGGCGCGTGATTGCTGGCGTGGGGTGTTGGGGCACCCCTGTTACCATCCTAGGGTTAAAAATCTTTTTTTGATTCTTTCTATACGCTGAATATTATTTTGATAAGACGGGTACCATACGACTGAACAATAATCAACATGACTGCGAACCAGTGCAAAATAGAGGACTTTTAACCCTAAAACCGACATAAAATCTTTGGTGTTTCTGAAAATAAAAGCCAACATTCTTAACGATTTGTGTATGGTATTGTTAATGTGGTTAGTGAATCACATCTGAGAGTCAATAGCAATGCCTAAGTCCTTCACTTCATTTACTTTCGCTAAATCTACACCATTCATATTGTAGCTACTATTATATTTGTTAAATTTTCGAGAGAATTTAATGTGATAGCATTTATTTGTATTGAGTGATATTTTGTTTTGCCGGCACCATTCTGTAATTCTATCTATATCCTCTTGAAGTTGTATTTGGTCTGTGTTATTATTCAGAATTTTTGATATCTTTAGGTCATCTGCGTATAATTCAAAATCGGAGTTACGGATACAATGCTTAATATCATCGATAAACATTATAAAAAGTAATGGGCCAACGTACGAGCCTTGTGGAACTCCAGACGTTGAGATAATTTCTCTAGAAACAAAACCACTAATGACTACTTTTTGTATTTGATCTGTCAGGTATGTGGCAAACCAATCTAATAAGCATCCATGTATGCCAAATAATGTGTGTAGTTTATTGATTAGAACTGAATAATTTACTGTGACCCATTCATTCCCTGAGCTCATTCCAGTAAGTGTTTTGTCAACAAATGTTATAAGATTGGAAATAGTAGAGCGTTTTTAAAAAAATCCGTGTTGTTGATCAGCTATAATATGTTTTATATGCCAAGTCAAATAAGGACAAATTAACGATTCATGAACTTTACCTAAAACTGGAAGAATACTAATAGGTGCAGTGCAGATATTACTTTCATCGCCTGATTCATGTAATGGTATAATTATTGCATCCTTACAACGTTTCGTAAATATACCTTCAGATAATGATCTATTAAAAATAATATGTAAGGGTATCGTGAGTTCTACTGCGCATTCCTTTAGAAACAAGGGGTGAATCCCATCACTTCCGGCGCCCTTAGTAATATCTAGAGCCTTTAAGCACTTCTCAATACTGTCATTATTTAAATAAAGTTTTTCCATGGAGAAAGCAGACTTTGGTATTTCCATTTTGTTTATATGTAAACTAATATGAATAGGTTTATATACTAATTCAACATTTTCTGCAAACAGGTGGGAAATTTTTTCTCCTATATTAGCTTCTTTGTCTCCAAATTTCATATTAACTATATTTTAGTTCTAACTTTTAAGATATTGTATTTAAATTTGTCTAATTCATTCCTGTACTTTTTAAACTTTTTGACGAGATTTTTCCTTTTCTCGTAATAGTTTTATGAGGTTTGTTGTATACCATGGAGGA
This sequence comes from Parnassius apollo, assembly GCA_907164705.1. NCBI lineage: Eukaryota > Metazoa > Arthropoda > Insecta > Lepidoptera > Papilionidae > Parnassius > Parnassius apollo. Next base: position 1,411,680 of record CAJQZP010001172.1, read on the forward strand.
ATTATTTTTTGTTTTGTATGCGACATGGAACAAATTCAGTGATAACTTTTTTTATAATAGAGTAAAACTTCGATACAACTTCATCAACAGTTGAACAGTTTTGGAACTCCGAAGTCCAGTTGAGGTCAGATAAACGGGTTCATATACTATCGTAATTCGCTAAAAAAACTTGTATTTAGGAGTTTGTCTTGGAGAGAGCATTTTTGCTTTACATAAAACTTAGTCTACTTCAATTGGGGGATGATAGTTGTCTATTCGAGAAATTATACTGTTTGATTTTTTAACGTAAATATCACAGATTTTGTTACTCAGCACGAGGTCGAGAATTTTGCCCTGGTGATTAGAGATCTGACTGTATTGCTTTAGATCATAACTAGACAAAAAGTCTACGAATTCATAACCGAAGATATTATCGAAATTGCTGGGTTTAAGCGATGAATCTGCATTAGAAGGAGTCCAAACAATGTCACGCAGATTAAAATCTCCAAAAATAAGAATATCATTGCATGTATTATTAATGACATTACCAGCATCTTCAGTAAAATGCTTGAGATGAGTTTGTTTTGGAGGAGAACGTAAGTAAACTGAACAAACACAGATTCTATAGTTACCCAGCTCTAGGGTTACCCATAAATCTTCACAACGAGATTAAAAATTGTGGTTTCTACAAGCACTAATTGACTTTTTCACAGCGATAGCAACACCACCTCCATCATTATTCTCGTTAAAAGTGTTGGATGACCTGTCCCTCCTAAATACTTGATACCTACTATCGAAAATTTCACTATCAAATATACTATCGTTAAGCCAAGTCTCTGTTAATACGATTAAATCGAAATTGTTAGCGCTAACTTCCAAAAAGACATCAGGTAATTTAGTCCGCATACCGCGGATGTTTTGGTAACAAATGTTAAGAGTGAATTTTAAAACTAAAAACAATGACCGTTGCTAAAAAGATATTAAAATCTAATTTAAAGGTTTCAAGGTAAACTGGTGTAATATCACTTTTGCTGGATGTTCATAGTCTTTTCTAACAAAAATTCTTCCATTTATTACCCATACATATTTGTAATTTTTCTTTTTCGCCCAGATTCTCGTTGCAGTATGCAGTGATTTATTAGTTTGGGTGAGATGTTAACTGATGTAGACGGCTGATTGAACATCTCCAAAGCCTAAAAGTTTGGTGTTCAATTTTGCTTTGGGATGAGACTTGTTATATTTGTATACAGCTGCAAGTAAGTAGTCGCGTTTTAATTTACTGACAAATCTGCATGTAACTGTTTTGGATACTTTTGAGGATGGGTTTTGTTTTTGAACTCTATTGCAGGCAACAATGTCAGTTTCTGTAAGAGGAAAACTAACTACTTTACTGATTTGCATAAGAATGTTAACTAAGTTCTCTTGTCTGTGCTCTGGTAGACAATGAATTTCCATATTATTTTGCCTCGAGTCCTGCTCTATAACAGACAACCTCGATTCCAAATCATTGAATTTGCGCTGCAATAAGTTGTTCTCAAGCTGGAATGTTTTATTCATTTCCACACAGGCCCCAACATTATTTTTCATTTATTTAAATTTATTATTCAAGTAGCTTAACGAATCTTCACAGCTGCGTAATTCCTTTCTTAATATGGAAAACTCCTCGCTTATTGCTGCTCGTACAATATCTCCTATTTCTTCATGCAAAACATTTCTGACAGCGGACCGCATATTGACAGTTTCTTCAACGAAGCTATTATTTAAAGTATTACCCCGAGTAAAGGTTACATTTTGACGTTCATCGAGTGATTCAATGATAGCTTTAGGTAAGGAGTTCTTACCGGATGTATCATTTTTGATTTTATTACGCTGAGTTGATGACATTTCTTGAATGTAGTCAGGGCATTTCCAGTTAGTCAGCTTTTTAGCACTTGTCAGTTGAACACAAAAGTAATGAAATTGTTTTTTGCAGTTAGTTTGAGAGCAGGAAATCTTTTCATTAGCCTTCAGAGGCTTGTTGCAACCGCCATTAAGATTATTAATTTTTAATAGCAAAAAATAATATAATATAAAAAGTATATTAACTTTACAACTCGACCGCCTGAATGCAGCACGGCGACGTTCAAGTAGTGACTAAAGCGCGCGCGAAGTGGGCTCGATGCTTGTTATCGTAGGTCAGCGTCAAAGTTCGTTACAAAAAAATTGAAATATTTTCGCTTATATCTTACGATTCCTTTTGTATATCACATTATAACGTATCATATATATCATATTATAACGAACTCACTATTTGTGAAAAATACTGTATCACCGGACCGCGTCGCAAAAAACTCAGGTTCGCGTAGTACATACGTCAGGGCGGCCGTAAGGCAATTATATTAACAAGACGCGCAACTACTCAGTTCCACGCTCCACGGCAAGATTTGTCACTTATTATTTATTGTCCAATTAATTGTCTTTAAATTCAAATGGCACGCTCTATTAACATAAGTCTAAGACAAAACAAGGAGACTTTCAATATATGAACAACCCGGCTTCGCGCAAAAACTCTCGCGACCCCTATAATGCGACCGGAGAACGTCATCGGCGCAGGCGCCGCGTGCCTAGTTAGGAGCGCGCCCTAGCGGCGGGCCGGGTGCAGCCCGGCCCCGCCGTCTGCTCCCTAGCTCGGCTCGATGCCAACAGGGGTGATCGACCGCACGCACAAATGCCTCCCCCTCGCGCACCTCACTAATCGTCGCTTCACACCGCTTGAGATAAGACGATCTACTATCAGGCGCTAACAAACCCCCGTCCCGGACATAAGGACCTATGTCCGCGAGTAAATTGGCAATTAGAAGACGCTTTGTATTGTTGGTTTTTATAAAAACGATCAACTGGGCAAATGATATCTGGCCCTTTGCTTTGTGAAAAAGCATTACAGTTAAATAAAAAATTAGGTGACGGCGGCTCGTTTGTCGCAAGTAACGGATGGTTATATAGATTTATATCTCTTCATGGAATTTAATCAATGTTTATTAAAAAATAATAATTTCTTAATAAACATTCATTTCCGTTGAAATTGTTGTTTTTAATAAACACATAACATTATGTATGTACATACGTACTACAAATGCACAAAACCCGCTTTTCTTCATACATTCGATCATCCGGATTTTCGATTATCCGAATCCCTAACGGCAACAATTAGTCCGGTTAATCGAGTATATATATACATATTGAGAATCTAAATTGAGAATTTAAACTATACGCGTGTGTGTGTTTGTGTGTATATAAAGAGGGCTACTTTTAATATCGCTCATTTTAATATCAAAAATTTAGGTTATCTTTATAGCAGTATTATATTTTCAATTCAAAATTAGTACTGCATTTGTGATAATAATAAAATGTAGGTATGTATATAGAGTACTCACTCATTTTCTTTCACTATATTTTCGTGACTTTCTTCATTAAGGCTTGTATTCACGCTAAAGGCCTTGTGCATTTGGGCGGAGCTAACGACCCCTCTCCGCGCCACTCCACTACCAGCATGCGACGACGCGGCCCGCGCCTTGCCGCCACTTGCGTTTGCCGCGCTTTTTCTCGTCACAGAGTGGCGAAATCACAGTAATATAGGTATTTTATAAACAGCACCTGTCTAATATTATGAAATATGTAGATAAAACTTAAAACTTACCTTGATAAATGTATACCCTTTTGTTTGTAATATTTTTTTTAGACCTCTCTTCAATCGTTTCTGCTTATTCCCCATGTTTTACAAACTAAACTTAAACATTAATAAAACTGTACAATTAATATAAATATAAAACACTACTATTAAACAAGAATCAGAAAAAACCTACTCCACTATTAACAAAATTAAATTTTTGCAGTAATATTTTACGATTTTATTTCGTAGTGCTGAATTCGTGGCGCACTAAATTCGTGGACGAATGCGGGGGTGATATAGACGCAGTATTTAATCGGGACGCATTTTTAATTTATTATCATAAAAATAATACATATTTCTAAAAAGTAACCAAACCAAATTATTTTATTTTGTATTGCAAAGCAGTAGATATTTTTTTATATTCCTTTGATAAACAATGAAGGAGTAAAGTGGTTTCATCTCAACGATTTGGAGGTGATTTGGGTATTTTTTTATTTCTTATGTGACACCGATAAAAAAATTATGGCTAAACCAAATTACGTATCAGATCATGTAGATTACTAGCTATTTTTTTCATATGTAATTTCTCTGTAAGTGTCGACGAAAAGTTGGTTCATCTGCACGCTTTTTGCGAGAGAGCAGCCTTAATAATAAATGCACTTTGTTCATTCATATTCAAAATTTCGAAACACTTTATACAGAAATACCGTGTCGAAGACTGAGGAAAAGAAACGACGTTAGACCATCGTTAGACAATGCACGGCCTTCAAGCCACACCTCCGTGCCCGTCGGAGAGCGTGAGGTTTTTTTCTTTACGAAATTTCTGGATTTTCCCGCACTCAAGGCCCGCGATAGAAGCTATGCAATAGCTTAAAAACATACAATTTAAATCAATAATTGGTGATGGTACTTGCTTATTTAGCTCAATATCTTATTTGTTTTATGGAAACCAAGTATTGGCTAGAGAAATTCGGGAGCAAATTAGAGATTACGTTATTGCGGTCATTTTGTTGTCTATTTAAAAAATAAAACACAAGCGTACAGTTTACCCTATTCGTTTCTTGGTCCTATTGTTTGTTCGTTCGTTTATTCTAACTAACGGAATCTCTGTATTCAGATTAGTGCTTTTCTAAGATTTCGCGACTGTTTGATTTACAAATAAATCATCATCACTTAGAATAGTAAGCAAAAGTACTGATTCTACGCAAATGAAGTCGCAGGCAGGGCTAGTATTTTAATGAACGTATAGTTCAAAAGTCATCTCTATATTTTAAACATGATTTTTATATTATTCTTTAAGAAAATGCTAGAGTTCTTGGTACTCTGAATACATGAAATATATTTAGTTATTATATTGTGTATATTAAACGTTTATTTAAAGTGCATTTTGTAATTATTTTTTAAATAGTTCAATTATGATTCCATCATAGGGACATGTTAAGTTTCAGTTCTATAGAATCTGTTTTATGCTCCATCAAAGGCCGTCTACTCACTGCTACTTTCAGATAGATTCTACTTAGAAACATAAAGTACAATGTGACATAATGTCTCAAATACTTATTATTTCTCAATTAGTTTATTTCGTTATCGTATAACCTGTCACAAATCTAAAGATGAACAATGGAATATCGTTATTTGTAATTGACTAACATAAAGCACCGCAATTGCGAAATGAGCAGCCTTTAAACAAACAACTTCGAACGACGAAGTGAGATCTCCTATAATTGAAAGTACCATTCATGCATACTTTATACTATATTAACGCATTGAGTAACGATTCGGTCCACTTTGCACATAATCGAAATATTGTTATTCTTACTTGCTCCCAAACCTCCTCATCACCGTCATCATTATTATTATCATCATTGTTACATGCTATTTTAAGTCAACTGTTGAACATAGGCCTCGCCGGAGGTACGACAGCAGCCCTCTTATAAATAACGAAAGGTTTAACACAGGAGTTTGACATTACTTTTACTATATAGGTTTATCTAACACTTCATCTCACTTTACTAATCGTTTTCTTTAAATTAGTTTTCTAATCATATTCAACATATTAATTAATTTACTAAAACATAACGTCCCGTGGATAGCTTAAGAGGTGACAGAGTGAACTAAAAATGATAGAAAATGGGTAGCAGAAACTGCCTGGTAACTACACAAAATTATAAGAGAACTGTGGTTGCCATCCCAAATCTCCCCTATGAGGTAATCTAGACGGGACATATATGTTAGCAGTGGAATTTTATAGGCTGTGATAGATAGATAGATGACATCTATCCGTATTAATTTTGAGACCTATTTTGTATATTTTATGCGTAGTTTAAATCCAATGTACATAAGATAAAAATTATTATTATTAACTGTAATAAGCTTCAATAAATGATATATGTATACATAAACGATAACACGAAAGAACATACTTATGCCGCAAAACACTAGAATCTTCGTACGAGTTGATAACAACTCAAAAATAAACGCGTATATACATATAAAGATTTCCAAAAGGTGTGATCACAAATTTCAAACGTGCAAGTTTGAAATTAAGGTTCGTGGAATTTTGGTTTTTACCTATACAGTTTTTCGAATATCGCAGTCCTCAGAAAACTCATTCCAATAAAACGTTAAAATTTTATTCATAGTCGTTTATGTAAAAAAATACTCATATCATCGCTGAGACTTCAGGGTAAAGATGAAATCGGCCTGTTTTATGTTTGTAAGCGTCGTAAAATTTAGTTGACTTTTTATTAAGCATTTTAAAACAATGTAGTATGACTTACAATTGTCACTCTGTTTAATTTAACAAATAGCTCGTAAAAATTCCTTCTAAACCTTAAATATTGTTTCTTTGTCCGCACAATTACCCAAGAATATAATACCATATCTAAGCGTCGACGTCGATGATGCCACTATGGCGGATTTGTTCACTTTACAAATTTTACAAGAATATATAATGCATAGGAAAAACGAAATAACTTCGTACATACGCTACCCACATGAGGCTGCCGGTTCAAGTTACAATCTACATTTATGCCTAAAAATGTAATACTTTGTACTGATTTTTTATCTTAAATCGTTAACCTTTAAATTATTTAATTTATATTTTTGATAAAAGGTCTATACCGTTTGGTTTTTCTAAATTCATGTTTAGATTAGTTATATTTAACCATATAATGCGTACGGTGGAGAAATACAAGTTTTAAATTAAGAACAAAATATTAAACATCAATAAGAGACTTACGAAGAGAATAAAAAATAGAGATAATATAATAGAGAGAATAGAGAGATAAGAGAATAAAAAATATATAATATTATGAAAGAAAGGATAAACTACAAGATTTCTGACAAAAGCAAGTATACTGAAATTAATAAGAAAATTGCGCGTGAAGTTCGTTTTGCTCGAGGGGATTGAAATCAGTGCAAGTGTGATTTTGTGGAAGACCTTTATACTAAACATTATGCATTTAACTTGCATTAGGAAATAAAATCGTCGGTAGGGCATAAAAGGCCACAAGTTTGTGATTATGAATGATAATAAGTATAAATAATATATTATTTTTTGTGAATACATTTAAAAGTTCTGATATTAATATAATGTTTCTCGATTCACTTAAATTTGTTCATGTATTATTATTATTATCATATATATGTAGTGTGTATTTAGTGTATGCTCATGTAGCTATATATATGATAGCCTAATAGACATTTAGAGTTAGTAATAAACCTACATTCAAGACCGCTAGACGTTTAATTTTATTCCTCGAACCTCCCAACATTACATGGCGACCCTGCCAGTCGGTGCGCGCGCGACTCCGCTCGCCGCGTGCACCGGCTGGCCACCGATAGTAAAATTATAACAAATACATAAAAAATCGTTAAATAAAAGTTATGACACATGAACATATGACACATTCCCGGATTGAGAAAATTAATTAAAGTCGTGTAGAGCCAGCCATCAAAAAGTTATATGATTGTGAATAAATAGTTATAAAATAAAATTAAAACATAAGAAGTATAAAATCAAAAGGCAAAGATGCATCAAAAAGGAGAAGAGAGGATAAGAGAAATAACTTTTTTCACTCCGGATAAGAAGAATATTGGTTGAGAAGATCTAAATTGAAGTACGCAATGGTGTTCACAAAGGAAATTTTACATTATCAAGATATATACACAATTTTCAAAAACTCGTAACAACCAAGGAAAACAAAAAGAAGATATTTTTATTTTAAATTATCATGAATTTAATCGAGTGGCCAGTTTTTAGGACTGAATTTTTCGTGTACTCCATATTACGTACCAGAAAACAGGAAGTATTTTATTTTCAAGAAACATAAAAATTTTTTTTAATAGAGACTGTAATGTAAAAAATATGCTTGATGTATCTACAAAATAATTACTGTATAAAATGCAAATTATATGATTATATTTTAAGGTGAGTGATTTAATTAAGTATTTATATCTTTTAAAATTCTAATTTCATAAAATTAAAAATATAACTTTAGTCACCAATCATATATTTTTACCATTTTTAGGGTTCCGCAGTCAACTAGGAACCCTTATAGTTTCGCCATGTCTGTCTGTCCGTCTGTCCGTCCTCGCTTAATCTCTGTGACCGTTACCACTAGAAAGCTGAAATTTGGTACCAATATGTGTATCAATCACGCCGACAAAGTGGTAAAATAAAAATTGGAAAAATATGTTTTATTAGGGTAGCCCCCCTATATGTAAAGTGGGAAGTGATTTTTTTTTTAATTTCAACCCTAACGTGTGATATATTGTTGGAAAGGTATTTAAAAATGAATAGGGGTTTACTGAAATCATTTTTTGATAATGTCAATAATTTCGGAAATAATCGCTCCTAAAGGAAGAAACAATGTGTCCCCCCCCTCTAACTTTTGAACCATAAGTTTAGAAAATATGAAAAAAATCTGGAAAGTAGAACTTTATAAGGACTTTCTAGAAAAATTATTTTGAACTTGGATGGAAACAACAGTTTTTGTACAAACATAAGCGGGAACACTTACTGTGACGGACGGGAAACTACGGAACCCTACACTGAGCGTGGCCCGACACGCTCTTGGCCGCTTTTTTATTTTTTAACTCATTTTGTTCATTTAATAGATGGAACACTCTCAATAGAAAGCAAGTGCTATTTGTATATTCATATCCTTATTATTTTGCGTGATTACTTTAATTATCTATTTGGTTCTAAAATACTTAACATAACGAATGAAAAAGAGGAACTTTATTTTATTGCTATCAGATAAAAGACAACTTATGAATAAATTTTGTAAAATATAAATTGATCGATGAATAATATAAATTTTAAACGCAGCTTAACTTAATAACTCAGAAGAATATTAACTGATATATTTTATTAATAATGAAAATTGCAATATTTTGTACAGATATTGTTTAAGAATTCATCGAAATGTAATATCATGTTTTCTTTGTATTAACATTGCGCATCAAATTCTAAACAATGCTGACGTGATCTTTTGCATATAAAAGTTACAGCCTATATACGTCCCACTGCTGGGCTCAGACCTCCCCCTCATTTCTGAGAGGGTTTAGGGCAAGGAAGTGTCCGCCGCGCTGCCCAAATGCGTGTTGACGAACTTCACATGTCTTCGAAATATTTTTTTTTCTTATTCCTCAGACATGCAGGTTTCCTCACGATGTTTTCCTTCACCGCCGAGCACGTGGTAAAATTTTGCATATAAGGCATCGGAATATTACACGTAGTTGATACAGAATGATGCATTAATATACACTACTGTTGTCTCCTGACTTGCCTTCAAAATATTGACTTTATACTTTTTCATTCACTTTATCTACGATTAAAGTCCAGTATTCAATTGATAAAAAAGACTTGATAAAATAAACTATTATTTTGTAATACAAAACTGTATAGTAGTTCGATACTTTTTTTTTGAGATAATATGATTATTGAATTTAGGTAATGGCTCTAAACTCTAATGACTTATGAACTATTGAAGCTAAGACAAATATTAAACAACTTATATGACAAAAAAATGCGATGTGAATTAATGATGTCAAAACATAAAGTTTATGAAGTGGGGAAAAAACAATTATTTGTGCCTTTGAAGTATTAAAAGCAATTAAAAGATTTCTAACAGGTACACTATCGATCATGTTGTATATTAATCATTATATATATTTTAACAGTAGTGTGAATTACTAGTAGTTTGATTTTGTTGATCACTAGTTCACTTTGAAAGAAGCGAAGAAACATTTATTAAGAACATTTCACACATATGATTAATTAAGGTATAACAAAATTAGGCTTGTAATGTTCGTTGGGTTTTATAGATAGGGTTGCCAACCCTTACTAAATAACATAGTATCTTACTATGTTAGTTTAGGAACTGAAACAAAGAACTGTTTGCACAAAAAAGTAAAAGAAAGGATAGAAACAAAAAGTCTTAAGTCTAAGTATAGAAAGGAAACTGTATGAGAGTGGTAGTATTGATAGATGTGATGACACTAAGGTTGTGTTCAAATATATTGGGATGGTGTATATATTTGAAAAGAACAGTAAAAGTATTTGTAATCGGCTAGATCAACTGATGAACAACTATGGTTGTGTTAATTTTTTTTTCTCTTAAAGAATGTTGAGGTTTTGGTATGGATGTGTGAAAGTTGATGACAGACTACGGCAAAGAAAGGAATATAATAAGTATGGATTTTAAATGTTGTAATATATGTCGTATATGTAGAATGATTTATGTGATGTTTAGATAAATTATTAGAAACTATGCAATTTTAATATCAAAATTTTGCTAGTTATTGGAATGAAAGAATTAGACTATCGGATATTATCTTAGCCAATGTTTAGGGCCCAAACTCTGGTTATGTTAATAAACCGATATGCATAATTGAAAGGAGATGGAATGAGATTGAATGAATATAAAAGTATCCGATACAGACAAAGATTTACGAAGATAATAAAAAAGATGACCATGAGAAATAAATGATGGAGAGATACGGGAACGTTCATCACTGGTATAGCATATAGTCCTCGAGCAGGGTATGTTTCCGTGATTGGACGATGAAATCGGAGTAACGGGTACTAGGGAACAACGCCTTCAGTACAAGTGATGTAACTAAGTTTACTCATCTTAGTACTGTTAGGGACCAGAGAAGTCTTAAATTTGTTACCCTTATTAATGGTACATTGAGGTCACATCCTTCGTTGGATCATGGTGCGAACGTAGTTTTCCTCTGTGACAATTGTTGGAGTCCTTTTAAAGTGACTTAAAAAACATAGACCTCAAGGTTGTGCGCACAACCCAAGGTAAATTTTACCTTGATATAAAATAAAAAAAATAAAAAAATATGTACCAATAAAATGAAATGAATGTTACGAAAATGTAATATAATACCCAAATAAATGGGGGGCCCATATTTATAAAGTACCCGCGTGATAAAAATCACGAAATAAAATATAAATGAAATGAATTAATACTCCGATTCCCGGTATCGAATAAATAAATAAACATATAAGTGAATAGAGAGAAAGAGAGCTAGCTAAAGGTCAAAAATATTAGGAATAAATAAAGTACGTACAAGAATTATGGAAAAAGGGCCTATTAATCGACAAAAATACAGGATTATAAGGGAATTTCCGAGCAAATTAAAAAGTGTGATAAATGTATGATAATCTAATATGAGATAGGTAGTTATTTTGCATTAATGCTACCCAAAATGCGACTAACGAGTTACACATTTAATAACTATAGGGATCGATTTACACAATTACGCGAAAATGTGTTGTGTGTGTGTATGTACTGTGCGCGTAATTGTTTAACCACATTTGTTTATGAATTTACGAATTTTTTTTCATATTTAGACACATTAATTTACATTTACAATAATTCTGGTTGAATTTTCTATTATATGTTTTTTATATAAAATTTGTACATTTTAAACTATATTTGGTTTATATTTTGCTCATAAAGTAAAGTCCAGAGTATATCGATACACTATTATTATAAATTTATTAATGTAATAGTATTCTTTTTACGTTTTTCTTTATAAAAGACAACGGAACCTAAAATTATGTTATCTGGTTGAAATAAAATTGTTTATTTTTAATGTTAATAAATATTTGTAAAACAAATTTGAGCTGTAGTAGTGTTTTCTTTTTTTTACATAAATTTCATGTCATGAAAAATGAGATTTCGAAATTATAAATAACTTAATTAATGATTTTTTGTTAATGTACCTATGAAAGAAAATACTTTTACAAAATGAATTTAAAATTGAATGTAACAATCTATATTTAGAGGTACAAACCATTGGGAAAGTTAAATTCATTTCATTTACGATATAATTTTAATGCATTGTTAAAACTAGATATCATCATACGACGTAAGCGAAAAACCGTTCCCATGATTATACTTAGAAATTAAAACAAAGGTGTCACAAACCGCCGGCTGAGATTGTAACTTGTATTTGATCCCTGTTGTTATGATTAATTATTATGCATCGAGCATTTAAAAATGCTCGATGTTATTATGATTATGTTGCACTAGAACCGCCGTGTGACAAAACATGTAATATTAAACGACTATCATATTTTGCCAACTAACGGTCACGCGCTAATAAGCGAATGATAAACAATACAAAGAAAAGATTCTTTTGACGGGAGTTAGAGACTATATATACATAATAAGTAACGTTACCTAATTATGTAAATCAAGGTGACAAGTGTTTACTATATATAAACACTTAAATAAATATATAAAGGAACCAATGGTTATAAGTTATAAACCATACGGGATATTCCGCTTTGATATAGTTTATTTAGATTTAGTAGGGCCCTTATGTAAGCATAGTGCTAGTAATGTTTGTAATACTCACACTACAGTGTGATTTAAATAAGTATGTTGAAGTTTATCTACTTAAAAATAAGGATACTTACTATTTTAATGGAATTGGTTATTTACTTTTAAAGTTTATTAAGGTTTAAATTTAAAAATATAGCTTAAGTTTAAGAAAATAATAATATTGTAAACAACCTTATATACTACGCCTTATAATATTTTTGATTACTTTATTTTTTTAAAAAAACTGTGTTTTCAGTCTAGTGAATTAATAGTTATCTATAAAAATTTTAAATATTACTTATGCAGTTATGATAGGCGAACTAAAAGCAATTTAAAACAAAAACTATGATTAGGCTTAAATTTGATGATAGTTTAATAAATTTAAATAAAGAGATAGAAAGTTATTTTTTTCAAATTACAGTGTTTACGATATTTTATTTTATTATGTTATAAGTTTGATATAGGATAGGAATTTTAATATTTTTAAATAATTAATAATTTTTTTAGAATCTTACACCAAGTTTTGTTTTATAGAAAAAAAAATTCTAATTCATTTTTTTTCTTTTTTGCCGATGGGCGTGTAGTGTGTGTTTAGTGTATGCTCATGTAGCTATATATATGATAGCCTAATAGACATTTAGAGTTAGTAATAAACCTACATTCAAGACCGCTAGACGTTTAATTTTATTCCTCGAACCTCCCAACATTACAATGCTTTGTTTACCCAAAAACACTTACTTACGAGTACAATATGGCGAATTGAATGCCACAGGGAATTCCCAGTTAGTGTACTTCCCGGTCGATACGAAAATATAAATAAGGCGCAAAGTACAAAAGTGTTAAAAATAATTAAGATAACAATAGACCACTAGGTAACAAATATAACGAAACATATACACATATACATATATACAAACAAAGAAATAAGTGCAAGAATTTGTGAAGAGTTTCTAAGGGTTAGTCTTATGAGATAAGTATTGAAACTATTTCTAACTATCAACCACGGGAAAATAAGAGCCAAATGAGACGAACAACTCGTAGACAGCCAGTTTGGCTTTCGAACGGGAGTGGGCTCAAAATAGTCTCTTTTTGCAATGAAGTTTTTCGTACAAAAATGCAAAGACACGCAACAATGCGTTTCCCTTTGTTTCGTCGATTACCAAAAATCCTTTGACAGAATACTACACGATCAACTAATTGCGATATTACATGATATCGGCTTAGATAACAAAAACATTCGTATTATCCAGAACTTGTATTGGAACCAGAAGGCTATTGTATGAGTTGACGATGAGGAGACTGATGAGATCGAAATGAAGAGAGATGTTCGACAGTGCTGTTTATTATCATCCACGCTATTAAGTTTTTACTCAGAAATAATTGTAGCAGAAGCAATTGAAGACCTGGAATGTGGAGTTAAAATTAATGGCCCGTTTATTAATAGCATCAGTTACGCTAACAATACAGTCAAGATGGCATCATCTCCTGAAGATTTGTAACTGATTATGACCCGTGTTAATGAGTGCAGTGAGAACGCTGGTCTGTGGATGAACACATCAAAAACCAAGATCATGGTATTATCTAAATATGGTTTTGATGACTTTGCTATCATTGTAGCGGGCCAAAAGCTTGAAAGGGTGCACAAGTTAAAATTTATCGGGACGTTAATAAATGACACATGGAGCTGTGAACAGGAGGTAAAGACTCGTATAGAAATAGCTCGAACTGCCTTCTGTACGTTAAAAAAAAGTACTCTGAAATTGCATACTTATAATCCTTTTGCGCATACGACTCCTACATCGTTATATCTGGCCTATACTTCTTTATGGATGCGCGGCGTGGATAATTAAGGAAGACTTCATGAAACGTATATAAGCTTTAAGCATAATATAGTACTATATTGGCCATTAGTTTGACTTCAAAGATCTCTAACGTAGAAGTTCTGCGACAGCCATCGTAGCCCTACTGTACAAACACTTCAGCACTTCGATATACCGACAGTCAACTTGGCACCGCTGAAGGGACTGTAGCACCGCCCAAATTTCGACGAAATCAAAGGCTTTCTCATAGTCCACATACGCCAGGAAAAAAGGCAGATTGTACTCCTCGTTCTTCTGTACAATCTGCCGCAGGGTATGTATGTGGTCTATGGTACTGAAGCCTTTTCGGAAACCGGATTGTTTGTGAGGCTGGAAGTCGTCGAGTCTGCGTGCGAGACGATTCGTAATGACTCTTGAAAACAACACGTAGACGCGGCTCAGAAGGGAAATCGGTCTGTAGTTCTTCAAGAGAGCGCTGTCGCCTTTCTTGAAGAACAAGACCACCGCACTTCTGCTCTACGCCTCTGGAGTAGTGCCACCATGGAGGACGGAATTGAAGAGCTTCTGAAGGACTTCAAGTACCGGTGTGCCACCCGCTTTCAGAAGCTCCGCTGTAGTTCCATCCTCACCTGGGGCCCTGCCGTTTTTAAGGTGCTGGAGAGCCATTCTAATCTCGCTCAGACTGACGTCCGGGATATTATCGGAATAGTGTCGGATAACACTTGCTCTTGGATCGTTACTCACCGCGACTTGGTTGTGGCTTCAACGATGATGTGTGTCCATAGAACCTCTCAATCTCACTCAAAATCTCAGGTGTCCCAGAAACGATGCTGCCACACTCAGTCTTCAGCTTTGACAGATGGCTCTTTCTCGCAGACAGATCTCTGGCAAAGACTTTGGAACCCTGGTTACGCTCGATCGCTTCTTTATTATGAGCAGAATTAAAGTTGCGTAAGTCTCGCCGCATGCATTTGGAGCTCTGTCTGTTCAGTTGCCTGTATGCTGTCAAATCTGTTGACGATTGCAGCCTCATCTCTTGTCTAACAGCCATGACATTAAGAGTGTGATCGCAGAGTTTTTGTGTTCTTCTGCGGCGGGTTTTGCAGAATTTAGCTCCGACCGCATGGACAGTTTACACGAGCTTATCATTCATATCGTCCACTGCATTGCAATCTTCTAGACACGGAAAGTGGTTTTGTAACTAGAGCTGAAAGGTTTCGGGTTTCAGCTCGAGTTACAACGTTTCAGAGCGTTGACTTCATTAGACGAGACCTCTCCAACTTAACGTTTAGGTTCAGTGTGCCTCTAACCATTCGGTAATCGCTGCCAATTTTCACCCTTGCGATCACTGAGACATCACTGAACAGTTGGCGTCTGGTCGTCATAATGAAGTGAATCTCATTTTTTGTCGAACCGTCGGGGCTCAATCAGGTCCACTTTCTGTGGGGCCGCTTCTGGAATAAAGAGTTCATCATAAAAAGTCCCTCTTTCTCCATGAAGTCGTCCAGCTGCTGGCACCTTGGGTTACGTTGCCCTAGCACAAATTTCCCTACCTTCAGCTCACCGTTCTTTCTTGAGCCCAGTTTTGCATTGAAATCTACCATTAACACCTTAGAATGAGTTTTGGAGGAATGCATGGCTCTATAAATGTCCTCCACCTCCTCATCGGAATGTTCCGACGTTGGCGCGTAAACCTGTATCACCTTCAGCGAATACCTTTTGGTGATTCTGAGTATAAGGTACGCAACCCTCGTCGATACACTCACAGTCTTTAAAACGTTGTTGACGAGAGATTTGTGGACCATAAACCCAACACCTCCTTGGAACAGATGGTCGCCCTCCCGGTGATAGAACAAGTTGCCAGATTCGAGAATCACCGTGTCCTCCGCCTCTCATCGGACCTCGGATAATCCTATAATATTCCAGCGCAACTTGTCTATCTCTTCTTCCAGCCCCAAGATCTTCTCGTCAGTCCTCAGGGTGCGTGCGTTAAATGTTTCCAGGTCGAGTCATCGTAGGTGACAACCGTACCTACACCGGAGATTCTTAGCACCCCCTGCCCCGCCGTTACCATGGTCGCCACCGTAGCCAGGAATAGCGGGGCTGCCGGGGACTGGGGGCCGTCTATTTGTGTAATTCTTCATATTGCCATAGTTGCCACGCTTGGTGAGCGGGTTGGCAACCGCAGTTTTTGTGTCATACAGTTGCTGTTATAAGATAAGATGCTGCTGCCCATCTCCTGCCTGTTTTCCTCTGTCGCCTTTTACGACACCCACGGGATGATATGGGGTAGTGGATATTCTTGACCGCCACTACATGGCATACTATTATAATCTCAATTAAAGTAAAATAGCAAAATAGCAGTATACGTAGCAAAGTATCATGTTTATTATTGTAATGAAAAACCTTAAAATTATCAACCAAAACTTAAACTTTCTTCATAAATCAACTTAAAAAAAAACACAATATTATTTCTCTTATTTAACAACTAAGGTACTAAGATATGAATTTGGCTTGGGAGATCTAATTGACTCAATCTTCACCATAGTCTTGGCAATTATTTCTAAAGCTCTTTTCACACAGTATTTGCGTGTTCACAAATACTGTGTTAAAGAGCTTTAGAAATAATTGCCAAGATACATGAGACACAAACAAGTTTAGATTTTCGAATCTTGTTTCTGGGGCATATGTAACACTGACTCTTAACTCCAGAAGACAATTTTTTCATTGGTGGTGCACCTTCTTCCCCAAGATGGATTCCAATCAACTTACGGAGTTTCACAGGAATACATACGTTCGTTTGTTCTCCTTCGAACTAAATGGGGATGTATCAGAGCCATACTCATGTTTTTTAGGAATTCTCTTCTTTTGGAATTTGAGTTGGGATTGTTTAGCAAGTGAATTATTTTAGCATTTATACCTGCTGTATTTAGGATCCAGAAGAAAGGTTTAAGTGGCTATCTCTGTGAGTCCCTGGACACGTCATATGAGCGTATGAGCTTATCCACAATATTAACTCCACTTTTTGTCTTATTATAAAATGTAATTATTTCGGGCTTTTGATAGTCACCCACTTCAGGGTCGATGCTGCCATCATGGTGAAGTGAAAAAACCAAGAAAACATTTTTATTTGGATTTGGGATGTATGACAATAATGTCATGTCTCTTTGAAATCCAAAATGTGTACTGTTTATCTCTCGACGCTTTTTCAACTTTAAAGAAATGCAGGTTTTGTTGGACTTCAATGTACCAACAGCAGTCAATTTATGATGATTTAATAGATACTGTAGAGTGATTTAACTGGCAAACCAATTATTCATAGTAAGATTGCGCCCAGTTTTCGATATTGACTTCACCAAGCGATCAATCACATCATGAGGCTTATTATTAACTTTATACGGCCCTTCTGGTTGATCTCGTAGGTATACTTCCATATTCAATGAATAGTATGTCTTTGCATCCACTAAAGCATTAATTTTTAGGCCATACTTTGCAGGTTTGCTAGTTGTATATTGGCGAAAACTGCATCGACCACGAAATACTACTAGTTCTTCGTCAATTGTGAGATGTTCATAAGGAGTGTAGTGATGCTTACAGTTCCTAACAAAGTCTTCATAAATATGTCTGATTTGAGCTAATTTATCTAAAGCTTTTCTTTCGTCACGGCTATCAGCATCATCGAATCGTAGACAGTTCATAAGTATTGTGAATCTTCTCAAACTCATCGTTATATGAAAAATTTTGACATCAGTCCCATCGTTTGCTCAAAGATCTTGTAGATTTTGTCTTCCAGATATACAAATTCTAGCGAGAAAAAAGACAAAAGCAATCCCAATACTGCTAAGAGCTCAACTATATCCGTTTCTGAAGAGGAATATTCATTTGGACTTGCCTTATTCATTCTTGCTGCTCTAACTTTGCGGTTTGTGTGGATCAGTATCTCCTCAAGGATAGTTGTTCACAAATACATTAAAGGAATCCAATTCCAGCATTGAGTTTTTGGCATCCGGTTGTACGCCTGATATTCCAGCAACTATATTTTCAGACCTGGTGCGGATATGAGTATTTGGGGGACATTTCTTCCAAACCGTACCATATTTACCTTTATAAATCACAGTTGAAGTAAGATTTAATAACGGCTCTTCCATTTCTGAATCTGAATTACTACTTCCGTTTTTTAGTATTTCGGTATCAACAGATACTTATACTCCACTCATACTTTCCTTTTCAGATTCTTCATAACAGCTTATGTGGTCGGATTCATCTCCACTGTCTTCAAAAGCTACATCGTCTTCTTCACACTCAAGCTCCAAAGCCGCAGCTATTTCTTTTTCAGTAAGTTGTCCACTAATTTTTCCCTAAAACAATATACCTCCTGGCGCTCAAACAACCGGGCAGTGTTGTTGGGATTTCACTCTTCATCTGATGTTGTGGTGGACACAATCTGACCACATACAGCACACGTTAAAAGTGAATGGCCACCATCCACATGATCAGGTGAAGGGGGGTTGTATATCTTCTACTGGTGGAGGACTCCTAGTCCTTCTAGCTCTTAGCCAACATGGCACACAAGCTTCATCTTCAGAATAAAGTTAAAACAAAAAATATAAATAAAGAAAAGCTTACATTCAAACATGCATGGTAATAGTGGGAAATAATTAATATTATTTTATTTCTCAGATTAAAATAAATAAATATAATCAACAAGAGTTATAGTACGTTTAACTCTCGTGGGTGGATCCAAGTAGAAACTGTATTAGCCATTCTTTGTTCATTTGCACCTTCAGTCAAAATCCCGCGTCGACTAATTCTTAGTATGTATCATCCGTATACAACACATGCGCTTTGATGGCCAAATGGTCTTCTCGGAAAATTATCAGATGAATGTGATTGAGTAGCAAGGTGCTAGCACGGATGACAAATATGGTCAACAGGTGTTATCTAGAGGTGAGTTGGTTCACTGATCAACATTATATACTTTCCTTTCCTTGTCAGCGGTCATACTATCAGACTAACACATATTCCAACACTCTTTGGCGAACCAAAATACATGTAAATAACAATTTGTATGTTATACATATAAATAGCCGTGTTTGTTAGTTTCTAGTAGATTACATACATATTTTAGTGTGGTATGGTTTGGTTTAAATGATCAGGACTACTTTTCAATACGTAAAACTTATCACAAAGTATGTCATTAGCCTACTCATATGCAGAATGTTATTCGTAAACTACTTACATCTTCATCTTAAATTTCATCAGATAAAACATGCCTTCTTATTCGTGACTAGCGGAACTTGCAATTCACACATTGCAAACTCGACATTTTAATAAAAGCACGAACGCACACAGCACAGTTAATATAGCGTCCTTTCGCGGAACATCTATCAACAGATAGAGTACAAAGGAGCAGATGCTCAACTCAACGTAAAACGGTCAGACAATTCACTAAATTGCTCAGATGAAGTCACAAACTACAATTCAAAACAACAGTAAAGAACTTAACTGAAAGACAGATTTTCTTTACCTGTCAAATTCAATAAATAACTGCCATATGAATAAAAAAATGATGTCTTAAATAATTCTTATCATTAAATCGTTAAAAATAATGATTTTCTTAAACAATTAATGCATTATTAGATATATTTAAGTGTTCAAATAACTGTTTATAGTCTGATCGTTTTGTATATAGATTTCATTATCCTACACCTACACCTTTAAACGAGCAATTTTTGTATATATATATATATATATATATATATATATATATATATATATATATTCATTTCGAGATTTCTGTTATATTACATATGGCAACTTCTAAATACATAATTGCGTTTAGTTTATGCTTATATTACGTTTATGTATTAAATTTTTTATTGATATTATTAATTAATCCCAAGTTCTAAAAATAGTACACTTACATGAAAATTATTGGCTTAGTTTTCTTAATACCTGGTACAAATTCTAAAATTCTAAAACAACAAAAAAAGTATGCGGTAATAAATCAGCCGTTCACATTTGGAACAATGGAATTCGATATAAATAAAATGAGAACATCATAAATGTAGGTGAAGTCAATTAAATACGCATTATTTACGATAACTCAAAACCCAGTAAGATCATAATCAATTTTTATGGGCCATACAAAATTATATGGTTAACCGATTTTGATGACTCTTATGAGGAGAGTCATCAAAATCGGTTTACCTAGAAAATTTCTAAGGTAACGCAATCGAACTAAGAACCTGCTCCTATGTTGAAATACTAATAGTATTCTCGTGAAAAAGCATGAATATATTTAACATGTTTCAACTTAGGTATCTCTTATAATGTAGAGACGTGAGGCCACAGTTAAACGTCACTGAACTTGATTTCATAATACGGGACAAGTTTATTTTCATTCAAAAAAGCTTTCGAAATGACACTAAAAATTGAATGAAAGATAACTAAAGTTGCCTTTTAACGTCCTATTTCCAAGCAGTGGTCGTTAGACCAAAGCATGCCAGCAAAAATATTAAATTATTTCGAGTATTAAAAGTTTTGTTTTCTATGATAAACAAAGAAATTTAAATGGATAAGAAATCCACCTACATTTACTTTAGAGTATGCATAACGATAAAAAGCCGATAAGCGACGCTAGAATTATTCTTGTTCCCAAAAACTAAATGTTAGTCCATAAATGCTCAAAACTATTTCATTAATTTGAAAGACGAGTTCACTATTGTGGCAACATGGGGAAAGAGGGGAAAGAGTCGGAGATACAGCTCTGGTGCGTACTTCACGTGTTCTAAAAATAAATTTAATGTTTTAGTTTCTAATATTTTAGTCATACTGTTCTTCACCATTGAGCTTAAGACAATAATAATAAAATATTTTAATTTTATTTATGTTGCTGCAGCTATATTATATTTGTGATACGAATTTATCGGCTCGACCGAAGTAGGAACATGCTCTTACAGAGTGCCGGCGTTAAATAGCAGCTTAATACTGCTGCGTTTTGTATGATGAGTGTAGAGAATCTGAAACGCTTTTAACTGGAAACGTGGTATTCCATCTTAATTCTCAGAAGTGACAACGGGGTGAAGATCAATGGTAAGGTTCTGTAACTGAACTCTTAATCGAAGATAAGTGTAGACGTCTATGTCTATAAAAACCGAAAATCAACACAATAACATTCAAGCGAAAATGGCGTTTAAAATGAACGTAGATATAAATAAATATCAAAAAAAAAGCAAAGCAAATATTAGGTTTAGTGCTGTGGGTGTGCGCGGTCGAATTCGACCGCTTAGGGCTTAAAGGGTTAAATAAGTGCCCATAACTAAATAATTTCTTAAGTATCTAGAGCTAACTTGTTGAGGCTACAGGTATCCAATTAAAACTGTGCTTTTGCATTTTACAACGTCCACAGTTTATAACAACTCCCAACTTAGAACACGTTTCAAAAATGAAAATTTTACGAAGAGAAAATTTAACTGGTTAATGTCGATTTCAAGTAAATTTTTAGTTTAGTTTTCAAGTTGTATAAGGTTCTCTTCAGTCTACAGCTGGAAATTGACCTCCTTCCAATTGCGAATAGGATGCTACATTTTCTTACATTTTAATCACCATTGATATCACTCATTGGTTGAGATGCGAAGTTGTTGTAACCCAATTTAATATTGTCGGTTGATTTGATCGAACCTGAACTTACCTAATCTGTCATTATTCCTGTCTTTGCTTTATATTCTCTCCCGGCATCTGGTAGTTCCGATCATAAACACGATCTTGGTCCTAATCCAATCTGTCCGTCAAAATGTAACAATTTTTATTTAAAGTATTTTAATTTCAATTTGCAACGGGTTGAATTTTTTGTAAAGTCAGCAGGATTTGTGTATAAGCCTCCGCTCGCTTAGTAATAGTTATTGCCAGAGCTTCGAAAATTGCAGCACAGCTCTCTCCCATGAGGCATTTTATGCAAAATATTAAAATTTTAAAATTTCCACTGAGTAAATAGTAACCTACATGCTTTTATTTAATACATGCATTAAAATTTACTTCTCCTAAGTATATGTTTGCCCGACGATTTAAAATAAAAGGCATAGGTCTAATATTACATTATATTAGATTTATTATAAAAAGATTTTTTGGAAGTAGTTTGACAGCTTTGTTGCGCATTAAGCAACAGTGATGCAGGTTGCGAGTTTGAATCCCACAAAAACAAGTACCTACTAGTGTGGCCTACAAATAATTGTCACAGGGTTAGACGTCGTTTCATGTGTGATTTTTGAATGTTAAGCACGTCCACGGCACTATGCTTCCCAGTAAAGGGTTTTTTCAAAATTATAAAATAAATAAATAGCTTATTGTACGTGAAAATATCCAAGACGTCAATATTCCGTAGAATTTGTGTCTTAAATTTTTTATTATTTGCTTGACATGCAAATATTAATCGAGTGATTTTCGGCGCTTATCGACATTCACGGTTCAGCAACTTAATATGAATACACGAATGTTCTTGCTACAATATTATTGTGAGTGTACCTCATTTATGCAAACGAAATATTGAAAGTTCTAGCAATTACCATATGAACACAGTTAATAAGTATTCTCCCAGCAAGGTAGGACCTTGTCGGCCAAAATGATTTAATTTTTTCTTTGGTCGACTTTTTGTTACTTTCACAAAAAACATAAGAGCCATCGCAAAGCACAGAACATAATATTTATAACAAATATATTTGGACACCTGAAGTATTGCGCCATAATTAACGATCATATATATTCATAGAATACATCAATGTATTTCAAATAACGTGTATGTGAAAAGTAAGAAGTCTTGAAAAGGAGTGACTACAATTTGTCTTTGTCAACACTCTGGAGGCAGACACCGTGAAACTTCCTCTTTATTCAATGTCACCCCGAGGATATTAAATCGTGATATTCTTTTAATATGTTATTTCTCGGTGTTACAAAGAATTTCAAATCTGACATGGACCGGCCAAGAACAAGAAACAACGGAAGGCGGTGTTTTATGTCCGTGTC